>PVLA01002507.1:174573-265441 GCA_004027455.1 Hydrochoerus hydrochaeris
GGCGGCCGGTGGCGTAACATATGGGTCCTAGTTGCCCGTCTCTGGCTGCCTGTCCAGTGTCTCAGGGTAGTTGTCTCACAGGAATTTTGTAAATCCTCCTCCATGAGCTCTTTCATTTCTCTCACATTATTCACAGAAGGCAAAACCCCACAACCAGTCCTCACAAAGGGGTTATCTAGAGGGCCTCCAGCAACCCCCTTGGAGTCTCCACCCTCGACTCCATATTGAGCATTACATAAAAACATACACATGTGAACTACACAAATTACAATTATCAGTACAAAACATTTCAAGATCCCCACGCCCAATTCCCACATGCGGTGTCCTTTTCCTGGAGAAGCGATTGTCACAAGGCGTGGATGGACTAGGACGCGGCATGGACATAAAAGGGCGCCGCAGTGCACCAAAGCTTCCCCATGGGCTGGAAATCACCTATTGCACTTTTGGCCTGTGAGGTGGAATGCAGGTGGCTGCTGGCCACCTGGGGGTCACTGGGCATGGCCCAGATAGGTCTGCAGGGATCTCCGGTGCATCCTCCGGTGATTTGGGATGCTGGGTAGGGCCTTACCAGCTTGGAGTGGTGTTTCAAAGCTTTTGGTTTGTGAGGCGGAATGCAGGTGATCAAATTATTTTCATATTAAGATATCAGATCCTGAGAAGATATACTTGGGTAGAAGCAGGTACTGGGAGGCTGTGGCCTGGGGTTCTGTCACATCCCCACCCATGACAGTCCTAGCAGGAGGGGAAAGGCAGTGCCCAGTGACTATCCACAGTCTCCAGAACCATCTTCTGTCCTCCTGGGGGGGAAACCTGTGACAGAGCTGCTTGTGTGTCAGCAGCACAAGGTTATGTGGGGCAAAAGTAGCACAAACTGTGGTGAGGTAGAGCCTCATGTTGGTGCCAGCTGCTGGGCACTGTCCTCATAGAGCTGCACCCAGGACATCGACCTGAAGCTAGTCATGAGGGCCTGTGTGTCACACACTGGGGCCCCACAGTAGCAACCGTGCCAGCTTGGGAGCAGGGTATGTGTGTGAGCAGAGGGGACTCTGTACTGAGGCCACAGGAGGACAGAGAGGATTCTTGGGGACAGAACACCTTCACCACCTCTTTGCAGGGCTTGGTAAAGGAATCTGGACCCCGTATCCTCAACTTTCACATCCATTCTGTCAGCACCGCCGTGGTGGGGCAGGGTCACTGTCCACATGTTGGAGGAAACATCAGAAACAGGACATAGGTACTATGTCACTTGATTCTGCAGCGATTTCATTCTGCCATTCACCTGAGTGTCACTCTCGGTCCAGGTGTCCATGTGGCACCTGTCAGATGTTATGGACCTCCCTAGCTAAATGACAGTGAACACAACCTTTCAGCCTCACATGGATAAAGAAGGTGGACCTGACTCTTTCCTGGGCCATTTCAGTAGAAATCTGGGGAATGTTCTGTGTGACCTCACGCATAGACCTGGGGTCCTGGAGGAGCTCTATATTCTGATCTCTCACTATGAGAGGAGGCTCAGGACTGCTCTTTATGCACAGAATTGCACACAACCTCTCTGCAGCTAGCAAGCTGGCTCGAAAATGCTAGTATTTCTAGGGGTCCCTTGTAATATTCAACTTTTAAGGTAAGGATCACTTTTCTACTGGGTCCCTTTTGTGCCTCTTCTGGTATGAGCCACTGTGGACAATTTGGGATTTGGTCTGGGCCTCAGCCTCAAACCCTCCTGTGGAGTCACAGGTGAGGACACCAACTCCACATCTCCCCACTGTCTCATCACAGAGTGGGAACAAGGTGGCTGAGAGCCTGGGAGAGGTCAGCTCGGCGAAGATGGTACAGGCAGGGACACAGCTCACCCTGACAGAGCCCCTGGAACTGGCCTTCCTGGGTGGCTGCCAGGGTAGGGGGCACTGAGGTACAGTCTTGTTGGGTGTGTAGGGAGGGGATGAGCCTTTAGCCATAGACAGAGCTTCCAGATCTGGATGATCCAGGAACCCTGAGACCCTCAGTAGTTATTGAGGGGATGCAGTCTGGGAGGACTTCCTGGGGGTGGCTTTGTGCGCAGAACTGTCTCTGACAGTGGTGGGAAAGTTTTGCCCCAGGAAGGAACATGGACAGTTGCTGATCTTTTCTCGCAGCTGCAGGTCCAGCTCCAGCCCAAGCTGAAGTCCCACCTGCAGCTCCATCCCCAGCTCTGGCACCACAGGAGGAGCCAGCACTGGGAAGCCCCTTTGGGGCTGGGGCTGCGGGTGGCTCCACAGCAGGACTCAGCTCCTGAGCTCCCCCAGGGCCCAGATCCTGCCCCATCCCTGCCCTTCCCCCACATTACTGTGGCACATCTTGGCACACGCTGTTGCTCTTGTTTTCTGGATTTATGTAAACAATAGAATTATTTTTAAATAGAAGTTGTTAGTTTTGTTCTAAACAATCAACTTGGTACACGAAGAACACTGTGAATGTCCTGCATCCTTGGCCACTGTCTGGGGCCAGAGCATTCTCCTCAGTCTTGTGCCCATCAGTGGGTCCTCCCCTCCCCCTGCTGCTGGTCTCTGGCTGTCTTATCCCCATAATTTACATACTCTACATTTTTTACATCAGTTCAATTATATCCCTATTTGGCCTCATAATCATGGAATGGAGCAATGAATCTTGCTTTTCATACAGTGGAAAAGCCTAGATAGAGCCTACCTATTTTTCATTTACCTGTTCAGTAAGTTAACCAGCTTTTTTTGTGTCAGACAAGAATATTTTTCCTTTTTGGTCTTTTTGAGCCAGGGTCTCACTATTCAGACTGGCCTTGAACTCACTTTGTAGCCCAGGCTGGCCTCGAACTCCTGGTGATCTCAGTGTGTCAGCCTCTCGAATGCTGGAATTACAGGAGTGGACCACCACGCACATCTTGTCTGACCTTCAGACACGGAATCTTTATTGCAGTAAAATAAGAATTGACATATGAATGAAGAATAAACGAAAGGCCACAGTGACAGTCATCCCACCTGGAGCCGTGCCCCCATCCCCCTGTGTGACTCCTTCATCTTAGAGTTCTGGCCTGTGTGTCTTTGCTGCTGTGGTGGGGAACGTGTGGAGGGGAAGAAGCTGCAGACAGCTCCATGCCTGAGCCTGTGCCCGTGAAAGCAGCTAGGAGCCATCCTAGCAGTTCCGCCCACAGCACGCAGCTCATGACCCGCACGAGGCCGCCATGGGCTCCTCCATGACCACACACACCACCACATCCTTGCCAAATGCTTCTGGCTTTCATGCTGTGCACTGCTACTCACTGCGTTTTCCACAAAAAAAAAGGATCATCCAGAGGGAGCCAGGCCTCACGCCGGCAAGGCCTGGGGACAGGGTCTGTGTGTCTGTAGAGTGACCTTGAGAACAGTCTGTAGTTTATGGATTGTATCACAATGCACTAGCTAGGACCCAGTTTCCATTCTGCATGTTGCATGTATCAACTTCAGCATGAATGCAATCATCATGTACTGAAAACGTAGTAATAAAATATAACAATAAAACCCAAACAGGGAATTCCAACACATGAAGTAAAATACAACAGCCAAGTAAAGAAAAACCTGCACAGACCTGAGACTCTACACCCAGCAAGCAAGGATCTTTCACACAGATGCAGCCATCAGCACAAAGCAGCAGCCATCCTGAAGCCAAGATCATGCTAATGGGATTACTGAGGCTGATCTTGGTACAACAGGAACGTGCATTTTCAAAGTAGGGCTTTGCTCTATACACATCCTGTCACAGATGCATGGAAAGCTTGCTAGAAATAGCTCATCTTTGGAGGAGATTAGTGAACACACACTCCCAATACCTGGCGATGACTGAGTCACACAACGGAAAGTGAAAACTTTCAGGCACATCTTCCCAAGGAGTCCTCAGTCTCCCCCTGCCCTGCCTGTGTACCTCTCCTTATGACCCTGATGCCTTAACTCTAGCAATGTGACCCAAATCATTGTCTCCCCTCTGGTCCCAGGATGCAGGCTCAGAGGTGGGCCTAGAAGTGACGGTTGGAGATGCCTGACCCCCTCTATAACCACTCTCTTCAAGAAAGGCCTGGTCTTTCTCCACCTGCATACCTTTCCCAAAGAGCTTTTAACACTGTGCTCATGTGAATTGTGGCTGGAGGTGATTAGCAAGGCCATCTGCCATATATACAAAACTTCCTAAAGCAAAATCTTGGGTTACAAGAAATGGCTTCATGGGGCATTTGCATCCAACATTAAGAAATATCTTTCTGACAACCAACTGCCTGAAAGAGGCCTTCTTCTGATGGACAGTGACCTGGTGCACCTTCCACCTTGGCAGATGTGAATGTTGAGTGTGACTTCATAAAGGTCAAGTTCCTCCTCTCCAACAGAGGGGTTGGGGATGGATGCAGCTCAGTGGTAGAGTGCTTGCCTAGCATGCACAAGGTCCTGAGTTCAATCCCCGGCACAAACTAAACAAAATAAAAGAAAAACTACCTCCTCAACATGATACTTCTTCTGTAGCTCACGGGCCAGCAAGTGATCTGCAGCTTCAAGGAGCTATACGTAGAGGCATTCTACACCAAGTGCTTCAGTGTCACTGAAGAGACATCTTTGACTCTGAAAGAGTTCTGGAAGAGACATCTCAAGGTCCTCCATGGCATCTGCTTCATTGCCAGAGCCTGGGAAAATGTCACATACAAGAGCTTAAACTCAGCTTGGAGGAACCTGTGGCCAGAATGTGTCACTGACTGTGACTTTGAAGGGTCTGATGCACAGGAGTGGAGGGGATTGTGTCCATGGGGAAGAGGATGGAGCTGGACATCAATGCACACATAGAGGAGCTTGCTGAGGGTCACAGGGAGGAGCTGACCACAGGAGACCTTGCTGGACTCCCGCAGAAGGCACTTGTCAAGGAGCATTCCACTGAGGCAGAGGCCCACAGGGAGGAGGGTAGCCGTGATATGATAAAATCCACGACAGAAAAATGAAGTGAGTACTAAGATTTCTTTGAGAAGCACCATCCCAGCACAACTGTAATAAACAGTGTAGGACCTGATGAATGATAATGTGGTCTCTCATATCTGGAGGGTTATACAGCACAGGAAAAAACAAGACTTTTCATCAAAATTGACCTTGCACTCAGAGACAAAGAAGAGATAAAGCCCCTGAAGGAGGCCTCCCCAGTGTCCTTACGGAGGGGGACTCTCTCTCCAAAACATGACCTCTTCTCTACCCACTTTCCTGTCCTATGGGCCAGAAGTCACCTCAAGCAAGGTCAGTGTCTTCTGTCTTCATATTATACTGTACTGTACTTTAATATTTGAGAGTGAAAAAATTCATATGGTTTGGAATGGATTAACCTTATTTCTATTGAACCTCATGACGAAATTTGATTTGGTTCATGACCCATTCAGTTAGTAACCAGAATCCTGGAAAGAATTAAGTTGGTAAATTGAGTTTCTTCCAGGGTTGGGGAATGATAATGCTGCTGCCAGCTAACACCTCTTAAGTTGGTCACTGATTTCAGATGAGGTCCACCTGAGAACACAGGAATTTGTTTAAACCAGCCTAAACTGGCTGCATCAGCATCTCTTCTGGGTGATCTAGACTCAACTTCACTTCATTGTAAGCCAGGCATGGTTGTGCACACCTGTAATTCCAAAGCTCTAGGAGGATGAGTCAGGAAGATCAAAAGGTCAAGCCCAGCCTAGGCAAGTAAGTGACTTAGTGAGACCCTTTCTCAAAACAATAAAATGGAGAAATGGGACCGAGGATACAGCACAATGCAAAGGTCCTGGATTTAATCCACAATACAAAAAAAAAAAAAAAAAAGCCATGCACAAATGCTAAAGCTAAATTGTCTCCTCTACCCAGATGTGTTCTGGGTATTGACCTTACCCTGTATAAAGTGCTGTGATCTACAGTGTGCTCTCCTGTGATAGGAGTGTGCCAGCCTCTGCAGGAGAGGAACAGTGGTCCCGTTTTGAGTGTGGTAAGTCTCTCCCAAAAAATCTAGCTGCCCTCTGTCTCGGGGAGACTCTGTTTGGTAGCTTTCCTGCTGCTGGTCACAAACCTTTCTTCACTCTTCCATTCCCTGGTGGTGCACATTGGCTTGAACTCACCAAGGGGAAACCCAGCTCTGTTCCCTTACAAACCTTCATAGCAAAGTCAGAAAAACAAAGTGTTTGGAGATGCTGTGGGTTACTGGTGGTTCAGAAGGATTGGCAGGACTAATCCTTGTCAGCCTTGAGTTTTCTTGGCCATCAACCCATGAAATCAGTGCCTTCTGGTAAAGCGTAGGTCAGGGACCCACCTTACCTGTGCCCCGAGCTGTCTGAGTACAAGGCAGTTTCCTCAGGACACCTGCTGCACCATTCTGCCTGTGCACAGGGAGCCCTGCAGGAAGTGAGAGGGCCCAGAGCACCGGCCCTGGGCAGCTGTTGCCCCTCCTGCCCAAGCCTTAACCACTAACTTGATTTGTAGCCCCTTGACCTCAGGACCCCCCACCTGCCTGAGACTGAGCACAAACTTCAAGCTTAGGTCATGGATGAAGAGTAGAGAGAAGCTCATTACAGGGGACTGTTGTGGTCATGGATTATACAGAGCCCAATTAGAATAAGGACATGGAGTTTATATTATTTTTATGATGGTCACCCATAGTTAATACAAGAAAATGTAGGAAATCTGTCCACAACACCAAAGACAGAATATTTAGCCAAGGGCCTGAATCCCACAGAAATGTCCCACATGAGTCCAAATGAAGACCCAGTGCTCACAACAATGCCTCCCATGAGTCCAACTTGAAGTCTAGAGCCCACAAGAAGGACTCACGCCAGTCTCTTTTATGGATCCGTGCTGGGAAGGCCCAAAGGTCAGTGGGGGAAGCCAGAAAGTCTATGCCAGCGGGGTGAAGGTGCTGTGCTGGTAGGTTGAAGGTTCTACTCTGGAGCTGAGAAGTCACACTCACAACAAAAACCAGGGCTGTCCTGAAAAGCACCACAGCCATCCTCAGCGACACAGAGGCCCTGAGTTCCTCCGACAATAAGCACAGTCGAGTACATGCCAGGAAGCCAGCGTGACGAGTTCATCCTGGAGATGAAACGGCACACATCTTCCCCTCTGGAGCCCAGAAGCCATGCTTGTTGTGAAGACCAGAGCTCCTCCAGGAGTACCAATGGCTCAAACAGCAACTCGTACGAAAACCCACACCTCAATATCTTAATGCAACTAACGTGAAAAACTTCTCCTTTTCCACGTCTCCATTTATACTGGCAACTTTCCTCAGGTGGAACATCTACGCTCAGCACCCTGCTGAATGTAATCCAGCTGGTGTTAAGTTGACCACCAGTTTTCAATCCGTAACAGGGACCTGGGGCAGCACATGGGAACCTCAACTGACACACAAGTGACCACCCTTTAAAGTCCAGCCTCTTGCTTTGGCTATGAACTGGGGCCCAACAGATGCAGACACAAGCTAGGAATGTTTCTCCTGCTCAGGACCTGGGATCCATCATGGTGACAATGCAAGCTTAGGCCCCTCTGCTCAGCAGAGCCTTGGCTAGAACCACAGAGGACAGGTTCATCCCCACCCTGCCTGGATTTAGCCCTGGCCTTGGACTAGGTGGATTCTATGCAACAAAATCCACCCTGTGCCCAAGGGATGCTGCTCCCACCCATCATAGTTTGCACTGATGCCTCGGCCCACTGGGGCATGGCTCTGCCCCTCGACTGTGGGAATCTTTCCTACCTGCCGCTCTACTGAAGGTGTGCTATGCTGTTGTCCTGGGTGCTTGGAGGTGGCTCCAGCAAAGTCTTCATGGCCCCAGCCATTATCATGGGCATGCAAAGTACCTGATCTAAGAAGTCATCGGGTTTGGGGGGTAAACATGACCAAAGTGGCAAACATGACTGTCCCCCCAAACAAAGAACTGCTGTTCCCCAGAACTCTGTTCTGTCCTTATAGGAAGAGGGCTGCCCCCTTCCTGGGCCCACGGGAAGAAGAGGAAGCAGCCAGTGCTCTGCACCTGGATTCAGACCCGAGCTGTGATGCACTCTGCTGCTGTCCCTAGCTTCCGGGAAGCACGAAGCCCACTGCTGCATGGACCCTTCTTATCAGTGGTCAGCCCCGAGCATAAGAGGAACCAGACTTTGGCACTGGTTTTCTCTCTAGGGCTGAATATACCAGAGTATGGGCTTACAAGAAGGGATGTGGCTGAGCAAGAGTCCCAGTGATTTCACAGGTCAAGGTGCTGGGCTCAGGGAGCAAAGCCCTGGAGGGTGGCATTGAGACATAAGGCAAAGCCCAAGCCTCCATCTACGTGGTTCCCACTCTGGTCCTCAGGGGCCTGGGTAGGTGCTCTCCACAGGGACTGGGATATCAGGACCACTCACTGAAGAGTCTACACCTCGGCTGAATCCTGCAGTCTGAGCAGGAACTCCTGATGAAATGTGTGCTCAATACACACCGGGAATGAAGCACAATCCAGCCTTTTGACCTGGATGTGAATTCCACAGGACCTCAGCCCAGAAGTTGAGGACAAACTGCTCCATTTATTAAATTAATTTTCATGAACACATACATGTGTGAAATCTTCATAACCTGTTTCCTGATTACTGCATTTTATTGTTATCTATGTCCCGTTTATTTGCATGTCCTGTATCTGTGGGAATACTTTATAAGGTATGACATGTCACATCCTCACAGTGCCACATCACTGACAGCAAATTGATAGCTCAAAATAGGTCATAGTATGAATGCTTACATCATAGATATTGGCACATACTACAGGTCACGGCCATTACACACACACACACACATACACACACACACATTTGTTCTGAGACAAGGATGAATCCAGATGATTGATTGATTGATCAATTGATTTATGTTGCAGTCCTGGGGATTGAATTCAGGACCTGCATGTTAAGCTACATTTCCTTCTTCACCGTTCTAAAGTTTTAAAACAGGATATCCCTAAGTGGCTAAGTTGCCCAGGCTGAATTTGAGCTTATGAACCTCCTATCTCAGCCTTCCAGAGTGCTGATATTACACACATGCATCATCCTGTTCTTACATCCAATGATAGTTTCACCAACCATATGGCCCATTTCACTAGCATGACTGGAAACTGCTGAGAAACACACTGGGGTGAAGGAGACTGGACCAGTGACCAAAGAGGCCATTTCCTTCAGCCTCCCAGCCAGAGGAAAGGGACCGGTCCTGACTGTGAGGCATGGGGCAGTCCTCTGTCATTTCTTTTCAGTTTCTTTTCTTCACCAGTTCAACAACCTTTCCATCTCCTTCAACCTGCTAAAGGTGAGAAGAGCAATGCTTAACAAAAGAGCAGTGCTTAACAAAAGGAATGCATTGTTTGGTAGAATTTCAGCCACAGAACAAATTTTCTTTTACATAAGTTCCTTTCCAACACTTCCCTGATAATACGATATAAATATGGCAACTATATTTACAATTCCAAATCAGAACATATAGTATGAAAATAAAATTATGTGTTCCCATGGTTTATGAATACAATGAGTAGAATATTCAACATCTGATTTCAAATGTAAATTCAAATTACTGAATTCTTCTGACTTCATTTGTGTCATGGTTTATATCAGTGGCCCCCAAGCCTCATGCAATTATGGACTCGACCAAATCTAGCATTTGTGATTGGTTCATTGTCCAGTGCTCGGATTGGTGGTGTGAGTGTTATACCCATCTAGGGGTGGAGCCAGCATACAATGTAATGGCGTGAAGAAGGTGTGTGTCTCTCTGTCTTGCCCATTGGCACTTGCTGTTTGCAGCTGCCATGAAGGGCTGTCCCCGCCATACCATGCCATACTGCCTTGGAGCCAACTGAGTATGGACTGAAACCTCCAAGAACTGTAAGAAATAAACCTTTCCTTCCTTCATTTTGGGTGTCAGGTATTTTGTCCCAGCAATGAGTAAAGAGTAACTAAGACAATTTGTATGTGTAGAAATGGTTGATTAATCAAATACAGTAGTTCATGAACTGAATTTGTTCCACGATTCTGGAAAAGATGGCCACATTTGCATCCATACGGGAAAGATGGCTGTGTTTGTGTTAGTCTGACACAGAGTTTGCAAACAAAAACAAAATTTTGCCAAGTTGTTTGCAAACAAAAGGGTTTGTGAACCAAGGACCACTCTTTCAACATTCCTTCCCCTACCTACTGTTATAGGACAGCTTCTCAGTGAGTACTCCAACTGTAGCCTCTCTTTTTCTCTCTCTAGTGGGTTCCAGGACAAATTAATGGAGATGAGCCAGAGGACAAGTATCCAAAACACACAACATACTATTTTCTCCATCGTTTGCCTTAGGTGCAAAGTTGGGGTCAAGGTGCAGGTGTGGGAGGTGACTGGGGGAATAAAAGAAAAGAAAAGGAAAAGAAGAAAAGCAAGTTAACAATAGGTCCAGACTTGTCTAGCTGCTGGTTTTGCCTCAATAAGAGCTACACTATACTCAAACGTGTGGATTGTCTCCTTTTTTCTGTGGTGGTAAAAGACATCTTGGTTAAACTTTCTTTGACCTAATTCTCACCGCAAAGATAAGGTGTTTGGGTAGCACAGATAGAGACACTACTCAGTTACCTAAGGAAATTAAAATAAACATGCAAGCAGCCATTTCCAGGTGGTATGGAGCAGAGCAGCCAACATCTTGGAGAGTTTTACCTGCCCAAATTTTGTCATGACTACTAGGTTTCCCGTCCCACTCATGACGTCCCATCTGTGAGGAAGCCATATGGCTGTGGTAGGAAACATGAATACAGTGTTAGACATGAAGAGAACATTATTATCAGAAATGGATTAAAGAGCAAGCTCAGAGCCTGACTGAAAAACAATGGCTTTATTTCAACAACAAGATTGCTCCTCCTACTCTGTTCACTGCTCCTCCTCCTAGAGGGCCATGAGCCCACTTCCCCTGTTTTCCTCGCTCCTCCTTGTCCTGGTGTGATGCCAGTACTCCATGTCAAGGGGCCCCCATGATGCCAAGATACACTCTTCTCCTGGAAGGGCACTGGGACTTGCTCTTGGAATGAGGGTGTACCTGGGAGGTCATGTCCCAGTGATACCTGAACCTTGTTATGTTTTAGATCTAAAATGCCCTCCCGTCAGCCTCATATATTCCGAGGTAGGGCATTTGGAAGGCAGTTGGTCTTGAGGACCCTATAATCTTCAGCATATTAATCCATTGATAAGTTTATAACTAAATGTAGTATTAGGAGGTAGAATTAAGCAGGTAATTATACATTACTAGGTTTAAATGACAAAGAGGATGGAGGGAGAATCCAAAATAGCATGAGTTACTAGTTAGAAAAGACTTAAATGTGTAATGTATTTATAATCATTTATTAGGTCACAGACACAAAGTGATCCCACAGAGAACAATGACATTCTAAGATTATAGAATGCTCCTTCCTTCTGATACCTGGCTACCTGGGCAACTCTAGAACAAGGCATACTGCATTCCCAGATGCCATCACTTAATCAGAAAAAAAAAGCTCTTTAATTTTCTTTCTGTTGAGCTGGTATCTGGTATAACTTACCATTTGTAAGGCCAAAAAGAGCAAATGGTATGAAAATTTTGCAGCTTGGGCATAATGGAAGCTTGTGTAAGGTTGGGTATGGTCAGGCCCTACTCATTGTAGGATAAAGAATATAAAAGGGTAAATTCCTTTGAAAGATTCTGCTTTGAGAAGAGAGCTTCAGGGTTCTCTAGTCATTCAGGGGCACCTATGGAAGTGTTTCCCTGAGTTCAACCATTCAGGCATTCAGAGGCTCCTGCAATCATGGTCCAAGGTGGCCAGGCTACTGCTTACACTGCAGCCAACCTTGGCATCATTCTTGTGGTTTTGCAGGCATGTCAAATGCAAAAGTTATTGAATCTTGAAGGCTTCCAGCCAGATTTCAAAGGCAGGGTTTGGATGCCAAATATTGTGCTCCTAAAAGGGTCGTGTATCAAATTGTGAGAGTGAAACTAAAGGAATGGTAGAGACCCCAGAAATCTGAAGATGCCAAAAACATGGATTATCTTGGAGCTACAGGCAATAAACAGAACCAGCCAAAGAGAAACGTAAAGTGGACTACAACTAGGAAACCACAAGGACTGCCCAAGCTCTTTGGAGGACACATTTATCCACAACCTGCTCTAGAGGCTAGATATGGCTCTACAAGATTTAAGGTTTGCTCTGCTGATTTTTGGTTTTGCTTTGACCCAATTCACTTCTATTCCTTATGATATAGGGGAACAAAACTCACAAACTGCTATGTGTCTGGTATGAGTTTGTATTCTCTAAAAATGAGAATGAATTTTAGGAACAATGGAGGTTACGAGCAGAATATATTTATTGAGAGAAAGAAAGCTTCTGTCAGAGAAACAGAAGGAGTGTCAAGAGTTTAGAGCTTTTCAGTGCAATAATGGAGCAGAATACAAGAAAAAGTAAAATTGGCCTTTTATTTAAAGGATGTGAAAAGGAACCCACAACTGACAGTAGTTTGGCTTTCTCCTCTGCCCAGATGTGGGTGTATGGGGTATATGTAACCTTTGACTGGATGTGGTGCTTAGGGTGGGCATTGATGACGTGCAAGGAGCTGATAAGAATTTTCTTCACACACACTGGGAAAGGAAAAAGGAAGTTGTAATCAGGGAAGAAGGAGGAAATGACCATCAAGGTAAACATCCCTGATTTGGCCTCCCACTGCTCTAATGTCCTGTAATTTATTCTAGGGAAAAACTCTTTCATTCCCATCTTTTTATTGTTAGGAAAAGGGTGAAGACTCCCTCTTACTACTTCCTGCTGGAAGGGGTGCCATGTTGGGATTTAGGAAGGTTGATGGGATGATGGTTGATGCCCATGTAGAGGCTGGTACCAGGTGTTTCAGCCAGGACAACTTTATCATCCTAGATTGGAGAAGCATCCTAGACAACTCACATCCTAGACTGGAGAAACAAAAAGACAAGGTGCTATAAGAAGGCAGGCCACTGTCATATTTAAAGGACCCAGGAAAGGTAGAAGGAAAGGTGCCCTTGATCCAAATGTGTCATTTCGTCAGGGCCATGGTGAGGTAGAATCTGAAAAATAAGTGTGGGGTTGGGAGAAGTGAAGTTATGAGAGGTAATTATTCTCCCATCTGGAAGGGTAAAAGTTAAAAGTGTAAGTAGGTAAGGCTTGTCCCTGGTCTGGGAGTTGAGCTGGCAAGAATAAGAAGCATGAGAAATATAGGGCCTGACAGTTGAATCATGTTTGGGAAATTATAGAGTAGGGGTGGAGAGGGCCATGGCTATATTACTATAAGGGAGATGAGAGCCTAGACTCACAGGGGTCTCATGTTTAACTAAACAGCTGAGAGTAGAGAGAAATAAGATAGTTATGTAGAACAGCATGAAGACAATTTTACACATGATGTGGGAGTCTTAAGGAAAGACTTCTCAGAATCCTACTGTAAAAAAAAATTAATAGAATATAAGGGATCAGGAACCAAATGGGATAACAAAACATGACTTAGCCTGAAAGTTGTGGCTGTGAGGCCTTAGTGAGATGGAGATGGGTGGGAGATAGAAGATGAGATGACCACTCAGGATGTTTAGATTCAGGGTTAGGAGGGCACCACTTAGCTTGATTGATGTGGAACCAGGATGGCAGTCCAGTGACCTTGACCACTGTCAGTGTTGCCAAGACCAGGTAGGGGCCACTCCACCTTGGTTATAGTCCTGTGGATTTAGAAGATTTGAGATAAATTAGATCTCCTGGGGCTATGGGAGGATCTGGTTTGGTCCCATCAGAGGGTTGGGAAAGGCAGAGATGAGCATGTTATCATAACAAGTGTCAGACGAAGGAGAGGATTGGGATGTAGTCAGCAGGAAGAGGGAGACTTAGGTGGGTGGAAAAATTGTGGAGGAGGAACAGTCATCCATGCATGTGTTCAAAAGGGCTTAAAAATGTAGGCGCCCGGGGAAGTGCCCTGAGCTTGGCTAAGGCTAGGGGCAGAAGTTGAGGCCAAGGTTGGTGTAGTTCTAAAATGAGTTGTGTGAGGTGTGTTTATGAGGCCATTTGCCTTTTCTACTTTTTCCTGAGGATTGTGGACGGTATGGAATGTGTTGGGGCCAGGTGATGTGTAAGCTGGAGGATACCTGTTGGGTGATTTGAGAAATAAAAGCTGGACCGTTATCTGACTGAATTCCCTGAGGTAGACCAAACCTTGGGATGATTTCCTGTAACAGGACTTTAGTGACTACATCAGCAGTCTCGCTGGTTGTGGGAAAGGCTTCTATCCATCCTGAAAAGTACAAACAAAGGTGAGAAGATATTTAAGAGTTTTGTGGCAGGACGTGTGTGTAAAAGCTACCTGCCAGTCCTGACAAGGGGCGTGTTGAAATTGATGAGTAGGGAAGGAAAGGGGTGCTGTGTGTCCCTGAGAAGAGGACCTAGCACAGAGATGACAGGAGTGAGTAATCTGAAGGATGATAGCCTCTAGAGAAGGATGTATATCTACAAGGGATAAGAGTCTGTATAGGGCCTGTGCTCCTTTATGGAGATAGTTATGTAAGTCAGTGATGATGTCTAAGGCCTGCTGATCTGGGAGAACAAGTTTTGGTCCCTGGAAAATCCATCCCTGAGTGTTTTGTGTGTAACCTGGTCTATGAAGTAATTGTAGTTGCTTTTGGTGAATAATCAGGTTGAGGTAGACTGTTTGGGACTAATGGGAGAAGATAAGAAGGATAAGGCCTGTGTGTAGCTAACTTGGCTTGTGAATCTGCAAAGGCATCGCCTTGAGCAATGGGATCTGCAGAATTCTGGTGTCCCCTGCAATGAATAACTGCTGCCTACTTTGGGAGTAGTGCTGCCTCTAGAAATTTAAGGATAAGAGGCGCATTAATGATGGGGGTTCCCTGAGAGTTGATAAAACCCATTTCTTGCCAGATAGAGGCATGGGAATATAAAATGCTAAATTTATACTTTGAGTCAGTGTATATATTTATGAGTTTGTCCTTTGCTAGTATAAGAGCCTTTGCTAGTATAAGGGCAGTAAGTTCTACCCTCTGGGAAGATGTCCCAGGTGGCAGTGGATTAGTCTCTATGACTTTTGACTGGTTAACTATTGCATATCCTGCTCTCTTTTTGCTGTCTGTGTTTGTTAAACTGCCATCTATGAACCATGTGTCAAAGGCTAAAGAGAGGGTTGCACTACTGATGTGAGGGAAAGGGGTGGGAGTCATCTTTAGGACCTCAGTACAGTCATGGTGAAGTGGCCTTCTGAGGTGGGGAGCAAAGTTGCCAGGCTAAGAGGACCACTAGTTGCAATAGAGATAGAAGTGTCCTGAGAGAGGACTAGGTGCACCTGTTGAAGGCAAGAAGGCGTCATCAGGGCAGGGGGTGTCTTATGTGAGATAAGCTCACTTAGATGATGAGGTGAGGGTACTGTAATAGAATGCCCTAGTGTAAACTTTTTAGCTTCCTGTGTTAGTAGGGCTGCAGCCATAAGGGCTCGGAGACAAGGTGCCCATCCTTGTCCTGTGGTGTCTAACTGCTTTGACAAGTAGGCCTCCACTTGAAAGGAAGGTCCCCTTCTGTGTCCTAGTACACCTACAGCGTTGTGACCCTGAAAGGTAGTGTACAGAGTGAAGGGTTGGGTGGGGTCAGGAAGGGTAAGGGCTGGAACCCTCAGGAGAGCCTCTTTCAGTTTATGAAAGGAGGCATGTATGGGGACAGTGGAGTCTAGGGGTTCTGATAAGGGGCCCTTAGAAGCTTTGTAGAGGGGTTGGGCTAGAGCTGCAAAGTTAGGAATCCAGAAATGAATTAGCTAAACCTAGGAGAGATATAACCTGTTGTTTGGTCGTGGGCATCTGGGGATCCCAAAGAATCGCCTTATGATCTATAGTGATGGAATGAGTGGTAGGAG
This sequence comes from Hydrochoerus hydrochaeris, assembly GCA_004027455.1. Classification (NCBI taxonomy): domain Eukaryota; kingdom Metazoa; phylum Chordata; class Mammalia; order Rodentia; family Hydrochaeridae; genus Hydrochoerus; species Hydrochoerus hydrochaeris. The sequence continues at coordinate 190,471 of PVLA01002507.1, forward strand.
AAAGAGACCTAGATACTTGACTTCTGGGGAAAGTATTTGGGCTTTAGCAGGAGAAACCCTGTACCCATGACTGGTGAGAAAATTAAGGAGACTGGCTGAATGCTGTATGGCTAATGTAGGGGATGGAGGACACAAGAGAAGGTCATCGATGTATTGAAGGAGGGTGCTGGGTTTGAGGTCAGGAGCTGCAAGGTCAGCAGCAAGAGCTTGTCTAAAGAAATGAGGACTATGAGGACTGTCTCTAAACCCTTGCGGGAGCACTGTCCAAGTAAGTTGTTGAGACCTGAGAGTGTCTGAGTCACTTCACATAAACGCAAAGAAATCCTGTCAATCGGGGTGTAAGGGATGGTAAAAAAAAAAAAAAAAGGCATCTTTAAGATCTAGGGCTGTGAGTGCTGGAGGGAGGGATATGAGAGAGCCAGGTATAAGGGTTTGGCACCACTGGGTGAATTGGGGTAACAGCTCATTGATTACCCTAAGGTCTTATACCAGACAATAAGACCCATTAGGCTTGAGTACCAGAAGAATGGGAGTATTGTAGGCTGAATGGGTAAGTTTAAGAAAATCTTTATCTAAAAGATGCTTGATTATAGGGTTAAGTCCCCATAAATGTTTGGGAGCTATAGGATATTGGGGAATGCAAGGAAAAATTGAAGGATCCCTGAGACATATTAAAATAGGCATGGCATGGGTAGTGCGGGTGGGGTTGGAGGTATCCCAAACTATGGGATTGACCAGGGAAGAAGGGAGAGGAGGGGATGGCTTTGTGGTGCACTGTGAGGGAGTCTGAAGGATGAGAACTGTGGGGAGGGAGAAGGTAAAGAAGCTAAGCAATCCCTAGCTAAAAGGAGTGTGGGACATGTTGTAATTACTAAAAAGCTATGGGTAAAGAAGAGTCTGGGACTCCCAAGATCCAGCCATGGTGGAACCTAGGCAGCAGCAGAAGAAGGCAATTTGCTTGCCTTCTTGGTAAGTGCCCCTGGCATGAGAACCAGTCAGCGGCTCCCGTGAGCCTACCTGTGCGCAGGCTGAGAATCAAACACACACACACACACACACACACACACACACACACACACATGTCAGCAACTGGGGACAGAGGTCTGAGCATCTCTTGGGAGGATGACCATATGCCATACACCAAATATGGAGGATTTCCTTGTATCTTCTGTTTGAAGGCAAAGGATGTTTTCACTCTTTTGTTTTGTTATGATTGTTTTGCTCTATTCAATATTCTCCTTCAATTGGTTTTATAATGTTCTGTTTTTGGTGTGATTTCACCATACCTAATTGACTGGACAACTATTTTGAAGACAACAAGATATACTATAGTACCTATTACTACTATCCCAGTATCCTGCTGTGAAGATCTGTACCAATTTTACTGCATTGTCTCGATTGGCTTTGTTCTGTTTTGTTCTGCTGTATTTTTACTACCTTCAAAACAAAATTAAAAAAAAAAGAGAGAGAGTCTGGAAGCTGCATGGAATAGGCCCTGTCTGCAGAGGCTGTGTAGGTTGGACATCAACACCCACTACAGAGACTGAGGACTATTGGAAACCTGAATAATGAGTTCAGTCATGCAAGCATTATAGTCCTCTTTCTAGTTTTCCTCACAATCCAAAAAATTATATTTGTAATCCCATTGAGGCATCATTGGAATCCCAGTGAGTTAATTCCAATCTACCACCACCAATGCAACCCACAGCGAGAGTAAAAACACCAAGACATATTCCAAGTTTAAGGACAGCCAAGGGGTCCTAAGTCCAATTCTCATGAGGACATGTGGACAAAGGCCTTGATCCTAGGCCTCTCCCAGAATTTATTATCTTGTGAAGAAGTGGGGGGGGTGGCTCAGGGATGAGTGACAGTGGGGATGGTGGGAATTCTGTGAGTAACTTGAGCTGGCTGGCCAGGTGCAAGATTGGCATCTCTATAGATTGCAGGATAAAGATATGTGGAAGGATCAATTTACATAATCCAATTTAGGTAACAATGGAATTGTTTTAGGGGGCTAAATGGGTTCTAAAATGCAAACTCTTGTGCCCTGGGAAGTCATAGTCTCTATTTTGAGGCTCTACCCAGTTGACATTCCTGGAGCTATTTGCTCTGACATTTTGCGTTCTCAATCCTGTACATATCTATATTGTACAGAGAACACTATGCGAGGAAACAGGACTGTCTGTCGGCTATAGAAATTTCGTGTTAGCACCTCAGCTAGCCTTATTTGCAATGCTGAGAGCCAATTGAAGAGAGAGGGAAATATCCTAGCCGGCTTTTTACATATCAGTATAAGGAAATGAGTCTCCAAATAATCAAAGTCATAGCAACTGTTTTGGATTCAAAAGGAGTCACTGGAGTTGTCTCCCACAAGGACTTAATACAATGAACAGCCTGAAAATTCAGGAAGAACACTATATGTCGCTCCCATGTCTATAAGTACAGAGTGTTTTACCTGAGACCTCCAGTGAGACTTGGGGCTCCAAGAAGGATACCTTAATGGGGGCTGTGGGCCCCGAGCCCCGTCAATCTTCAGTAGCAAGTCCAAGTAGCTCAATCAGTGATGAATCTGGTGGTGATGAAATCTCCTGTGAGAGCAAGGAGTTAGAGGATGTCTTACTCCCTCTCTGGCAGTTAGGACAGTTGCTCTTCCAATGGCCCTTGAGATTGCAATGGGGGCAAGGCCCCAAAGGAGCGCTGGGGTTGGGGCGCTCTCTTGCCCATTGTCCTTCCTTATTGCACTTGAAGCATGGTCCGGGAGAGGCTTGGGCATCTCTGCCTTGTTTTGGTTTTCTGATCTTGGGAGCCCCAAATGCCACTGCTAAAAGAGCAGATTGATATTTAGCAAGTTTCTTTTTTTGTGCCTCTTTTTCCTCCTTTTGAGTTTTCTCTCTTTTGTTGAAAACATAGAAAGCCATATTAAGAAGCTGTCCCTGTGGGTTTTTTTTTAAATGTTATTTAAAGAGGGGGGAAAGCAAAACAGAAAAAACAGTAGAAACAATACAGAATTTAAAAAAAAAACAGTAAGAAATCACTATTTGATACATTACATATTGTCTTCTTGGATATAGTTGTTCAAGTTACAAAATTAAAGCATACAAAGTGGACATTGAAACAGTGAGGCTGCAAATAGTTCTGTTCACGGATCCAACAAAAACTTAGTAACATGGTTATCAATCCTACACACTTAAGTATACATACAGTTATCTCTTTTAGAGTACTTTCTTTTCCTCCTCTTGCTTTTTTTTAAATTTTTTTTTATTTTTAAAAAAATTTTGAAACAGAAAGGGTAGAAACAATACAAAAATCTCAAAAACAAAACAAAACAAAAATAGTAACCAATGAAAAATCACTAGTTGATAATTACATACTTTCCTCTTAGATGCAGTTGTTCAAGTTACAAAAGTAAAATCCACAAAGTGGACATCCAAACAGTGAGATTGCAGTCAGTTTTGCTCAACCATCCAACTAAAACTTTAGTAACATGGTTATTAATTCCACACACTCAAACATACATGCAGTTATATCCTTTAGAATACTCTCTTTTCCTTTTTTTTTCTTTACAATAACTATAATCCATTCTCGTAAACTACTTAGAAGTTCTACACATGTATAAGTCTCTACACATATACCTAGCCTTTCTGTATTAGAGGGAGAAACAAATCAAAACAAGTCAGCAATACAAATTCCTAGAGAAACATGAAATGAAAAGAACATAGAAAAACACAACACTAGGTGATCTACGGTACTCACTATGATGTCTCTTGTTATTTTCAATAAAATTGTCTATATCATCAAATATAATATAAACTTAGCATTGCTTTACACTATTAATAAAATCTAAACATTGGAGACATTATAGGACTTCAAAGGCAGTTAACAATCAAACCAGAATGGGTATTCTATTGAATCCTGTCATCTTCAGAGTAGTTGCCCCTACTCTCAGACTCGACACTCTCAAGCATACGAGATTCAAATAAAATTGGTCAAGATAAAACAGTGATATAACCAATCTTCTCTGTCTTATCTCTGCCATGTTATTTTTCTGTTGTTATTTGTTTACTTTTCTCCTTCATTCCATTTATTTGAGGCCTTTCTGCCATTATTCCTGGAACCCTGGTGATTTTCTTCTCTCTCTCTAGAATGTCCTTCTCTCTAGAATGTCCTTCAGAGTTGGATTGGTGGTCACAAACTCCCCTAGTTCCTCTTTGTCATGGAAATGTCTTGTCTCTCCATTAATTCTGAGAGACAGTTTTGCAGGGTACATCATTCTGAGTTGGAGGTTATTTTCTTTCAGGGCTTGGAATATTTCACTCCAAGCTCTTCTTGATTTGATGGTTTGCATTGAGAAGTCCGCTGTGATTTTGATGAGTTTTCCTTTATAGGTAATCTGTTTCTTTTCTCTGACCACTTTTAATATTCTGTTCTTGTAATGGATTTCTGGGTTCCTGATTATTATATGTCTGGGTGTAGATCTGTTTGAGTTGTAGCTGGCTGGAGTTCTATATGCCTCATTTATCTGAACTTCATTTCCATTACCTATGTTTGGGAAGTTTTCCTTAATTATTTCTGTGAATAGACTTTTTATTTCATTTTGTATTTGTTGTTGCATCTTCATTCACATATTTTATTCTTAGGTTATAAATCCTCTTGTCATCTTCTAGCCTTTGTATCATTGCTTCCTGGTTCCTTGTTTCCTTTCACAATCATACTTTGCAAATCTATCTTCAAGTTTTGAAAGTTTGTCTTAATTTCTGTTAAAAGGTTTTGCCAGGTTTCACTGGAGTTTTTAATTTCCTGATATTCTCTTTGGATCTGTTTCATATATTCTAGATTTTGTTTATATTCTTCATCAAAGGCTTCTCTCCTTTCTCTGGGTTCCTCTATTCTTTCATTTGTGTCTACTTGAGGATTACCCAGGATTTCTTTTATTAATCTTCTTATATCTTGCTTCACCTGAGTTAGAATTTCAGATTTAAATTTGACGATGAGGTCACAGATGTATTTCTTTATTTCCGATGAGGCTGTCTCTGACATTACAGGTTTGCTGCTCTCAATCTCCTCTGCATTTACCTCTGTTGGACTCACTTTCCCTGGTTCTGCAGTTGGGGACCTTTTGCTCTTTCTCTGTCTGGTCATGTTTCCGGCTCCCTTCAGATGGGTGGGTGGTGGAGGTCTCTGGGCCTTTCATTTTGCTTACAGTTTTTCTGCAGCGCACTTGCTAGGGAAATACCGGCCCCCAGTCCACTGTGGATCTGCGAGTTGCAGGCTGAGAGCTGGCTCCTTCCCCTACGCCAGTCAACCAGTTTATGCTTCAACAAGTTTGTGTGTTCCCTGGGGATGCCACTGGCCCAGAAAAGCCTCATCTCTGGCTATTGGGTTTCAACCAGGGGCATGGCCCTGCCCGAGCAGATCCCACCAATCTGCTGTGGACTAGGAGTCATCAGCGGACGCTGCCTCGGGTTTTGATTCAAGCCGGCCCTGCCCAACTCCAAAATATCGCCCAGCCAGTCCTCCCAGTTTGGGGAATCCAGTTCCCATCACTCACCAAAGTTTGTGCAGCTCGATTGGCTCCCCTGTGGGGTTTGAGGGCTACATTCAGCCTTTTGCAATTCTGCACAAATATCAGGAGCAGACTGAGAAATAAAATAAGAGTTAATAACAATTGTCCCTTCATGAGAGTCCAGGTTTACTTTAGTAAACTTAATTAAATTGTCCCTAAACTGATTTAGGAACACAGCTGGATTTTCATTAGCCTCTTGGACTTGTTCTAAAAGCTTGTTATAGTTAGTATGTTTGTGAGCTATTTTATTAAGGCCCACAATTATACATTCAATCATCTTATGTATTTTATAAGAACCTTCTCCATTTTAGTAATTCCAGTTAGGATCCTGTTCAGGCACTGCAGTAGGCCCAGGGTCATTCTTAGCAATATTTGCCATATGTCTGTGATTGGCTTCTTCTCAAGCTGCTTGCCACAATGAGCTCTCTCTTGTGAGCTGAGAGTGGTGTTCAGAATTACATAAATATCCTTGAAATGTAAATCATAACAATTAGTTATCAATTCAAATTCTCTAATTTAATTCTGTGGCTCAATGGAGAAGCAACCTAATTTATGGCTAATGTGAGATAGGTAGGAGAGGGAAAAAGGAACATGAGTACAAACTAGTCCTTCAGGGCCAGCCTGTTCCCAAAGCAGGAATAGGGACTGAGGCTGAGAAGGCTGTGGAGTGGGAGATGTAGATGGCCACTGAGTGGCCAACTGCTTAGCAGGCATGTGTGGGCACTTAACAGGTGATTGACTACAAAACATGTAACAGGGAAACACAAGATGCCTATTCATTATCGTGTGATCCATAGCAAGATAGCTACTGCTGGTGACACAGCGAGGGGGCACAAGATGGCGGCTAGTCATCATGTGACCTGCAACAAGATGGCTGCTGCTGATCACATGATGAGGGACCACAAGATGGCGGCCATTGACCCTGTGACCTGTCACAAGATGGCAGTGCACTGTCACATGAGGAAGGGCCACAAGATGGAGGCTGTCCTCCATGTGAGCTGCAGCAATATGGCCTGCTGGATGGCTGGAATGCACAAGATTGAATATGGTGAGGTGGCAGATAAAATGGCGACACAGGAGTAGGGGACAAAGAAGAGCCATCTGATGGAATAGATGGCTCAGGTGGAAGGGCTTGAGAAATCTGAGACTGGGGGGAGAAATTAAGGGAAGGATTAGAGGCCACTGGGGGTGAGGAAGTGGGGAGAGGACAGTGCAGGGGACATGAAAGCCTCTGGCTGAGAAAGCTGCAGGGCTTGATCTCGGAGATATGGGGAAGGGGTGTAAAGACAGGAGGCACATCAGGAGTCTGGTGGGGAAGAGGGGAGAGTTTCTGGTACAGTAGAGTTAGCTAGAAATATTAGGGCTGCCATACATGACTGAATGAGAGAAGAGCACGTCCTTCAGGTAAGGAAGCCCTGTACATACACGATTTCTGCTAACTTGCCGCCAGTGTAACGAAAGTTATATAAATTTTGAAGGATACAGGGGTCAAACATTCTCCGCTTAGGCCATGGACTGCCATTAAGCTGGTAGGTTGGCCAAGTCATCTGGCAGTAAAAGATTAGTTTTTTGATTTTTTTAATTTTAATTTTTTTTTTTTTGGTGCCAAGGATCGAACTTATGACTTATGCCTCTGAGCTACACCCCCAGCCCTAATATTTTTATTTTTCTAGCCTTTTTTAGGCCAAGAGCACCAAGGTTACGAACCAGGCACCCCAGAGGTGTGTTTTTTAGAGGACGGGGAATAGTGTCCCCATGACCAAATTAAAAGTGAGCCAAAAGAACAACTTCGCTTTGGGATGTAAGAGCTTGAGCTCCCCCCAAGGAACGTGAAAGTCGTCCTGGATCTCACTTATCAAAAGAAGTTGTCACCTATTTTGGAAGTGTGACGTGAAGGTTCCAACCTATTTTCATTGATTGTCACCAAGAAGCATGGATCAGGGTCCCAGAGGACAAGAGGGTAACAGCTCTGCCTCAGACCGTCCAAGGATCAGAGAACTGCTATCTTTGTCCAGGGACTACAGGGGGGTTTTCCAGCGTGGGCCCAGCAGAAACAGGTCCTGCAGAAACCAGAAATGGTTCCTAGAAATGGTTGCTAGGCAGGGGAGCTCCAACTGGGAGTGACTCTCAGGAGCTAACGCACTCTGCCAAACCTGGGTTTCAGCACCAAACTGTTAGTTTTTTTGGTGCAATAAAGGAGAAGAATATAAGAAAAAGTAAAAGTGACCTTTTATTCAAAGGATGTGGAGAGGCGCCCACAACAGCGGTCTGGCTTTCTCCTCTGCCTGGATACAGGGTAGGGGTATATGTAACCTTTGACTGGACGTGGTGCTTAGGGTGGGCATTGATGATGTGCAAGGAGCAGATTTGAATTTTCTTCACGTGCACTGGGAAAGAAAAAACGAAATTGTAATGGTGGGGGGAGTGACCACCAAGGTAAACATCCCTGATTTGGCTGCTATGATGTCCTGTAGTTTATTCTAGGGAAAAACTCTTTCACCAAGTGGGTTGCCAAAGACTCTATCTTGTCTAAGGACATTTATAGAGTAAAACCATGAGATAAGATGGGTCCAAGATGGGGAAAACTGGGAAGTCACAAGGCAGAGGGGCACAAGGTGGGACAGAACTATGGTCAACCAACAAGATCAATTGTTCAGGTAAAATTGACCAAAACAGGGACAAATGGGGAAGTGAGTCCCATAGTAAGTGGGCATTCTTATAGAGCAGTGACTCTTCCTGTAGGGGGCTGGGATCATGATTCAAGGTGACCCATACCTATTTAGATCATCAATCCCTGACGTTTATTCTTAGGGTGTGGGTGCATTTGCTTTGCCTTTTGTCTTGGGATGTGGCTCCCAGCAGAAGAGGTCTGTCTCCTCCAAGGTCACAAGACATCTGGTCCTCTGTGCCAACCCTGTCTGACTGTCTATAATATTTCTGACTAACTCAGCTGCCTCTAACCTATTCTTCCCTCTTGAAATGGAAATCTTACCCTGTGCCATTGTGTGTTGTACGTACTTAACTTTTTTATTTTACAAAGCTATATTTTTTTAATAGATTGGCCATTGATGAGTTCATAGCTAAATGTGCTGTCAGGATGTGGTACCTGCTTGAAAGAGGTGTGTCACGGAGGACATGTCTTTGGAGGACATGTCTTTGGACATCTCCCACCATGGTTTCTGTTGTAGCTTGGCATAACTGACGCCATCTTAAGCCCTGCATTTAACTAGTGCCCTGTATTCAGGCAAATGGAAAATTACTCGGGGTATAAATCCCTTGAGAAATGTGGAATGAGCTGTACCTACAGGAGAAAAATTAACCTGCTCAACAAAAGAAGCAGGATACAGGTGTCAACCAAAAATTAATGAAAGATTCGAGCTAAATTGTTTCCAACAGGATGTCTTTTGTTTGACTGTCTCTTTTAAAAACTCTTAACTTTCCAGTTCAGGGCCATTTGTTTGGACTCTGAACCAGGGGGGTTGTATATGAGTGGTCCTGAGCTCAGCTAATAAAATTCCAAATTTATCAGTTTGGCTGCTTGGATTCCTACATTGTTGTTCACAAACCCACCTAGTTTCTGCATTCTCTCTCTGCTTCCTGGCTGCCATGAAATAAGTGAGCAGCTTTTCTCTGCCATGCCTTTTCACTGATGTTTCACTGATGTTCTTCTTTTGGAGTCAGCCAACCAGGCACTGAATCTTCTGAACTGTAAGGCAAATTATGCATCTCCTCATTTAAATTGTGCGTGTCGGGTAGAGTGTGCAGTGGGAGAAAATCTGTTGGATACTACGCCTAATGAGAAGACCTTCTGCCCACCCTATGATGGTACCTACACTGCAGAAATGACTCAACTAGATAGATGAGGATAGAAGGGAGGCATTATTTTTAATCAGTGTTACGATTTGGACATGATACAAGCATGTTCCTCAGAGACTCATGTGGTAGAAGCTCGATTCCCAGTGTGATGGTGTTAGGAAGTGGTAGAACCATGTACAGGTTGAGCACAATGGAAGGTACCGAGGTCACTGGGGATGCTACCCCTCAGTAAGGATTACTGCAGCCCTCAAGGGATCCAAGTTAGTTCTCTTAGGGGTGAATTGCCATGAAAAGTGCAAAGCCAGCCCGTAAATCTCTGGCTTCCTGTCTTACATTGTGACTACCGTAACCCTCTTATATGTGCTCCTGTCCCGATGCCATCTACCGTATTGTGATGTAGCCAAGGGGGTCTCACTGGAGGCTGAATTGCGGAAACTGTCTGATTTTGAACTTCCAGCCTCCAAAAATATGCACTAAATAAACCTCTTTCTTTATACAGGATCCAGCTTCAGTTATTGTAACAACAGAAAACAGACTAAAAATAATCATTTTTATATTACTTATTCTACTTTTCCAGAAGATCATGGACCTAGGTATTTTCAAAAATTTGACAGAGAAGACTTACTCTCCTTTCCTATTAAAGGCAGAATAGTTTTGGAAGTAATGAGACCAAAAACCGCAGTTCTTTTTTGTGTGACATGTGAAAATAAAAGTAAGTTCTTTTAGCTTAAAATAAAAATTTAATTCTTACTGTCTGATATTTTACCTTTCTGTTTTACTTGACCAATGATAAAATATAAAAGTAGTTAGCTGAAAATTTTAAATCTCATTAAAGTACTTTTCAGTAATGTATAAATGTGTTTAGTTCATGTTCTTTCTTGTTCTGTCACTGAATTTTTTTTTTATTTTTGGGGTTTCAGATGAAAATTGAGATGGAGCAATTTGAAAGGCAAGGAGAATACAACATAAAGAACTCTCTTCTAGCCAGACATGGTGGTGCAAACCTGTAATCCCTGCTCTTAGATAAATTGAGGCAAAAGTTTGCAAGTTTAAACCCAACCTGGGCATTTTAGCAACTTAACCAAGTCCTGTCCACAAACCAAACCAAACCAAACCAAACCCTTCCCATTTCCTTTTGTTTGTTCTTTTGTCACTGGGGATTTAACCCAGAGCCTTCATGCTGACCTACATCTCCAGTCCTTTTCAAAATTTTTTAAATTTTGAGATCAAGCTTTGCTATATTCCTAAGTTGCCAAGGCTGGAGTCAAACTTGCAATCTTTCTGACTCAGCCTCCCAGAGCAGTAGGAATACTGGTGTATGCAAACACACTTGCCGTCCTTTCCCCTCTTATAGAAAACTCTAGAGACAACAGAGGTAGGGCTGCTATTGTGTGACATGTATTTGATAAAAGGAGATAAATGTCTCAACATATCTTAAGGCAGAAATGAACCGAGTCCATATTCCTTGACTCCTGGACCAGCAAACCCTCAGTCCCAAATGCTTAGCTTATGACTTCATATATCTACTTAAGTCAGAAAGTCCAGTCTCTTGATAAATGTCACAGAAGGATGTCTTTAGGTTACATTTTGGCATTTTCTTATCAATGCAGTCTATACAGTTGCTGAGGATTTTGATGTTGAGAGCCTTTCTGTAATTGTAACTTGCATCATAAAATCATGAAAGCCTAACCGTACAGTGAAGTCTTTTTTTATCCAGTATTGAGATGCAACCCAGGCTACTTTACAACACAGCTACATCTCCAGTCCTTTGTATTTTTATTTTTAGACAAGATCTCACTAATTTGCCAGAGATTGGCCCCAAATTGCAATCCTCCTGACTCAGCCTCCCAAGTCACTGGGATTACAGGTGTGTATCACCATACCTAGTCTGAAGACAATCTTTTGACAAATCATACTCTCCTAGGATTGCAGTTTTGTGAGAGTGTGTTTTACCATCTCTTATCATTCTTCAGAGGCAGAAGACTGGCAAATACATGAACATATAAAACTCTAAAGGTTTAAAACATACTTGAAATTCCTGAAAGCTACAGAAGCAATTGAGTGACTTAGTTCAGGCAGGGGTTTTATAGGGCTCAATTCTAATATTAGATGTCAGTCCACTCATCTCTCACTGACCTATTTGTTCATCCACCTGAGTCGTTACGATAATCTCTGTGGCTTCTGTGCTCTGTAGGATAATTGGTACTTATGGGACCATTTATATCAGGCAATGCTGCCTGCTTGACAACACATTCAGTTAATCCAAATATATATATTTATGAAAAGTGTCCCTTAAAAAGAGTGGCCAGTTCATTAGATGGGAATTAGTTTTATATTCAGTTTCTTGCTGGTGGCAGGAAGATGTAAATATGGTTCACTTCAAACATGATTACTGCTCCGTAAATCAACACTGGAGGCCTCTCTGATGCAACACGAATTATGCGTGGTCCTTTATGGGCCAGTGCCCACCCCTCTTCCTCCACTGCACTGGTGATGGTGACCCTTTTAGAGCTTCCAGTGATACAAATGGCCTGCTGTGATATGCAGGCCATAGATTTGCCATCACTGAACTATACTCTATCAGCACCCTCCTATATGTATATTTTAAATTTAAAGATGAGGGCAGAAATAATTATGTTAGAACTCATCAATTTTCCTTTCATTAACTCTTTTTTTGTATTTCAATAATTTCATTGAAAGGTATATCTGTTAGTATCAAACATAATGGTAGTTGGTTAGGTTACCTCTGCCAACTCAAAATTAGTAATACTGATGTTTTCAAAATATTGAAATATATCAGCCTTTTGGTAGAACTGAAGTTTTATTTTCTTTATCTGCTCCGGGTTAATGCAAAAGAATTGATATTGAATTAAGATGCTTGCCTCCAAATAACAATACCTTGACCATTTTGGAGGGCCTGGGAATTTGTTTGGCCCTGTTCATGCCCGTGAGCACTGCAAATCTTTCAGCTCTTATCTGTCCACACAAGGATCATGATTTCGAACCCCGGTCTCACTGGTACTGGCATGCATTGAGCGGTTGCAGATTTGATCAATTCACATTGAATTCCATTCTAAGGGCAGAGACACTACTCTAGTTGCACTGTATATGGACCTGCTTGCCTGATACTGCACTTGAAAGTGCTGGTTCTGATCCACAGTCTGATGCCTTGATTTACCTTTTCCTTTCCTTCTTGGGTGTGACCTCTGAACATTTGTCTCTGAATTTTATGACCTTTATCATGCCTGTTTAAGCTCTGTGGATGCCAGGTTGGCTTCTGCAGTTGGGCTCTGCACCTTGCCTGTGCGTTCCTTCCAGCCACTCTGATACACTTGGATATCTTCCAGTCCCTCTGGTACCTTGCTCTGTGCACACACTATCCACAGGGAGGGTGGTAATTAAGGGTGCACGGGTCGCTGTCCGTGGTTCTGAAACACCACTGACCTGGAAGTTCTGTAGCGTTTGCCTCTTTGTTTGACAGCACTGGAGTTTGAACCCACTGCACTATGTGAGACAGAGCCTCACTGAGTTGATCTACTTACACTTCTTTCATTCTGCTCCCTAGTTTATTTCATGCTCCTGACCTGAAAATTCCTGACCTGAAAATTCTATTCTGTTGCACACTGGACAAGAATACTTAGGTTGTAAAGTACCCCTAGGAAAATACTGCTTTGCCCAGGATGACCTCAGACTCCTGGGCTCAGAAGGCTTGGGATTATAAACATGTCCTACTGCATTTAACTAAGGAAGGTTTTTAAAGAGTAAAGTTGTCAAGAGTGGTAAATGGACCAGAATCTGGATACTCATAATGTCCTCTTTATTGTCACAAAGAGAAAGAAGTTAAAGAAGTATATGAGTGGAATAATGGAGTCAATTAGTTTCTCACCATGTTGGTCATGCCAATCTTAAATTCAGGGTGCAACTGCTCAAACAATTGTCCTGCCTTGGCCTCCCAATATCTGGGACTATAGCTTGGTTTAACATTTTCATTTTAGGCAAAGAAAGTGAGCCACAAATCAATAATCACTGAAGCTAGATTGTAAATACTTTTGAGGTTACTTATTTATATTTTTCTTATATTTTTGTATGTTTGGAAAATTCTGAAGCAGGATAATAGCAATTTCAAGGGCTGCTTGATCTACGTCATGAGTTTGAGGCCAGCCTGAGCAATATAGCAACACTGTCTCAGAAAATGAATATACAACAAATATCAACAATAACAAAGGTGATTTTAAATAGCTGAGAATAAAAGATCTATGGGTTAAATAATACTACATCTAGGAAGTAAAAGACCAGATATATCCTGGGGGTGTGGCTCGGGGGTAAGGTGCATGCTTGGTACATGGGAGGCTCTTGGAAAGCCCCAGAACCACGTGTGCTTGCGGGAATGTGCACCCTCCCACACCACGTCCATACCAAAATAATTTCTAGACTCTTGCATGAAAAATGGGTGCAATCTATTAATGTGTGATAGTAACATAGTTACTATGGGAAGGCATGGAAAATTGTGTCTCATAGAGTCAAATCCCATTCTATTACTTTAAAAGATTCTTTGACATGATTAATAATTCATGTAATTCAGAAATTTTTTAACATAAACTTTAAAAAGTCCAGAGATTAATAAATCATGTGACAGTTGCACTGACCTTAACTTTTCTTCACCCAATATTGTTTCTCTTCAGAGATGATATTTCTATCACTTTTATTGTATTGATGATCAGAACATGATATTCCAAAAAATATGGTACTTGGAATATTGAGTATTTTAAAGTGAAGAAAAATGAGAAAACTGCAGCAGCAAAGTCACCCTCTGGGTTTCTTTACTTTTCTGCCCTGAAATAGACCATAAAAAAGTTTTCTGGCCTGCCTTCCCCTAGAGAAGTCACAAACAAGACTCTCCTCAGGAGTTCTGTCCCATATTCCAGCCCCCAGAACTGTTTTTGAAAAAGCTGGTTTTGTTAAGTTCCTTCCAGTTGTTACCACTAGATCATACTCTTTTTCAAAAATTTTTATTTTAAAGTAGTAAAAATATAAAAGAACAAGACAGAACAAAGCCAATCAAGCAATGCAGTGAAATTGGTAGAGAACTTCACAGCAGGTTACCAGGATAACAGTAATAGGTGCCATAATATATCTCTTTATCTTCACAATAGTTGCCCTTTCAAGCAGGTACAGCAAAATCAAACCAAAAACAGAACACTGCAAAACCAATTGAAAGAGAATATTGAATAGAGCATAATGATTAATCGTTACAATGCAAAAGAGTGAAAAGAACATTTGCCTTCAAACAGAAGATAGAAGGGAATCCCCTATATTTGCTGTATTGTATACGGTCATCCTCCCAACAGATGCTCAGACCTCTGTTCCCAGATGTTCGGGGGAGGGGAGGGATGGGATGCTTGGCTGGCTCATGGCTACATTGACTGGTTCTCTTCCTGGCTTGTACCCGGGGCACTTACCAGGAGGGCAGACAATTGCTTTCTTGTCCAGGCACCTAAGTTCCACCATGGCCGGATCTTGGGACACACTGGCTGGTTTCCCCATTAGATCACATTCTTGTACAGCAGTCATACTACTTCATGACTGTCCATAAAAACACACTCTTCTTTGGCTCTTTGGGTCTTCATTTCTGGAGGATCCCGTGTAAAACTTTGTTAAATATATCTATTATGCTTTTCTCTGGTAAATCTGTCTTTTGTTATGGAGATGTGAACAGTGAATCTTATCATGGGTGAAGAAATTTCTTTTCCTTCCCTACAGTGGGCATCATCATTATAGACTTTCAAAAGTGTATTATTGATGTGTGAGCTGGGTGTGGTGGTGCATGCCTGCAATCTCAACACTCTGGAGGATCACTGCGAGTGCGAGACCACCCTGGGCTACAAAGCAATTCAAGGCCGGCCTGAAAAATAATGAAACTGTCTCAAAACACTCCCCCCAAAAGTGTGCAAGTGTAGAAAAATACTGTTATTTTGTAGTATATAAATTATCATATTGTATAATACTTTTCTGCAAATTAATTTTTAGATGTATTAGGAAATAATTGTAGTCATTAAATAGGAATTTACTTCCTCTATTAAAATATCTATTTGGCGCTGGGGGTGTAGCTCAGTAATAGAGCACTCACCCAACCTCTGTGAGAGCCTAGATTTGAACCCCAGTGCTGGAAAAAAAATCTATTTTTTTTTTAGGAATAAATCCATTGTTTCGTTATTTTAATGACAAGCTTCTGAGTCCTTGTGGTGTAGAAAACAAAAGAAACAATACAAATTCTGAGCTAGAAGAAAACATTTGCTGTCTCTTGTTACCACACAGGATACAGGTGCTTTAATTTTTAAATCTGAGCTTATAAAATACCAGGCAGTCGTGGTTTGGAAATACTTCCCCAGTATTTTTTTAGAGATGGGGTTCTGAGCTTGTGGTCCTATAATTATAGCCTCACATAGAGAACTGAGTAACTTTATTTTAGGCTATGTGTTCTCTTCCATGCCAATCAGTTAGCTGACTGTCTTACTTGTACTGAATGGACGATGCACAGCATCTATGCACCGCCAGAAACACAAACAATCAAACTGAATATTTTTTTCAGTGTTGGGATCTAACCCAAGGCTTTTTGGATGCTGGGCAAGTGCTGTACCACTGAGCGAATCCACTGCCCCTCTACTGAGATTTGCTTAAGCACAGAGCCAGTCCTTATCAGTTATACATCAGTATCTCAAGACAGCTCAGTGTTTGCTTCCTTAACACCCAGACTTTTGCCCTCCTGTAACAACATCATCTGAAATTGCACTGAAGCAGATCAGCTATCAGAAGACTCTGACTTTTAAACACTTTATGTCAGAAAAAAATGTTGTAACTTTGTAAGTAGCTTTTTCTTGAGGTGCTGAATATCTACCAGTAAGAGCTGTTAGTGAGAGAATATCTTGGATATTTGTATGTATAAGTATGTGTAAGGAAGGTTGAATGAACTTTCTCATGGGAGGAATAACATGTTGTAATCAAATCTGTGAAGAGAGTTTCATAAGTGGTTTAATAAGGCTGTAGAAAAGTTATATTAAAGGGGAAAACAGCATCAGGTATTAATTCTGGTTGTGGAGTCAGGTGTGGTGACACATGCGTATAATTCTAGCACTCAGGTGGCTGAGCCAAGAGGGTCACTATTTCCAGAGCAGCCTGAAGTACTTGATTTCAACTTCAACCCAGAACAAATAAACTAATAAATAAATAAATAAATAAGTAAAAGCTGGGCTCTTTGGCACATGTCTCTAATCCCAGCTATTTGAGAGGCTGAGGCAAGAGGATTTTGAGTTCCAGGCCAGACTGAGCAATTTAGTGAGACGTTATCTCAGAATAAAAAGGGTTAGGGGATATAGCTCAGTGGTAGAGTGCCCTGGGTCCAATCCTGAGCATCTTCCCTCTAAATCTAGTTTTAGGTCTGCCATAGTTGGGTGGGTAGCTATATACAAGTCACCTAATCTGTCTAGATCTCTGTTTCATCTGTCCACTAGAGTCCTTTCAAGTTTTCTGCCTCTGATGATGTTCATTCCGTCATCAAGTATTTCCTGAATATTCAAGGCAAGGAGGACAGAGAGATAGTAAGAGTGTATCTTAAAGACATCACTTGGTGAGGAATACAAACAGTAACATAACCTACACATGGTAATTAAATTGCACCTTATTTGTGGACCGAGCTATGACCTCACGGATCCTCGTCTAGGGATGGAGAGTCTGGAAGAAACTCTAGGAGTGAAAGATGAGATGGGAAGGCTATTCCGGAGAGAGAGGCAAGGTGCCTGCTGAGATGTGGCATGTGGTAGAGCGGTGTGTCCTTGGAGAACCAGTGCTTTTCACAGTTGCAGCAAGGGCGCATATGGTAGAATGTTGGAAGTCGGTGAGGCTGAACATGGGGATGGATCGAACAGCTCTGTATCATCCCAATAGTCTGAACTTTATCCTGAATCTGATGAAAATCACCACTCATGACCTTTAATTGGGGAAGAGTATGACCCAGTATTAGAAAGACTGCTGCGTGATCTGGTGTTGGAAGATTGATTGATTGGAGGCAGGAGACCTGGCCCCGGGGGATACTGGGGCAATTATCCAAGGAGGAAATTATTGTAGATAACTGAGTTAGATAGAAAGTAGTAGGCAGCAAACAAGGATGGACACTCGAGGGAGCGCAGAAAACAAAAACATCAAAACTGTGGCTGGAGGAGCACCTGAAGGAGGCCAGGCCTCGGGTGAGCCTGTCCACTACTAGCCAGGCCTGTCAGCCTCCCTAAGAGATAACCAGCAACTTGAGATCACACTGTAACGAGCATAACCCAGTCCAGTAGGCCCAGCCAGGCACCAGTGGATGACTAGAACATCTGGAACCATTCTGTCATCCTTTTCTGCCTTCCAAAAATGCCTTTATTTTTTCCTATATTAGAAGTTATAGATAAGCTAAAGGTAACAATGCTAGCCATATACCCTTATACTCTTGTACCCACATACATGTCTTGGCTCCCTATTAGATCCATATTAGCTAAGCAGCTATGCTTGTAATACTATTGGTTGATTGTAGCTTGACCCACACTGCACCCATGTTGTAATTTTGCTGTGTAAAACATCCTTGGAGAAATACCTCCTTTCAGGGCCCCTCCTATGTCCCAGCTTTTTTTTTTTTCAATAAACCTTTCCTACACTTAACCTCCCTGGTCCTCTCAGTTCATTCTGCAATATTTAGGAGACACAAACTTGGCACATCTGACATCTAACAGGTTGAGACTTTGTCACAAGATGACAAGAGCACAATTGTACCTCTGATAATGAGGACAGAAATAAAAAGATAGGTAGCCAAAGTATTTAAGGGGTGTAGAGAAGCAACAGGACCATGAGACCTGTGGGATAAAGGAGTGAAAGCCTCAGAAATGATGCTATCATCTTGAGCTTATGCTTCAGGATGTGCGTAGATAATGACTGAGGTAAGGATGGAGTAGCAAAATTATGGAATTTGGTATTTCTTTGGCTGTGTCTCGTCTGAACTTTTTTCTTACAGCTCTTCATTGTCTGTTTTGCTATAGGTGAAGCCCACTTCCCACGGTGGCAGCAGCCGTGTGGCTGTGGTGTCTGGCCTTCACCATCAGCTCCTTCATAGATTTTCTGTGGAGCAACCTCGGCTTTTCTCCAAATTCCTTTGCACTTTCTTGGTTCTCAAACTTGGCTGTCTGGGCTTCCCCAGACCTCTTCCATCAGTCAGTTTCTGAAGCTTGTAACTGGATCTCTGCTGGGTATTAGCAAACTAAGAAGGTGAAAAACTGAGGTCCTATGGAGAAAACATTTCTGTGTTTTTGTCCAGCCAGGAATTCTTGAAGAAATATTACCGAAGTTTAGTTCTAACCAGGCCTTAGATGATGAGAGAATTCGACCAGAGAATTCTGGCAAGAACTACCTAGGAGGCAAGTTTAGTTGAATGGGGTCTGAGAGCCAGCACTGTGGGGGCATCTCTGGGTTGTAAAGCAGTAAACAAGGGTGTCAGCTCCCCTCCAGAGATTTATTTACTTGAGAATCTAGAATTGTTTATGTTCCACTGAGCAGGGGAGGGACAGTGTTTCTGTTCTTTTTGATATAAATGTCCAGATTACTTTTCTTGTTGGTACTTCCCTGCTACAATACAAGCCCTGTATTCGCAGAGTAACATCTGACTTTTGTTGCATGATTCCAGGGTAAAAAATGGGGCATTTGTTTTTAAGTGAATAATAATAATAATAATAATCTGTGTCCACTCCAGAAAACTTATGCTTCCCTTAAAATAATATTAACCAACATAGGTCCACAGAAGACGCAGCCAGCATTTCATGTATCTGGAGATATCAATGGATTGGCGCTAGCAGTTTTCAGGAGGTGACTGAGGAAGGGCAAGGGGAACTATAAGTTGAGAATGGGGACAAAAGACAAAAAAGAGCATCGAGGGGGCACTAAGAAAAGGCACTAGTAAAAGGCTGATAGCTGGGGCAAAAGATCAAAGACTGAATTTAACACCTGGAGGGAACATGCTCAGGGAAGAAGTCTAACGAGGAAATTAGGATATAAAAGTTTCCACATTGAGCCCCATTCACACTAGCAAGTATTTGTACTCTTGCACTTGCTGGGTAATGTGCCAGGTTCTGGGAAGGGGTAAAAGGCCTTCACCTCAGTGAATGTATATTGCAGTGAAGGTTAAGGATAAGGAGACACATAGTTGAAGATACTTATAATTGGAAAAAATAAAGCAAGAAGAAAGTTCTAGAAAATGTCAGGAGAAGTGGCACAGATATTAATTTGTACAGGATGATGATCCAGAAACACCTGTCCATTACAGAGCTAGAAAGTAGACTGGAGGTTGCCAGGGGCTAAGAGGGCAGGGGAGAATTATTCCTTAGAAAGTAGAGTCATGTGTTCCATCTGCACCTCGCTAGGGAATAGACCCCAGGGCCTCCTACACTAGGCAAGTGCTCTACCACTGAGCTACGGCTCTCGACAAGGTAGAGCAACACAGGTCACCACGTTCATTTAGCTCTTTCCACCTTGCTTTTGCTTGAGGTCTGTCTTAAGCCTGCAGTTCACAGATCTGCCAGACACATGGGAGGAATTTAAATGCAAATTTGGAGGCCTTACTGCTTTGGCTCATTCTTTCCAGAATTTCCCTAGTAGCTTTTCTAGGAGTTGATGTTGTGTATGACCCTATTTTCTGGTTCCTCTAGCAAGAAAAGCAGCAAAAATTAGTCTCTATTTTGGTATTATAACTATTGTATGCCATATGGGACCTGTCTCAGTTCCTGTAAAAATGGGATACTCAATGGCTGTCTATGCTGGGACGGGTTGACTGCATTTCAGTTTCGCCTGGTTTATTTCCTTTCTAATGCCTTCAGGCAGTTACTTTTTATATTTTTCTTAGAGGTGTGTGTGTGTGTGTGTGTGTGTGTACAGCTTGGCTCGATAGGGAGTTCCATAACCAGGTCCCTTTGGCTAATTTTGAATCCTCAGTTTATCATCATGTTTCCTCCCTTGTATACACCTGAAACTAAAGCCTCTTTCTCTCTTAATCTTCCTGCTCCAGCAATCCCTAAGCTTTGTTAAATATGACTGTCTATCTAAAACTGTATTCAGGCAGCTGAAATTTGGCTGTATAAAAATACAGATAGAAATGTTAATTGGTCTCGGTTTAAATGTATAAATAAGCAGAACTGGCATATATCTGTATCTGTATCTATTTTTTTTTTTTGCCTTGGTATCGAGAATGAAGCTGGGTCTTCACACTAAGTTACATTCCCTGCCCCTTTATTCCTTTTTACATTGAAGCAACATCTTGGTAAATTGCCTATGCTGTTCTTGAACTTGTGATTCTCTTGCCTCAGCCTCCCAGAGTACTAGGGTTATAAGCATGCACCCCCACATCTGGCTATTTTTCTTTTTTTTGGTTGTGTTGGTTTTTTATAGTGTTAACTACTCAAACTTCCCTTGTTTCATGTTTCCCTCCCAAACTTAATAATATGTCTTAGAGATAACTCTGTATCAGCAAAGTGTCATTTTACATTATGTAAGAAAAGAATATCTTCATTTGTTTCAAGATACACAGTTGACACATTACATACCACAGTTTAATTGGTTCTCTATCACCACTACAAACATTGTGACAGAAAATTACTTTGACATAGTATGTTACTTTGTAATTATTGTGGTTGTTTTCTGAGAATAGGTCTTGTTTTGTAGTTCAGTTTGGCCTTGACCTCACTATGTAGCCCAGGCTGGCTTCCAACTCATGGCAATCCTCCTGTCTCAGCTTCCTGGATATTAGAAGTACAGATGTGTCCACCATACCCAGCTTACACAAATATAAATATACTACAGGATAAAGTACAAGTTGAATTTCTAGGTCAAAGATAAGTGCATTTGGATTTTGATAGATATTGCCAAACTGTTCTCCAAATGGGTTATTCCAATTAACACTCTTCAGTAATGTAGGAAACTGGTTCCATTTTCCATTAAACCAGAGTCAATCAGGTTCTATGCTCATCACTCCACAGAAGCCATGATTTTCAAGGACACGAGTGACCTTTATGTTGCCAAATTCAATAGTCGTCAATCTTCTCATTCTAATCGGAGCATATAAACAGTCTAGATGCTTTCTTCTGTTGACTTTGGTTTCAATGATTCCTCATTTTTCCTTAGACTGGTTTGTTAACTCACTTCCACTTGCTTATCTGTAAATACCAGATGTGTTATTATCTCAAATTTCTCTATCTAAAATCTTCCTTTAATGGTTTCATATATTTTTATTAAAAAAAATTTTTTTTTGTCTTTTTGAGACTGGGTCTCTCTATGCAGTTCAGACTGGCCTTGAGCTCACTTTGTAGCCCAGGCTGGTCTTGAACTCACAATGATCCTCTTGCCTCAGCCTCCCGAGTGCTGGGATTACAGGCGTGAGCCACCACACCCGGCTTTTTTGGTTTTTGAAAGAGTCTCACTATGTAGCTCAGGTTGGCCTCAAACTCATTATACAGTCCAGCCTAGTCTTAAACCTTCAGTGGTCCTCCTGCCTCAGCCTCCCAAGTACTGTGATTCTAGGCAAGTGCCACCATGCCTGCCCCAGTTTTGTGGTTTTAAGACTAGCTACAGTTGACAATTATCAAATATACCTCTGTTGTATCTTAGTTCATGAATTTGGTCCTTTTGCGGGGAGGGGGGTGGTGACTGAGTGGACGCCATATTGGAATTGGGCAGGATGGGCCTGAACCAGGAATGGCAGTGACTTCAGATGGCTATTCCCTGCCCAGAGTAGATTGGTAGGATCTGCTTGGGCTGGGTCATGCCCCTGGCTGGGACCCAATAGCCAGGGATGAAATTGTCCCTGAAGTTGTCCCCAGCCAGTTCTGTCCACATGGCACACACTAATGTGGTGAAGGCCCCTCCTGATTGACTGGCTCAGAGGGGAGGGGTCAGCCTACACCACCCCTGCTTGCACCTCAGTGACCAACAGCAAACTGGAGAGGGCAGCAATCCCTAGCCATCATGCTTCAGAAGAACCATAACCAATACGGAAAGGGGCTGGGATCTCCACTATACACCTGTATGGAAGAAACCAGAAACATGACAAGAGAAAGAAATAAGAAAAAGCCTCCTGCTCCCAACCCAGGGAATATGGGTCCAGGAGAGGTAAATACAGAAGAAATCAAGGGAAGCAAACATGCAATATCGGACATGGCATCAGCTGACATAAAGAAATATCTTCACAATATTATAGATAAACTCAAAACTGAAGTACTAATACAAATAAAGCAAGCTATAAGAAGATTAATAAAAGAAATGCTAAGCATCTCTCAAGAAGACACAAATGGAAGAATGAACACAAAAAGGAGAAAAACATTTGATGAAGAATATAAAGAAAACAGATTGAAAGGGATTACCAGGAAATTAAAAACTCCATTGAAAGTTGGAAGGATTGCCTGAAAGAAGCTAAATATAAATTAACAAAACTTGAAGATAGGTTTGCAATGTCTGATCGTGAAAGGAAAGATCTCTTAAAAATAACAAGGAAACAGGTAGTAACAATACAAAGGCTAGAAGATGACAAGGATCTATAACTTAAGAATAAAAAATGTGAGTGAAGAAGCAGGGGTAAACACAAAGGAAGTACAAAGGCTGTTCACAGAAATAATTAAGGAAAACTTGCCAAGCATAGGAAAAGGAAATGATATTCAGATGTTTGAGGCATACAGAACCCCAGCCACCTACAACCAAAACAGATCTACACCCAGATATATAATAATCAAGATACCAGAAATTCATCAGAAGAACAGAATATTAAAAGCCATCAGAGAATAGAAACAGACCACCTATAAAGGAAAACCCATCAGAATCATGACAGACTTCTGACACAAACCATCAAATCAAGAAGAGCTTGGAGTGAAGTATTCCAAGCCCTGAAAGAAAATAGCCTCCAATCCAGATTGATGTACCCTCAATCTCTCAAAATTAATGGAAAAACAAGATGCTTCCATGACAAAGAGGAACTGGGGGAGTTCATGACCACCAATCCAACCCTACAAAAAATACTGAAGGACATTCTAGAGAGAGAGAGAAAAAAATCACAAGGATTTCAGAAACAGTGGCAGAGAGGCCTCAATGTACAGGGCAGACAGTGGAATGAAGGAGAAAAGTAGACAACCAATGGCAGAAAAATAGCGTAGCAGAAACGAGTCAGAGAAGATTGGTTATAATCTCTAACATAGATGGCCTTGACACAGTAACAAAAAGAAACACAGGCAGAGTAGATGAGAAGGTAGGGTCCATCAAGATGCTCTGTATAGGAAACATAATTAACCTGAAAGAGGGTTTATGGAATGAAAATCAAATATGAGAAAACAATGCTCTATGTGACAGGGAACCAGAGAGAAATGGGACAGCTCATCCAGCAGCTGCAGATAGGTCTGAAAGACATGACACTTTTGTGCATGGAGAGCTACTCAGCTATAATGAAGGAAAACCTTGAGGCTTTTGTAGATAAAGGAATACAACTTAAGATCAAGCCCAGGGGTAAAAAGGCTCTGAATCACTTAGGTAAATAGTGGGGTGCCCCCCTAATCTAAAAACTAAAGGAGTTAGTGGCACTCAAAATGTACAATGCACCCTGTGAAAGGGAAAGAGGAGGAATTGTCTAAAAAAGGAAGGCAGAGGACATTGTTAATAGTGTATCTGGATTTAAAATCCATATAATTCTTATCACTCTGTTTAGTTTGATTATATTCTCTTCCAGTCTATCTACTTGTACTAGATTTGAGGGCACAGACAGCTATTCCAAAAATAGCAGGGTATACTATGGTAACCATCCTTAATTTCCTATTAACTTAATCTGAAGCCCTGTATTACTTACACTGTCTTATTATGACTGATCTTATTTGAATCTGATTGAATTGAATTTGATTGCTGTTTTGTCTTGATTGATTTTGTTCGAATCTGTTATGATTGATAGTATCAAGTCTGAGAGTATAGGCAAATACTCTGAAGATGACAAGATTCACCAGGGTATCCACTATGGTTTGACTATTATCTGCTTTTGAAGTCTTATAATGCCTGCAATGTTTTGTTTTCATTAAATTGTTATGTACTGCTATGTTCAATTATACTATGCCTGATGATATAGACAATTCTATTGAAGATAACAAGAGACATCTTAGTAACCATTGTAGATCACCTTGAATTTTTGGTTTTATGCCTTTTTCATTTCATGTTTTACTAGGAATTTGTTTTGTTTTGTCTTGTTTTGTTTTTCCCTCTAATACAGAAAGGATAGATATACATGTAGAGACCCATGCACGTGTAGAACTTCTAAAATGTTTATGAGAACTGATTATACAATGCACAGTGAAATCAACAGCTGCTTTGAAAAAAAAGAGACACTACAATGCCCAGTGCTGATTCCATAGCATTGTGATGTGAAATCCAGCAATAGTATTGTTCTTTGTTCAGAGTGATTTTAGTCTGTTTTGTTTTGTTTTGTTTAATTTCAACATACATGAAGGTATGGACAGCTATTTTGAAGAGAATGAGAGACACTGTGACAGCCATTGTTGACTTCCCTATTGTTTGGTCTGAAGACCTAAAATGCCTTCATCTTCCTGTTCTGATCAGTTTTATACTATGTTGTTTGTATGAATTCATTGTGTGTCAAGATATGGACAACTGTTCAGAAGAAAACAAGACAATATGATATATAGTGAAGATCTCTGGTTGTCTTGCTTTGAAATCTGTGTCTCTTTCATTGTTTTCTTATGTTCTGTTTTGTTCTGTTTAATTTTACCCTCTTTAAAATAAAATTTAAAAAAAAAACATGTGGTCCAGAATGAATTAACTTTTCTTTGTTTGTTTGCATTGATTTGGTGTCTGTCAGGTGACCCATTTTGTGAGACAGGTTACAACGCAAGGCATTTGCACGTGTTTGTAGTTTAGAGATACGCTTTCTGCTGAATAGTCCTGCTTCCTTGAGGGTGGAAGTGTGTAGGAGAAAAAGTAGAGGCTCAGTGATGGATGAAAAGCACGGGCTCAGTTTACAGGCTTAGGAATTGCTTTTCTGCGGAGTTTCCCGGAAAGGACAAAGACTTTATAACCATAGTTAACCTTGTGTCCCGAAGCTACGGTTTTTCTTAAAAATATAACTTTAAAATTATGATATTTCTCATCTTCTTTCTACTTATCTTTGTCTGCTGTCTTACCTCAGTAGTATCCACCCTAAACTCCTTCGACCTTATGTCAGCAGGCTCACTCTATTCTAGCTAATTTCCATTGCTCTTTAAACACTCCAAGTTCTTTCCCACTTCAAGACTTTTATCCTTGTGTTTCTTTTTGCCTTTTCTTTAAAAACCGGTGTTGTATTACTTTTCTTTCTATATTTTATCTTTTCCCCACTAGAATGTAAAACCATGAGGGCAGGGACATCATCTGTCTGATTTAATATTCTACCCCACGTATCTAGAATAGCTCCTGGAACAGAGCAGACATACAATAAATATGTGTTCAGTGAGTAAAATGTATATGAATTAATTTACTGTTGCCACATCTTTCACCTTTCTCCCAGCTCTGCCATCTGCTCTTACCTGTCATTTTCTTGAGGACAAGGGTAGATAGTGCTCTGGTTTTATCAGGGTCTCTTTCAGTACAAAATACAAGGATATGCATCTAGTCCAACCATCAAACACATGATGAAATAGGGATTTTGGCTTTCAAAAAAAGGATCGGGAGGATGAGTGCCCATTTCTTTTAGTCTCATAGTCTGATAATATAAAATATGTTTAAAAGTGTAATCACCTGAGTCAGGAGATTAGGGCAAAACCAAGCAGCTGAGCAAGTCCAAGATACACATGCAGAATTCAGTTTCCAAACCCTGCACCAGGGGCCAATCACCGAGTGCTGGCACCTGTTTTTCTGGCATGAAATTAAGTGGGTTTTTGATAGGTCAACCTAGATCGGATGTCAGCCTAAAGAACGAGAGACACAAAAGACCTCTGCCGTTAACCTGTGGCCACTGTGAACTCTCTCAGGGGCCCACCCTCTGCAGTGGTCTTTTCCTACTTTGATGGCTCCAGCCTCACTCTGAAGAGCATACTTCTTTTTCTGCCTTTAGTAAATGCAAAACCTGCTTATTTTTTCCAGAGTCTACAGAACCCCAGAACCCAGTAACAAAACCAGAGAGGCAGAGGCATGTATGTATAGTGGAAGACTATGTGCTTCGCATGCATAAAACCCAGGGATTAAGCTCTAGCACCAAAAATAAATAAGTACATAAATAAAGTTGTGTCCTATGCCCGAGTAGCAGCCTTGTAACACATCTCAGCGCATCAGTTTAAGTAGTGCATGAACATATAGGCTCTCCAGTGAGACTCGAATCCTTTCCTACCCTTAATGCTCCTGGGCACACTTCCTTCCAGAAAGGGGATGGTCAAGGTCATACAACCATTTGCCAGGACACTCTTACAAACAGCACTGTGTCTGATCACAGGAATACAGCTGATTCGTGCACCTCCTGTCTCACAGGGATTCATCTAGTCCACCATGTCCCCATGCATCTGCCGATCTGTTCTTCCCTTTCTCTCCTCACTGAACCTCACTCCACAAAGACTTGGGAAGTTTAACTGGGTCTATTGAGCCAAACGGATCTGCTGTACTATAATGGGGAAAGAATTTAAAGGTCTCTTCAGGTTATTTAGGAAGATGAATAACAAAACACTTCTCTCCAATTGAATTAATGCTCAGCCAAGAAAGTATCATTAATATCAGAGGTTTGCTAAAGTTGACTTCTAAATCTGTCCAGTTGCATCTGCAGGTTTACATATTATATGTAAATGTAGAGAAAAGAGAGTCAACCATCTCTATGAACTTTCTGCCCTGATGTATATATGAAGCCAGTCCCTGCCTTTGTGAATGGTATCGGCATAGTAAGCCATGGATGAAGTTTGGAAGAACTAGTTCTTGACATGTCAAGGCAAAACCAGAAGTGTGAGATTAGATAAGGTGCAGGTTGGAGCACAGAAATCAATG
Organism: Hydrochoerus hydrochaeris; assembly: GCA_004027455.1. Lineage (NCBI taxonomy): Eukaryota > Metazoa > Chordata > Mammalia > Rodentia > Hydrochaeridae > Hydrochoerus > Hydrochoerus hydrochaeris. The sequence continues at coordinate 217,904 of PVLA01002507.1, forward strand.
GTTAATTAAGATAGAACTGAAGCTCGTGGGATGGCACAGGTCTATAATCTCACCATCTGGGAGGCTGAGGCAGGAGGACTGCAAAAGTTAGAGCTGAACCCAGGCAATTTAGCACCTCAGAGATTGTGTCTCAAAATAAAAAATAAAAAGTTCCGGGGATATAGCTCGATTGGAAGGCCCTGAGTTTAATAGCTAAGACTAAACAAATACTTCTGAGCTGTCACATGTAACCAGGTGAAATAAAGCTGGAAAAAAATTGTTCCTTCCTTGATACCATGAATGCCATAACCTCTAAGTCTCAGGGTGGGAGGGCTGACCAAGACGTCTTGACCTTGTCCTAGATAACCTGGGTCAGGACGATTATGGGACATACAGCATTCCCAGATGGCTGCTGTGGCAGGCAGAGGAGACACTTTTGTTAGATCTGTTTAACTTTGCCTAAAAGCAACAAGCACTAAGGTATTCCGTTACTTGAGAATCACTGGAGTTCTAGTGGTGTTAAATATTAAAAAGCCTTTAGGGTAAAAGTGCACAGACAGATAAACAAAAGAACCACAACAATAACAGATTAGTAGACTATTTTCCCTAGAATAGACTGGAAAGATGTGTTACATAAGGATGCTATTTCTTAGACACAGACTTCTGAGACTAAATAAGTCAGTCTATGTGTCTCTGCACTGGCTAATGTGGTGGGCAGCCTGGAGGCATGGGGGAAGAATAGATTACCTGGAGATGAGACTTAGTCCAAATACCAAGAGGCCTGGCGGGAGTATCCTGACAAGATCACCCACGTGAGGGAGTCTCAAAGGAGAAGTTCTGAGTGGAGAACTCTTTGGCATTTATTTAGAATATCAGTGCAAGAAAAAAAAAAAAACAGGAGGAAAATAGTGTGAGTAAGGAGTTGTATCAAGGCTAAGTGGGGGAAAGGGAAAGAGAGGCTGGTCACAATATGCTGTCTACACATCTTGCTTTCAGGACCTATATGCTTTTGCCCTGCCGGCCCTTCTTTATCTTTAACCACACATTCCAGGGCTTACATGCTTTTGCCCTGCAGGGCCCTGCATGACTTGAATCATTCATTCCTCTGGCCCAATCCCTCCAGGCCTGATGATTTCATGTCTCAGCTCTTATACTTTGGGCAATACCCACATGATTCTGGAGAGAGAAGCCTGCTTAAATAGTTTGACTCTGCACCCCAATCCATGGACTGCCCATCCACAATAGCTGTAAGTGACTCTATTTCCCACCACGAGGTACAGAATGAGACCAATGAAGTAGCAGACCGTCATTAAGCCCACTACACGAATAAATAAAAATGGAAGCTTCCAAGGTTAAGGAAGCTTTTTCAAGATACAAGGTTAGTAGGGGCAGAGGAAAGAATTTTAATCCAAGCTGTTTTCCTGCAAAACCAATTTCAGCATGCAGTAAGGGCTCAACAAACGCAGGCAACTGTCAAAGTAAGACTGAAAAGGTTGAGAACAGATTATATTAGAATTTAAATAAGATGCTTAGGAGTTTGACCTCACCTCATGGGCAATGAGGAGAGCTGCAGAAATTCTGAGACAGGAAATGAAATGTTTTAAGTTGGCCAGTAAGAAAATAACTCTGGCAGAGACCAGAGACAGTTGTTTCTGACCGTGCCCCTGGTCTTCCTGTCACAAGTCATCTCACCATGCTAATCGGTTCCTTATTAAAAAGGAGGTAGTTACAACTGAAGTTCTGTCCCTTGAAAGTGAAAAACTGTGATTCACAAATCCCAGATTATAGATGATAAAACTTAAAACCAGAGACTTTGATGAATCACAGTTTTTTGGTGTCACAATCTGCACCACAATGTCCATTCTCCACTCTGTAGCCCCAAACCACTCTTGTACTCTTTCTCTGTTCTTTTGTTTTGAAGAAAAGGTGAACAAATCAATTATCATGGGCAATTACAGGGATCCAACTTGACCTGACTGTAGCTACCTTAGTCATAGAAGCGATTTTGCCCACCAGGTGACCCAGGTGAATTCCAGAATCTACAGGCTAAACAATGTTGTTCAGATAACACATAATGTGTTGTCCTTGCTATTGACACCCTGACTCAAGTCAACCTCTCTCTCCCTCTCTCTCTCTTTCTCCCTCTCTACCTCTCTGTCTTCTCTTCCTTCCAACAATTGCTCTGATACTTTTCATTGTCTATCTATATATTTATTTTCTGTTGCATTGCTGGAGGTGAAACCCAGAGCCTCATACCCTCAGCAAGTGCACTACCGCTGAGCCACATTCCCAATCTCTTGTTTCTTAACTGATATTTTGACGTATAAACAGTTTTTTTTTCAATTAGAATAAAGCTTTTATTATTTTTTGTTAGTCCATATTTGCTGTACATCATGCTTACATTCATCTTAGAAAATAGATCCATGTACTTAATGTATCTTGATTCTTTTTATTTTCCTTTCCCTCCCTCTTCACTCCACCTCTAAATTCCTTTCTCCCATTTTTATTATCATTATTATTTTAGCTCACGTTGTGACATACAGTGATTACTTTCATGGTGGGTAGTTGGCACATGTGCACAACACATTACATATTTTTTAATGTCTCCTTCCTCTCCCCCCAATCCTGAGCCTTAGTTTCTTGTTCCCCTTCCCAATTCCATAAGATCTACCTTCTTGTTTTCTTTCATCAATGTTTTATTTAGCTCATTATTTGTACTTTGAGTTACTTAAATGAAAAAAAATGCAGTATGTAAGCTCGTGTGTCTGATTTAATTCACTTGACATTGCTTTCAGAGTGCATCCATTTCTCCACAAATATCTTCAACTTTTCCTTCTCTACAACCGAGTAATACTCCATCATGTATAGAAATCTTATTTTCTTTAGCCATTTATCTCGATGGACATAAAGGTTGTTCCTAAGATTTAGCCTTTATGAACTGTGCTGCTATAAACATTAGTATTCATGTGTCTCTGTAATATAACGTCTTTAGCTCTTTGGAGAGGATACCTAGAAGGGAAATATATTTGTTGAATGGAATTTCTATTTTTAGTTTTTTGAGAAATCTTCATACTGATATCCATAATGGTTGTACTAGTTTACATTCTCACCAACAATGTAGAGAAAATTGCAGCCATGCTGGCATGTTATTATTTGATTTTGTGATGATTACTATTCTTTCTAGAGTAAGACGAAATCTCAGTGTAATTTTAATTTACATTTCTCTAATGACCAGAGATGTTGAGCATTTTTTTGTGTGTGTATTCATTTTCCATTTGTGTTTCTTCTTCTGAGAAGGATCTATTCATTTCTATCGCCCATTTTTTTGATTGGGTCTTTATTTTGGAAGTCTAATTTTATTTTAGCTCTTCATGTATTTCAGATACTATTCTTCTGACTGAAGTGTAGCTAGCAAAATTTTTTCCCATCCTCTAGATTGACTCTTTACTCCATGGCTGTTTCCTTTGCTGTGCAGATATTTTTAAATCTGATTCTAGCTGTTATTTCTTATGCATTGGAACTGTGTTCAAAATGCCCTTGTCTGTGTCGACAGTTTTATTTATTTTTTCTTCCAGTAGGTTAAGAGATTGTTTTAATATTCAGATCTTTGAACCATTTTGATTGATGAGATATGGGTCTAGCCTCAGTATTCTGCGTGTGGATAGCTAGTTTGCCCAGCATATTTTTCTAAAGTGGATATCTTTTCTCCGAGGTATATTTTTAGCCTTTTTGTCAAAGTTCAAATAGTTGAATGTTGTCTGGGGTTGTTTCTGTATCCTATCTGCCATTCTGTTGCTCTATATGGTCTGTTTTTATCCAAGTATCATGCTGTCATGCTATTTTCATCACTGTAGCCTTATAGTATTACTTGAAGTCGGGGATTGTGATGCTTCCTTCTTTACTTTTGTTGCTCAGGGTTGCTTTTGCCACTCTGGGTGTCTTCTGGTCCCATATAAATTTTAGGATTGCTTTCTCTCATTCTGTGAGGAACGCTGTATTTTAATTGGGATTGCATTAAGTTTATATGTAGTATCTGTTTTGGAAGTACGGTCATTTAAGAAAAAAAATTTTTTTAATTTTGTAGGTAGTAAAATACAACAGAACAAGACAGAACAAAGCCCACTGAGACAGTGTAGTGAAATTGGTACAGAACTTCACAGCAGATTACCGTAGTAACAGTATAATAGGTACTTAGTATATCTCGTTTTCTTCACAATAGTTGTTCTTTCAAATAGGTATAGAAAAATCAAAGGAAATACAGAACATTATAGAACTTATCAAAACAGAATATTGAATAGAGCAATACCATTAATCAGAACAAAGCAAAACAGTGATAAAAATATTTGCCTTCAAAGAGATGGTAGAAGGAAATCCCCCTTATTTGCTATATTGCATAGGGTCAACCTCCCAAGAGATGCTCAGACCTCTGGCTCCCACTTGATAATGGGAAAGGGGGGGCATTTGAATCTCAGCCTGTGCACCCAAAGGCTTGCAGCCATTTACCAGGGCGGCAAGCTGCTTGACTGGTTTCCCAGCGCCCTAAGTTCCAACATGGCCTGGTCATTTTGATAATGTTTGTTTTGCCTCTCCAGAAACAAGAGATATGTTTTCATTTTCTGATATCCCTTTTCTCTCTCTTTTCTGAATATTGTAGTTTTTGTAGTAGAGTTCTTTTGTTTCCCTGGTTAGGTTAATTCCTAAGTAATTTTTCTTGATGCTGTTGTGAGTAGTATTGTTTTCTTAATGTCTTTCTCAGTGAATTCATTATTGATGTATAGAAATTGTACTGATTTTTTTTTGTGTGTGTTGATTTTGTTTCCTGATGCACTGGTGAATTAGGTTATTATTTCTAGGAGTCTTTTGGTGGAATTTTTTGTGTCTTCTATGTAGAGGATCATGTTATTTTGCAAATAATGATAATTTGATTTCTTCCTTTTAAGATATGTATCCCTTTTATTTGTTTCTCTTGTCTGATTGCTCTGGTGAATATTTCAAGTACTGTGTTGAATAGGAGTGGTAATAGTGGGCATCCATATCTAATTCCTGATTTTAGAGGAAAAGTTTTTATTTTTTCCCATTTAATATGGTGTTTGCTATTGGTTTGTCATAAATGGCTTTTATCAGATTCAGATAAAACCCTTCTAGTCCTATTGTCTTCAGGATTTTTATGAATGGGTGTTACATTTTATCACTAAATTTATCACTACTATTTTTTCTAAATCTAGTAATATCACTGTGTAAGTGTGTATCCTTTTTTCTGTTTATGCAGCATGTAACATTTACTAATTTGTGTTTGTTGAACTGTCCTTACAACCCTGGGATAAAACCTTCCTGGTCATGATGTATAATCCTCTTGATGATTTATCCCATTCTATTTGCCAGTATCTTATTGAGGATTTTTGCATGTATGCTCATTAAGGATACTGGCCTGTAGTTTTCTTTTTTAGTTGGATATTTGTGTTTCGGGGATCAGAGTGATGGCTGACTTTCAAAAATCAGTTTGAAGTCACTTTTTCCCTTTCAATTTCATTGAAGAGTTTGAGGAGTGTTGGTGTTATAGCCTCCCTAAAGGTCTTGTAGAAGTCAGCAGTGAATTCATCAAGTCCTGGGCTTTTCTTAGTAGGTAGGTTATCACTTACAGGCAATTTGATTGTGTGTTATTAGGTTGTTCAGAATTTTTTATCTTCTTGTTTTAGTTTTAGTATTTCATATGACTCTAGCAATCTGATCATTTCTTTAAGATTTTCCAATTTTTTGGAGTCCAATTTTAATAGTTACTGCTTTCTGAATATTGATGGTTTCCACTGTGACATTGTGTTTCACCTTTTACATTTTCAATTGCATTGATATGAGTCTGTTTTGTTTATCCTTTCAAAGAACTAGCTTTTTGATTTGTTAATTCTTTGTTGTTGCTTTTTTTAAAATATCAATTTCATTAATTTGTGGTTTGATCCTTATGATTTCCCTCTTTAAACTACGTTTGGGCTTGGATTGCTGTTGTTTTCGAGTATCTTGAGGTTCATTATTAGGTTATTTATTTGAGCTTGCTTTGTTTTTCTTGCTTTTTCTTTTGGTACTGGGAATTGAACTCAGGACCTTGCACTTGCTGGGCAGGCACTTGCTGCTGGATTATACCCCTGGCCCTTGCTTTGTCTTTCTAATATTAGCAGTGGTTGCAATAAACTTCCCTCTTAGGACTATTTTCATTCTGTCCTGTAGGTGCTTGGCGTTGTCATTTGATTCAAGAAATTACTCATTTCCTTTCTTACTTTCTTCTATCACCCATGGAGTGTTCAGATGTATGTTATTAAGTTTGAAGATGTTTGTAAATTATCTGAGGTTACTTTTATGATTAACTTTGGTCTGACAGTAAGCATGGGGTTATTTTGATCCTTTGCTTTTATTTAAGCAGGCTTTGTGGACTACTGTGTAGTCTGTTTTGGTAAAAGTGCCAGTGTTGCTGAGAAGAAAGTGGACTCTTTTGCAGTACAGTAAAACATGTAAGTGATCTATAAAGTCCAGTTGTTTAAAGTGTGATTCAGCTCTGAGATTTCTTTGCTGACTTTTTGGTTAGTTGATATGCTTATGTGGGGCATTGAGTTCACCTGCTGTGATAATATTGGTGTTTATTTAATCTTTTAAATTTTTTGTTTTCTGACACTAGGTGCTCCCCCCTGTTTGTTGCACATGTATTTAACAGTGTTATGTTTTCACAGTGGGTTATTTCCTTAACTAGCATGAAACGGTCCTCTTTGCCTCTTGTGATGAGCTTTAGCTTGAAGTTTATGTTGGCTCAGAGTGTAATTGTTCCCCCTGCTTTCATTCTAGGTCCTGTTACACAAAATATTGTTTTCTGGCCTTTGATTTTTAGTCTATGAATATCTTTTTTGATTAAAAGGGTATCTTGAAGGCACCAGACTGTTGGATTCTGTTTTTGATCCCATCTGCCAGTCTCTGTCTTTTGAATGGAAAATTGAAGACTTTCACATCGAGAGATATTGCTGAAAGACACTGATTTATTCCTGTCATTGCATTTTTCTTCTGTTTACGACTCCTGTATTTTTTGTTGTTGTTGTTAATCTATTTGCCTTGATGTATTCATCCCATCTGAATTTTTATCTTTTTAATGTTTGTTTAAAACATTCTTGAGGGTTTTTTTTTTTTTTGAGTACGGTTTGGTATATGTATATTTCTTAAGTCTTTTTTAACGGAATGCTTGTATTTCTCTATTTTTAAAGAAAGATTTGCAAGACATATTAATCTGGGCTACAAGTTGTTTGCTTTCAGAGCTTGAAATATGTCACTCCAGGCCTTCCTGCCCTTTAAAGTTTATGTTAAAAAGTCTCCTATAATGCTAATCAGTTTATTTTTATACATAAATTTTTGCTTTTCTTTGACAGGTTTTAAGATTCTGTCTTTTAGTTACACATCTGATGTTTCCATTGAGATGTATCTTGGTGGGGGGCTTCTTTATCATAGTTGGTGTTCTGTAAGCCTTGATTACCTGTATGTCAACATTTTTTTTCATATTTGGAAATTTTCTATTATGATTTCTATAAATAGGTTTCTTTTTATTCCATGTGATGTTGGAGGCCACTACGAAGTGGCTCTGAGCAGGATTTAAATTTTACTAATTGACTTTCTATGTTTATCTGTGAGTCTCTCCTAGGCCTTGGCCCCTTGCCTGGCAAGGGGAGCTGATTCATAGTAAGTGAACCTCTATGAATCACTGGTCCTGGCTGGGACCTGTAGTGGCCTATGAGGCCAGAGACACCTCAAAGGGCAAGATAAGGCCACAACTGAAGACACCTTAGCTCCATCACTAAGTAAGTAGAGACTGCAGCTGAAGGAATTTCACTCCTGCAGTCACACTCCTACCATAAAGGTCATCCTGGAGATAGGACAGTTCTCATAAATTGGCTTAATTTACTACTTGGAGAAGTTTTTGCGGTGACTCCCAAGGTCCTGCTCATTTCCCGGGCTTTCCTCAGTTTCCCTGCCTTTTGTCCTTGGTCCTATTAAAAGTGGGCTGATCCAGAGAAGTCTTTGTCTCAGTCCTCGGAGTCTCAAGCTCAGTTAAAGGGTTTTGACCCTCCTGGAGCCCTAAAACCATATCAATTGTCTCATTTTATTTTACCTCCACCGTACACTCATTTGGGAGATCGGGGATCTAGGTCAGGACCTGATAATGTGTGTGGTCTTGTAGTTTCTTTCTAACTCCAATTAGTCATGGGCTTATCTTCTTAGTGTCTTCTAGTAGCTATTGGATGACTTTTTCTTGTTCTCTTATTTTTAAAGTTTCTCTGAGTAATTTGTCATAATTTACCATTTGACCTTCAATTTCATAAACCCTGTCTTTGTGTTGGTCATTTCTACAATTTATGAATTCTATATATTTTTAAGAAAATTAGTGATATTTCTGTCTGATACCTTTTCATGGAATCTAGATCTTTTCTAAATTTGTCATTCATGTTTTGAACTGTGTTGCTCAACTCTTTCAAGTTTTAGTTTGCTTTCCCTGTATCTATATTGCTCAGTTTGTTTGATAGTTCCATGAAGTTTTGGGTAATGTCCTCTTTGAACTCATCAAGTTTCATTACCTTTTCTTTATTCAATTTGTAAAGTTTTGCTACCTAATGTTTGCTTTCCATGGGAGACTTGGGGGCTTTTTTGGGCATCGTTTTTGCATATTCTTGTGCTTAATTGGTGCTGGGTACTGGGTGTTGATGTTGAGTGAGGAGACATTGTAGTTGGTGTGAAGATCTTTTTAGTTATATTCTGCCTTCTGATGATATGCTCATGGATTTTTGCCCAAAGATAGTGTTCACCCCTTCTGATATCTAATTCAGATGGCCTGGAGCCCATCTCTGTGTTGCGAGGAGAGAATCATCACCTGTTACAACATCGACAGATCCAATCATATGCCATTAATATGTGTCAAGCCTTGCATTTACACTTTACTCTATATCCGCACCCTTCAAACCTGTACGATACTGTCAGTAGTGGTTAGTCGGTGGTGTGGAAGGTGAAGGGAAGAGCTGGCAGGATAGGAAAAGGGGTAGAATAAGGAGGAGAGATAGATAGAAAAAATATAACAAATAAAAACTAGATGGGCTCAGAGTCTGCTGAAGGCTTTTTACAGTTGGAGTGAAGTTTTAGTGTTGAAGATTTAAAAGAAAATACTAGCAGGGTTGGGGGAGAATGTAGAAAAAGGGAGGTGCAATCTGGGGATTGAGGAAACCTGTGAGGTTGTCAAAACCTGTTGATACATTTGTGTACCCATGGATGAAGAAGAGGCAGGAGGAGACAAGGTGAGGTGTTAGGTAAAATAAGGAAGAGTAAAAAGAATAGAATACAGAGCACAGAAAGTTAATGAGAGAATATAGGACAGTGAGAGAGAGAGAAAGGGAGAGAAGGAGAGAGAGAGGGAGAGAGAGAAGAAACAACTAGGACAAAGCAAAAAAACAAGTAAGAAAAATAAACACCATCACCACAACAAAACTCTAGTGGGAACCCAGACTGAAATGTCCAACAAGAGAACAGGCATGCAACTCCCACGAGTCCACTATGCCACCACGCCTGAGTGTCCACACAGGACCCTGCTTTAGTCGTGGTCTGTTTGCACACAGCCACTCCAGTGTGCCCTGTCTGTGGTGAGAGTTCTCAGTGTCTTTGAACCCATCTCCTTTATCGTGGTATGCTTTGGTTATGGTTAACTGCAGTCTTTTGTGTCTGTCCTGTGGTCTGGGCCCCTCAATTAATTTGAGAGCAGGAGGATGTGGAATAATTTTTCCAACACATAGTTCCTCTTCAACTTCTGCCAATGTCCTATGGCCCTGTTCCCCTACGTTCTGGGCAAATCTCTGTGTTGTCACTTCAGGTATTTTTGTCACCAGCAGTTCTCAGCTCCAGGCTATCGGTCTTTTCTTTTGCACTCAAATCCCAAACTCATCCTGACTCACGAGTCCCCCTTTCCAGGCAGCAAGTAGAATCAACCACCATCCCTGGGTCTCTTTTTCCACAAAAGGTGATGAAGATTGCTGTTCAGGATTTCAGTTAACTCAGACTTTTCTGGCCTTTGTGGGAATAATAGGGAAGAGCTCACTTGGATCAACTGATCTGCCAGTTCCCTCTCTTCTGTCTCCAGGGATGCGATCCATGATGGGACTCTTCTGGTGGACTCTTTGGGTGCTGTTTTCTATACCGATCCTCCCTGCCTGGAGTGGGGAGGGCTTCCCTTGCCTGCACTGAGCACTGGAGAGCAGCATTGCAGCGTTCTCTGGTGTCTGGGGTGCGGTGATGGGGAGAAGGGGGTGAAATATGCATCTGTCTCTGAAGTCTGGTTTCTGCAGGTACTTTGCTTCCTCAGGCTACTTGGGGTGTCCTCAGAATGGCTGCTCGCCAGAGGACTGCGAGCCTGGGTGACACAGACCGGTGGTGGTAGCATTGCTCTCCCTTTTCAACAATCCAGATACTAGGTTTGATCTACTGCTATCATGTCAGACTAATTTTCTGTTTCAAGAAGTACTTCTCCAAGTACTCCCCTCACTTCAGAGTACCTGCATTTTCAATGAATCTTCTCCGAGTATCTGTCATGTGGCTTCTTCTCCAGTCAGTTGTGTCAGATCTCATGCTAACAGTTTTTGAGACAGCCTGGGTGTGTTACCATTGAGCCATTTCTATCTGCTTTAGTATTTAAACCCAGTAAGTATCCCATTCTGCAAAGGATGAAAATGGAAGCTTCTAAGATTAAAAAACATTTTCTTGCGCCGTGGTATGGAGATTCTCTTCTTTTATGCTCATGCTTCTAATAGTAAGCCTCCAATACATTGCATCTGTGTAATGCTGAATGTATCCATCTTTACACTGTAAGCTCCCACTGACTCTGGTGACCTGTTCTTATACATCGGATCTCTCTGGAACAGCAACCAAGAGAAAGCTTTCTGCATGGATGGTGTGCTTATTAAATAAAGCGTGCATTAAATCCTTCTCCACTCCCACCTTGGTACAGTGTCTTGTTCTACTCAACTCTGCATCTGCACTGCAGCAGGCTTTTAACTCATCCAACTATTGCTACTGTGTCCCACTATTGTCCAATAACCTCCTTTACTGCTTGCACAACAGTCTTCAGGCTCCTAAGCATGTTATTCGAGGCTAACAGAAACCTGGCTAACTTGTTAGCCTTAATTCCCTAATTACAATATCCAAAAGCCTTGGCTAAATAAGCTTTTAATGCTCACCAAGTATCAGCTGCTATTATTTTTGTTAAGAAGATTGTCCTGCTTGTTCTATTCCTCCTGTGTAAACATGACCTCATTTAGGCATGAAACTCCGGATTCGACTCTTTCCTCACACTGCAGTATTGATCCTCTTCCTCATATCGGCAAGTTTTTCAACCTGAAAGATTCTCCATGGTTTGCTGCATATTACTGTCACATTTGAACATTCCTTAACTTTCTCCAGAAGCTGAACTCCTCGAGTGGAAGGAAAATGTCTTATTCCTTATTGTACTTAAACGTAAGTACTGTGTAAGTGTTGAATGTAGGACTAACTTACCAATGATGAGGTGAATTCACCAGCACCCTTTATCTAACCAAAATTAAATGTTTAGGCCAGGCGTGGTGGTGCATGTCTGTGATCCCAGCACTTGGGAGGCTGAGGTGGAAGGATCACCAGGTGTTTGAAGCCAGCCTGGCTACATAGTGAGTTCAAGCCCAGCCTGAACTACAAATTGAGAACATAGACAGACATGACTTAGAATATTCAAGTTAAGTGATCCTGGTTTTCTATTATTTTTTGGTAGGGACAATGCTCCTTTATGCTCCTCTCTGACACAATCACGTAGGTCATTCAACTCACTATAAAGTTCCAAAAATTCTTTTCTCCTTTTTTAGTGCTAATGATTGAACACAAGAACTTGTGCATGCTAGGCAGACAATCATAGAGCTTCGTCTCTGTTTTGATAGGACTAATGACTGATTTCATTTTATTTAATGATACATTGCAATACCGAGAACTGAACCCAGGGCCTCATGCATGCGAGGCAAACTACAATCTCATTCCTTATTATTATTTTTGTTTTTGAGACAGGGTCTAACTATAGAGTTCAAGCTGGTCTTGAGTTCAGGACAATCCTCCTGGCTCAGCCTTCAGGATATTAGAATTGTAGGTATGCGCCACGGCTGACTACTGGTCATTTTTATTTTGAGGCAGGATTTATTAAATTTCCTGGGCTTGAATTGAACTCAGTTATCCTTCATCAGCCAGCAGAATGTCTGGGATTATAGGCATGCACCACTGCTCCGGGCTTCATTTCAGTTAATATCTAATTATTTCAGCACCAGCACCATTTTCAATATTGAGTACGTTGTGATTTTTTTTTTTTTTTTTTTGGTACCAGGGATCGAACTCATGATCATGCACTTGCCAGGCAGGTATTTATGCTGCTGAGCTAAATCCCCAGCCAAAAATACTGAATAGAAAAGATAGAAACAAACATTCTTGCTTTATTTCTGATCTTTAAAGAAAAGCAACCAACATTCTATCAGAAAGACCTACTATCTAGCTATCAATCAGTCTATCTATCTATTGATCTATCTATCTATAGCATTAGAGATGAAAACAAAGTAGAATAGGGAGGAAAGAGAAACAGAGAATGCTTGAGTTCTTAAAACTTCCTCAGAAGGACAAGGAAGCTTCCTAACAGTTGTTAGCAACTTCTCATTGCTCTGTGCTATCAACAGAGGGCTGGGATAGGTAACACTTAAACCACAGGCCCCCAATTTGAGGGTAAAGTCAGTACATGGACTGCTAGACATGTAGACACCAAGATGGAATTAGGATTCTAATTAGTGTTAAAGAGGGAAAAAGGAGAACAATCCTATGGAATAAAAGAAGCTTTAAGAGCCAGACGTGGTGGCACATGCCTCTAATCCTAGCACTCGGGAGGCAAAGGATCAGCACAAGTTCAAGCTTACATAGTGAGTTCAAGGCCAGTCTGAATACACAGTAGGACCCTACTCCCCACAAAAAGAAAGAGGCTTTATCTGCACATCGGCAAAATGCAATATGGAAGTATTATTTGGATTCTGGCTCCAGTGACTGAATTGTTTAAAATGTCTAAGACACTTGCTTGGTTTCAGAACTGCTGGAGCCCAGGAGCTGGAGGCCAGCCTGGACAATATAGTAAGATCCCATCTCAAAAATAAAGCAAAGTCCAAGAAAAAAGCCCACTTGAAAACCTTCGAACATTCTCTGCGTATTTGATATAATTAATTTTGTGAATATGTTTTGTGTAGTAACAGTGTGATTGCTATTGTAGCCCTCGTCTTTAAAAGGGGACACATATAGGCATGAAATGCTATGATGCTTGAGATTTGTATGAAAGTAACCGAGTGAGGATGTGGGAGGATAAAGGGAGATAACTGACAAAACAGAACAGATGGTGAGTATGTCGGGTTTTATGGTGCGATTTTCCTTACTTCTAAGCAGAAAATTTCCCTAATAAAAATTTAAAAGTCATTACCTGAAAAAAAAAAAAGCATTTACTATCACACAAAAAAAAATAGACTAAACATTTTGGAAGCAACCACCATGCCTACTGTTTAATACTTCCCATTTATAGTATATAATTGATTTTTGGTTGTTTAAAATATTTTACCTATTTTCACAGGCTTGACTAAGTTAAGAATTTATAGAGGTAAAATCAAAAAGACCTTAATGGGTATACAAAGATAATCCTTTCTCTCTTTGTATTATTGTCAAAATTTTATGCAGTCTTAATTTGTTTACAAAGCTTCCTGTGCTTTAGATTTTTTTTTTTTAACCATCAAGTATTCTTTCTTGGAAATAGTCACTTAGTTTCAACCAGAGCATTTCACACTCAATATTCTGATAATTTGAAAAAAATAAATCGAAAGCCAAAAATATTTCCTCAATGCTACTTCCCACTCCATTTACCTATTATTCTTTTTTTTTTTTCCCCACAGAGTCTGATCTGGAACATCAATATTCTTTAGCAAATAGCTACCTGTACTATTGCACTGACTCGCTCTGGAGGGAGCAACAGTGAACAGTGTCTTGGACAAATGAATCCTTCTTCATACTCTCTCTTACTAGGCTCCAAGTACCATTCATCAGGTTATAACTCTTATTACGTATCTGTAGCTCTGCACAATCACATGTGTCTAAGCATCAAACTGATAGCTCTACCTCAGTACTTCACAGCACCTCAAACTTTCCATGATGTGATTTCCTCCTCCAAACCTGGTTCTATTCTAGTATTTTCTGTTTCAGAGAACAGTGCCATGATATATGTAACTGGATAGGCCATCTTTTTCTTTCTCATTTTCCATATCCAATCCATCATTAAATGTTACTGATTTTATTACAAAAATATTTCAGAGTGCATTCACTTTTCTCTACTTTTATTATTATCATGCTGTCTGAAAAATAACTTTCCCCTCTGTTTTTATGGGGTCTTACTATGCTGTCTAGATTGGTGTCTAACTCCTGGCCTCAAGAGATCTCCCAGCCTTGGTCTTCCAAGTAACTAGGGCTATAGAAAAATGCCACCACGCATAAAGCTTTCTTTCTTTCTTCTTTATTGTGTGGCACTGGGAATTGAACCCAGGAAACTCTACTTTTGAGCTATGCTCGCCTAGGGGTGGAGCCAGGATATGATGTAAACAACGGGAAGAAGGTGTATTTCTCTCTCTCTTGCTGGTTCACTTTTGCTGTTTGCAGTCAGCCATGAATGGTGGCCCCGCCATGCCACCCTGCCTTGGAGCCAACTGAGTATGGACTGAAACTTCTGAGAACTGTAAGAAGTAAACCTTTCTTTCCCTGACTTGGGCATCAGGTATTTTACTCATCAGCGATAGGTAAAAAGTAACTAAGACAGAATACTGAATGAGGATGTCGTTAGTGAGACTATAGCTGCCCGTCTTGGCTCAGTTTCAAAGTTTCTTCTAATGACTTTAGCATACTCTGCCTTTCTGGCAGCTATTTCCAGAGACGCAGACACTTCATCTTCTTCTGATAGCTGCCTCTATCCTTTCCACTCCTTTGGTTCTCTCCCTACCCTAGTCAGGCTTTAGTTATGGTTTTCCTAGTTACCTCTGCATTGATTCTATTCTGAAAAAATCACCATTGCCCTTTGTATTTTTGTAACCATAACATAAACACACACATGCATGTATATGTATATATATATATATATATATATTTTTTTTTTTTTTTTTTTTTAAGAGAATGTGTGGTGGTGCATACTTGTAATCCTAGCACTCTTGGAGGCTGAGGCAATAGAATTGAAAATTCAAGCCCGACCTAAGCAAATTATCAGCTTAACAAAGACCCTATTTTAAAATAAAAAAAAAAATTTAAAGCGGGTGAAAGGTCTAAGATATAGCTCAGTGGGAAGATCTCAGATTTAATCTCCATAACTGAAAAAAAGTTCATACAGAGTCAACGGCTTTTTGGTTTCCTTTCCCCCACACCTGAAAGACCTCAGCAGCCAATGGGATCATTGGCCCCCCTCCCCCTGCACCTGAAAAACCTCAGCAGTCCACAGATCATCAGTGACCCCTTCCACCACCTGCAGTGCTTTGGTGGGCTGACAGGAGCCTCAGCAACACCTCCCCCTGACATAGAGGACCTTGGAGGCTGGTGACCTCCAAGTAAGCTTCCCCTTCAAGTAGAGGACCTCAGTGGTCAATAGAAGCCTCAGTGAAACCTCCTCCCAGCTGTAGGACATTGGCAGGTCACCAAGAGGGTAGGTGAATCTTTCTTTCACACAGAGAACCCTGGGTGGGTTGGTAAAAGCTCCAACGAGGCCTCCTTGCCACCTGGAGGAACCCTAAAGGGCCTATGAGACCCCCATTGACACCATAGGGTCTCGGCTAAGGCACATGCTATAGACAGGTGAATCTGGCAGCTTGGAACAGCCTGAAGCTACAGTAAAAATAGGAGTTAAGGTTTGGCTTACATCAATACTCCTCGGTTAGTCAGACTAGGAAGAGAATAGGACCCACCCAATGGCCCTGCAGGAGAAATTCAGGTGACTGACCCCTCCCCTACATTGTGGTACCCAGCAATTGGGCAAATGTCAGCCACACAGTAGGACCCTAAGACACACACAATGGACAGTTGAGACTACAAGGATTGAAAAGACCAAAACATTATCTCAAGAGGTGAAAATGACAAAATGAAAAAGCAAAATGCAATCTCAAAAGCCATCCATCAGGAACAAGTACAGGAGGCACTGAAATAGAGGGCGTGGGAAGCCATACACCTGAAATTTCTGAAAAGATAGCAAGTGAAATAAAGGAACAAATCCATGAGGCTATAGAGGAACTCAGATTAGAAATAACCTCTCAGGTAAAGAAAGAAATGACAACCTTAACAAAGGATTTGCTCAGCATGGCTAGAGAAGACATAGATTAAAAAGTACAGGTGCATGGGAAATGATGAAAACCTTGAATGAACAATAGAAGAAAGAAATAGAATGCATAAAACAATTCAAGGAGATATTCAGGAAATTAAATATTCTGTTGAAGGCTGGTGAAACTGCTTCAATGAAACTGAAGATAGACTTTTAGACCTTGAAGACAGGATCACAGCTAGAAATCATGAAAGGAAACAACTTTTAAAAATAACAAGGGATTGTGAAATGACAATTCAATAGATTCAGGTTGGTGCAAAGAAAGACAACATAACATGATAGGTGTCAATGAAAATGTAGGAGTCACTGCAAATGACATAAACTATTTGGAGAAATAATAGCAGAAAATGTCCCAAACATGGGAAAATAATATGATATGCAGATAAGTGAGGGTTATAGGACATCAAATAGTCATAACTAAAATAAATCTACACCAAGACATATAATAATCAAGATCACAGAAATTCAGCACAAAAACAGAATTTTTTACAAAAGCTGTTAGAGAAAAGAGACAACTCACCTATCATGGAAAACCCCTTAAAACCACTGCAGACTTCTCAATACAAACCCTCAAGTCAAATGAGTTTGGAATGAAGTATTTCAAGCCCTGAAAGAAAACAACTTTCAAGCCAGATTAACGTAAAACTTCCTTTGAAAATTAATGGAGAAATAAGATACTTCTATGACAAAGAACAACTGAAGAAATTCATGCCCACCAAACCAACCCTAGAAAGAGTACTGAAAGACATACTAAAGAGAGACAAAAATGACTACAATTCTCAAAACAACAACAGAAAGAAGCCACCAGGCAGGGCAAACAATTAAACAAGGGGGAAAAGCAGGGAACCAACAAGAGGAAAACAGCATGACAAAGTTAAGCCAGTACATATCCGTTATAACCATCAATGTAAAGGGTCTCAATTCACCAATTTAAAGAAATAGGTTGGCAGAATGGATCAAAAAAGCAGGACCCAACAATATGCTGTATGCAAGAGACACATCCAACTCAAAAGGAAACTCATAGACTGAAAGTCAAAGAATGAAAAACAACATTCCATGTGACAGGAACCCAGAAAAAGGCAGGGGTAGCTTTTTCTGTTTGCAGACAATGTGAACTTCTGACCAAAAATGATCAAAAGAGATAAAGAAGATCACCACATACTTGGAAGGGGGAAACATTCAAGAAGAAGAGATAACAATCATAAATATATATGCATCAAATACAGAAGCACCCAACTACATAAGACAAATACTAATAGACATGAAAAACCAAATATGCAATAACACAATTATATAGGGACATTAATACCCCACTGTCACAAAGAGACAGATCAACTAGGCAAAAAGTCAGCAAAGAAATAGCAGCATTGAGTCAAACCTGTGAATAAATGGACTTACAAGATGTTTACAGAATGTTCTACCCAACAACATTGGAATACACATTCTTCTTAGCTGCACATGGGGCATTCTCTAAAATAGACTACATATTAGCCCATAGAACATGCTTAAGTAAATGCAAAAGGATTGAAATTATCCCACACATATTACCTGACCATAGTGCACTGAAACTGAAAATTAATGGCAAAAGAAACTGCAAAACCTACATAAACACATGGAAATTAAATAACACCCTCCTGAACATCCAATGGGTTACAGATGAAATTAAAAAAGAAATTAAACAATATCAACAATTCAATGAAAATGCAGATACAACATACTGAACCTTGTGGGATACAATGAAAGCAGTCCTAAGAGGAAAATATAGGAATGAATTGTCACACCAGGAAAACAGAATGAACATTAATAAACAACTTAATGCTGCACCTCAAACTTCTACCAAAAAAGAGCAAATCAGACCCAAAGCTCATAGAAAGGAGGAAATTATAAAGATCAGAGCAGAAATTAATACAATTGAGACTAAGAAAACAAAGAAAAATTAATGAATTGAGGATCTGGTTCTTTGAAAGAATAAACAAAATTTATAAACCTCTAGTCAATCTTATCAAGAAAAGGAAAGAAAAACTCAAATTCATGCAATAAGAATGAAAAGAGTGTAATTACTATAGATCCTATGGAAATTCAGAGGATCAATACCTACTTGGAAAATTTTTACTCACATTGGCTGGAAAACAGGAAATGGAAAGATGCCTAGACCTGCTGAACAATTCTTTCAGAATGTTTGTGATTTCTTCTTTTACCTGAGACATTATTTCTGATGTGACTGCTTTTACAATCTCATGAAGTTTCCTTACCTCAGTTTCTAACCTCTCAGAGATTTCAGGTGTGTGACTTCCACTTTCTTCCATGACTCTGTCTCCCAGACTTACTCTGCATGGGCTGGAGGTCTCAGTTTTCCTTTTGCTTCTTTGTCTTGACATTCTCCTGGATTTCTCTGAACAAGCTGGTTCTGGGGCCCCAGGCACTTCCCACATTGGTTGCCCCTCTGCAGTGTAGGGGGATGGACAGGCACCTGGGTTCCTCTAACCCCAGATTTACAGGGAGGCAGCAGGGTGTGGAGTGGCTTCTCCAGAACTGTGCAGCTACATTGCGGCTTTTCTGAGGATCAGGGGTGCATGGAGGTGAGACTGCTTCTCTCAGCCTGTGTGTCTACACTGGGACTCCCACGATAGTGGCAGACACACAGGGGTGTGTTTGTCTGATTCTGCTAGTGGGTGATGGCTGCCTGAGGGAACCAAGGGCCTCCAATGGTGGCCTATTGATGCACAGGGCTTACCTGGCTGTGTGTCCCTGCTCCTGCTGGCTGCCTGCAGGAAGGAGCCTTCTGGTGGCAGCTCCCTGAAGGTGAATGGGGATCTCCTGGTTCTCTCTGCCCACAATGGGCGCATGGAAGAAAGGGCCTTCCAGTGGCAGTGCTTGAGAAATACAAATTGAAACAACACTGAGATTCCATCTCACTCCAGAAACAATGGCTTCCGTCAAGTAATCAACTGAAAACAAATGTTGGCGGGCCTGGTGGGAAAAAACTGTTGGTGAGAATGTAGACTGGTACAACCACTGTGAAAGTCAGTGTGGAAATTCCTGAAAAAACTATGATTCAAAGTCCCATTCAATCCAGCTATTCCCCTTCTGGGTATTTTCCCAGAAGAATTGAAAATCTCATGTCATAGTGATATATGTGCACCCATGTGTATAGCAGCACAATTTGTAATAGCTAAATCTTGGAAACAACCCAAATGCCATCAATTGTGGAATGGATAAAAAAAGATACAGTATTTTTATGCAATAGAATATTACCCAGATATAAGAAGGATAATCTTGAGGGTTTTTTTTTTTTTTTTGTCTTTTTGAGACAGGGTCTTTCTATGCAGTTCAGGCTGGCCTTGAACTCACTTTGTAGCCCAGGCTGGTCTAGAACTCACAACGATCCTCCTGCCTCAGCCTCCTGACTGCTGGGATTACTGGTGTGAGCCACCACGCCCAGCTTAATCTTGAGGTTTTTATAGGTAAATGGAGGCAACATGAGACCCTACTGATAAGTGAAGTAAAATATTCATTTTTGTAAATATTGTATTGTCTCCCTAGTGTAAAAAAAAAAGAATTGCAAGAGTAATAAGATCCAAAATGTACAATAGAAATTATGATAATGAAAGGGAAAGAAAATGCTCAAAAGGAAAGAACAATTGGGATAGGGGAAAGGGAAAAAGAAGAATAGAAAAATAGACATATGTAGGTATACATATATATGTATGTATGCATGTATGTATGTATATATATGTATATATATATATATTCAAGATAGATAACTATACTACTAATCTGTTAGTTCATCAAAAAGAACAGTTTAATCATTTTTTTCATTCCTAAATCTTGCAACCTGAACAACTACTTCTAAGATAAAATATGCAATATATTAGTGTTAATTTTCTACAATTGTTTTGAAACATCTGTATCATTTCTAACCTTTTTTCTTTTCTGTTTTGTTTTTTAAAATAAAAAAAAAAGCCCATACAGTTTTTGTAGATGAACATCACCTCGGCCTTTAGATGAGAACTGTCAGTGAAGTTTTCAGGCTTCTATATCAACCTCTATCTTTTTTTTTTTTTTTGCTGTATTTATCAGTTTCAGAACAAAGGATGTTAAAAATGTACCACCATGGTAGTGAAATTTATTTTTATAATTTTTCCAAGTATAATTTTATTTTTAGTTCATGTTGTTATGTATAAGTTCAGAATATTTATGTTTCCTGGCAATTTTCTTTGATTCAAAGAATATATTTTTCTTTCATAGTTATTTTGCTCAGAAACTTTTGAACCGGGCTGCAATAGCACAGAAAACAATAGTAAAAAAGACAAATGAGATATCAAATTAAAAACTTCTACAGAGAAAAAAAATAAAACAAGTAATACACCAAAGAGACAGTTTACAGAATGGTAGAAAAAATTTTCACTTTCTACTCTTTCAGTAGGTTAATATACAAGAAAATATAGAGAATGCAAAATATGTAATAAGATTGACAAGAAAAAAGCCTCACCAACATAAACTGATCTATCAATGGGCAAATGAAAGGAACAGAGAATTCTCAAAAGACAAGCACAAATAGTCATTAAAATGTCTTGGTTACTTTTCTTACTGCTGTAACAAGATGCCTGACAGCCACAAGTTAGAGGAGGAAAGGTTTATTTCAGCACACAGTTTGTAGAGGTTTTGGTAGTTAATCGGCTGGCTTCTAGGCAGAGTGGCCTGGCAGGGCAGGCAGGGAGGCAATGGAAGCAGCAACAGCAATTCTCCTTTTACCTTTTATCCTATCCAGGCCACAAGACTTTTGGGTGGTGACATCTATCTCTAGGGTGAGCCTTCTCATGAGCCAACACTTTAAATCAATCAGTAGGCTAACCCAGTAACACCCACTTTAATCCCAGAGTCAGGCTCCCTAGATCTAGCCACTTCCAAAAACCTCCACCTAGGAGTGCATGAGGCTTTGGGGGTGCAGCTAGAGACAAGCCGTAACATAAAGTATGTGAAAAAAAATTTCAACATTGTTAGTCATCAGGGAAAGTAAATGAAACCACATTGAGATTCCATCTCACCCCAGTCAGAAAGGCTATATCAAGAATACAAAAACAGTAAATGTTGAGAAAGTGGGTGATTACTTTTAAACTGTTTGTTGGAATGCAGATGTAAATTACTAGTGCTGTGATAGAAATCAGTATGAAGGTTCCTCAAAAATCTGAAAATAGAGCTACCATTTGATCCAGTTATACCACTCCTTTGTATATTCCTGAAATAATTGAAATTAGCACACTGTAGGGCAACCTGGATATCAATATTTATTGTGGTACACCTCACAGTAGCCACGTAAGCTACGGAAACAGCTTAGGTGTTTATGAAAAGATGAGTGGATAAATAAAATGTAATATGTACACATACATAATATATAAAAATATGTATGTATACCTAATGTCTATGTTATGTAGCCATAAGGAATGAAATCACTTGCAGGAAATTGGATGTTACTGGAAAGCATCATATTAGATGTAATTAGATTTAAAAAGACAAATATCTGTTTTCTTTCATATTGGAAAAGGAGAGAGAGAGGAAGAGAGAATGAGAAAGAAAAGGGAGAGAGAGAGAGAGAGAGAGAGAGAGAGAGAGAGAGAGAGAGAACACTGTCACAAATAAACTAGATAAAAAAATCAGCAACAAAATAACAGAACTGAACCACACCTGTGGACAAATGACTTGGTAAATGCCTACAGAGTGTTCTATTCCACAGCATCAGAATACTCTTCCTTCTCAGCTGTGCATGGGACATTTTCCAAAGCATACCTCATAGTAGCCCATAGAACATGCTTAAGTAAATGAAATGAAACTGAAATTATGCCACACGTATTATCAGACCATGGTGCAATAAACTTGGAAACAAATTGCAAAAGAAGACACAAATCTGAAACAAAAATTTTATCATACAAAAAATACAGGTCCAGGAGATTTTGTACCATTAGTAAAAAGCTCACCATATAGCAGTTAGTAGCACAGTTTATAGTATATTTCAGGAGGAAGTACTTTAACCTTTTTTGTGATTCAGTGGTATGCTTAATTTTTTAAAATGGGAAGTGGCTACTTAAACAGATTTGCCTATAATTGATTGGTTAATCATGCTGGCCAGGACATAAAGCTAACACTCTGTGTTGTGATAATAGTTGGGTATTGGGTCCTGACCTAGATCCCTGATCTCCCAAATGAGTGTACAACGGAGGTTAAAATAAAATGAGACAATTGATATGATTTTAGGGCTCCAGGAGGATCAAAATCCTTTAATTGAGCACGAGACTCCGAGGGCTGAGACAAAGACTTCTCGGGATCAGCCCACTTTCAATAGGTCCAACAACAAGAGGTGGGGAAACTGAGGAAAGCGCAGACAATGAGCAGGACCTTAGGAGTCACTTTAAGGACGTCCCAAAGTAATGAATCAAGTCAGTTCAGCAGAACTGTCTTATCATGAAGACATGGAAGGCGTGAGACAGTAGGAGTAACTCCTGCAGCTGCTGTCTCTATCTGCTTAATTGATGTTGGAGCCAAGTGTCCACAGCTGTGGCCTTATCTTGCCCTCTGAGGTGTCTCTGGCCTCACAGGCCACTACAGGCCTCAGCCAGGACCAGGGATTCATAGAGGTTCACTTACTATGAATCAGCTCCCCTTGCCAGGCAAGGGGCGGAGGCCTGGGACAGACTCACAGATAAACACAGAAAGCCAATTGGTTAACTTTAAATCCTGCTCAGAGCCGCTATATAGTGGTCTCCAATAGCTGGGTTAGGAGGAAGTCAAGATGACTTAAATTTTGGTTATATGTTTATAGACAGCTGGCCTTGGGTAGACCTACCGTGGCTTCCACTTTTATTTTTCTTCCACACTTCCAATTTAAGACGTTTGTGCTGATTCAGTGTATTATGAAATGGCTGTAATTAGATCTATAACAGTCTCTTTTGTGTTTTGTCTTTGAAATTGTTTATCTTTGTTTTTTTTGCTTTCTTTCTGACTTTGTTAATTGATTTCTGATTTCTTCTTTTAAATGGGAAAATTTAAACTTAGGTACCACCTCTAAAACCAATTTCTGGGGACAAAGAAGCCAGAAATAGTCACAGAATCTGGACTTTATATATATATTTACTTATTAATGTTGTTCATAAGATTTGTTTAATAAGTCAGCTAGTTTGATCTAAAGTCTGATGCCTGTCTGTCTGCTACACTGGGCCAAATTGGTCCTCAATAAATGATGAGAAATCACATCAATCTTTCATTGATTTCCACGGTGCACAATTACTCAGCAGCATCTTGAACTTGGATTTTTATAAGTGGAAAAAATGATGCTTTTAATAATGGAGCTATGACAATGGAAAAAGTCTCTTTTTAATGCTTCCATTTGATATTCTTTGTATTGATATCCAAGTGAGAAAAACCTTTCATGTTTCAGGTAATAGATTCTGGAGCTATTTGGATTTTCTGGTGTCTTCCTGGGCGGTTCCCTTCTTGGTATGATAAGCTGCTCTGTCAAACGTAGTAGCCCCTGGGCACATGTGGCTATTGAATTTAAATTAAGTAATTTAATTAATTACATTTAAATATAAATTTAAAATTCAGTTGTACTAGCCACACTTTACCTACTGTAGAGCCCCATTTGCTTGAAAGCAACAATGTTGTTGTTAAAATTTGTGCTGGACTAGCGGGGGTAAAGTACTTGCAGCTTCTTACACCTTGGAGTAAAGCTACCTGGGAGACAATATCACACTGCAGAATTTGGAAATGAGAATCTCAGCCAGTGTCCTTTAATGTTCTTCCAGAATAATTTGTTCTGTAGTGGACAGTGACCAGCATGGGAAGCCCACTATGGAGGCTGCTGCTCTTGCACACAACGTCCAGGCTCGGTGCTGAAAGGATATTGGATACAATTTATATCCAAGTAATAGACTAAGGAGGGTTTGTTTGTATGATGATAACATGGGCCAAAGGGCTAAGTTTTATTATATAGCAACAGGAATCCTTTCATCCACTTTTTGAGAAATTTAAGATAGGGTTTCATTAAGTTGTACAGGCTGGTTTTTCAATTCCTGAGTTGCAGTGATTCTCCTGCCTCAGCCTCCTGAGTAAGGGAGACAACAGATACATGTTACTTCAGTCCATATTGAAATGTTTTATTTTTTTTTATAGTGGTGAGGGTTGAAATCCAGGGCTTTGCTCATGCTAGGAAAGTGCTCTACCACTTTGTTCCTAGCCTGGAATCCTGACTTCTAAAAATGATTTATGGAGGCCAAATATTATGGTTTAGAGCGAAAAATGTCTCCCCAGAGAGTTCACAGCTGAACGTGCTGTTAATAGGTGGGCTCTGGTTGGTTGGTCACGCTGGGAGGGTGTATTCTTGTTGCTGGCTCCTTTTTTCTCTCTCTGCTTTCTGGCTCCCCTGGGCTGACCAGCTTTCCTTTATGCCTTTATGCCCTGTTGTTTCTGCCTTGGAGCCAATCAGTCATGAACTGAACCCTCTGAAAACTGTAAGCCCAAATAAACTCCTTTAGGTTTCTGTTGTCAGATTATTTCGTCCCAGTAACTGGAAAGTTAACTGATACCCCCATCAAGGCTGAACCAATTTTGGTTTGAAGCCAGGCTGCAAAGGTTGGGCGTGGCTTCTATCAGCTAATAGCTCTCGGTATTTCACTGAAGCTTTGATTTCTCCCATTTTGCCAGACTGGTTTAGTTCTCACCCAAAGGAAGTGGTAAGGTGATGATGGAAATTCTGCCCAGATGGTGTAATGCCACTGGCTTCCAGGTATGTACTGGGAGCAATCTAGATAGCACTGGCAGGGAACAGCCCTTCATATGCACATGGGCAGGTGAGACTTTTCTACATATACCCACCCATGGCACGAACAGCTTTACCTCTTGGAGGGAAAAGTAGAGAAAGTCAAACTCTTTCCTTCTCTTTTATTCTTGCATTGTTTCAGCACTGGTGATAAATCTAAGAAGAAAGAATTTCTACCTTTTCATTGTCAATCGTGTTAGCCAAACTCATGTTCATTTTCTGATTGGGTTTTTTTTTCAAGTTTCAAGTGCTCAAGCTTCTGTTCTAAACTGGCCTGGTCATTAACTTCCGGGCAGAGGTGACAAATACGATTTTTCCCCCACTGATTTCTTTCTACTCATTTCTTCTACACTTCGTTGATAATCGAAGTTTTTGCAGTTTCAGTCTTTGCCTTTCCCCTGGGTCTTGTCATATCGAGGCTGCATTATACCAAATAAGAATTTTCTTTTAAGTTGTCGTCTTTCATAACTTCCTCAAGCTTTCAGATGCCGTGGTAAATAGAGACAAAGCAAAACACAAAATCGAGTGGCGTCTGTCCCCCGGAAGTCACTCAGCAGGAGAAACAAATACTTAAGCCATTGTTAAGTTACAGCAAAGAAACAAATGTTTTGCCTTCGTATTTGTTTGATTTTTATTACTTTTCAAATTTGACCTATACAGATATTTGAACAGTTCTTTTATGGATTACACAAATGGATCACTACTAGGAAGGCAGTGATCGATTTAGGAACATTTGCGCTCCCCTTCTCCTGCTCTACAGGAAGAGCAGTGATAAAACCGAAGGAAACTGCGCATGTGCAGCCGCGGAGGGTGGGGAGGAGGGCAGGAGAGCTTCGCCGAGTCTCTCCGAGGGCGCTCCCGTGTGGGCGTGGCTTCCCGGCAGGACCTCGGCGCACCCAGTATGGCTCCGCCCCAGCGCCTAGCTCCGCCTCCGGCGCGCGGCTCCGCGAGACTGGAACTACAGTTCCCAGAAGGCCGTGCGAGCCCAGGAGGGAAGCGGTAGCCGCGGCAGGAAAGGCTCGAGTGGAGGCGTCGACCGTGGGTGTCCGTGTCTCGGAGCCGCGTCCCGCAGCCGCCGGGCGCTCTGCTCGGAAGACGCAGCCCGCAGTAGCTGTGGCAGCCTCGGGTGCCCACCGAGACGAACCCCCTCCTCCGCCCGGGGCCGGGCCTGGGGCGGGATGTAGGGCGCTGGGCGCGGAGGCCGCGGGGCATCGCGGGGGCGCCCGAGGATGGAGAGAGCGATGGAGCAGCTGAACCGCCTCACGCGCTCGCTCCGCCGCGCGCGCACCGTGGAGCTGCCGGAGGGTGAGCGGGCCGGGCCGGGCCGGGCCGGGGTGCGAGGGGAAAACTAACGTAAACTGAGCTAGCGCCCCCTTCTACTTTCCGGCCGGGCCGGAACCCCCGGCTTCCCCCGCCGGCCGCTCGGGGTCTGGCCGGTGGGCGCTGGGCGGGGCGGCTGGGTGGGTTCTGGACCCTGCTGGTGGGTCGGGCGCAGCGGGACCGAGGTCTCCTCTACCATGACGGGCTTTGCGCGAAGGAGCAGAAGTCACGGCCGGAGGGCGGAGACCGGGATTTGGAAAAGTTCCCTGGAGGGCTGCCTTAGAGTCTCGGGGAGACGTTCTGCAAAGATGCCGTTCGACCTGCAGAACGCGGGCTTGGACTTTATTAATTGTTTTTCATACAGGGTACCGCTGTATTTTGACAGCGGGTTATGCACATCAGGTATGAAAGCACTCTGTTATGCACACACATTTCCTTCATAGGAATGCATGTCTTAATTTGTTCGTCACGCTCGCACTGAGTGGGCTGGGTGGGAACTGGGCTGCGTCTGCAGAGGTCTAGTCAGGCACGGTCCCTGCGGTGCCAGTCTTCCACGTGCCAGGGTTCCTTCAGAAGGAAAAACTCCTGTAGCAGAGGGGATGAGGGTTTGCAGCCTCAACTTCAGGCGTTTAAGTGGCAGTGGGAGCTGGCAGTGTTGTGTCTCAGAGGCTTTTGACTTTCATTGTCCACGTGAGACTAGGGTTCAGAGAAGGTTTTGGCTGCCGATGTTTTTCTACATTTTGAGCGGGCTATGCTGTTCCTTTTTTCAAAACTTTCTTTGAATCGGTGTTGGTGACGCTACACAGGTTACAAAAGGAGGCCTCGGGAGGGCGTCGTGGGAGAAATGTGCGTGGGAGACTTGGGAATACTTTTGTTGCTAACATTTTCCTAATTTTTTCTTAGAACTCAAAATAGGTAATGTTTGTGCAAACTTTCTGAAGAATAATTTTGTATTTGAAACCTTGCTAGTGTGAAGTGATTGATTTGTTATAATCCTAATTTTAGTAACTAGACTTCTAGCCTTAGCTTTTTCTAACCCCTTTGAGTTTATTCCTTCTGTGTTGCTATCACTCATTTTTCAAAGTGAAATTGTTGATATCAGTCTTGAAGGCAGTGTTTCACTGACAGTGCAATTTGTACTGGCTAGCTTTTCTAATGTATTTTACATAAATGTAATTTAAAAGGCTTTGATAATATTTTCTGCTTTTAAAAGAAATATTTTCATTCTGGAAAATTTGGACAATCCAAATCGAATAACAAATCTGTCAATTTCACACAATAAGCAACTTTAACATTTTCTTTCTGTTAAGTCTGTCTTTATCAAAATAGGATCATAGTTTTTTATTTTGGATTTAGAAAACTCGAATGTTTTCATATCCTTACATGTGCTTGATGACTTAGCAGCATTTCATAGGATGCATGTAACAAATGTTGAATCTAATTTTAGCTTTTTAAAACTAATTTTTTGAAGATCAGCTTTTTTTCTTAAGACTGTCTCTGTTTCTTCAGGGTTAATTCGAATAATAGTGTATAATTATATCAACATTTTAAGGCTCTAGATGTCAGTTTCTCACCTTCTTGGGGTGTTCCACCAGCTTGGAAGCTAAATTATTACAATTAAAAGTAAAACTTTTTCTCATATTGTTAGACTCACATGGTGTAAACTAAATTATTACAATTAAAAATAAAACTTTTTCTCATATTATTAGACTCACATGGCGTCTTGTTTACATTTTTTTCTGTGATTATAATGAATTTGTTTATTTTGAATTTGGCACTAGGTTCTGATGAATCTTTTTAAATTCTTTTGTACACACAAAAGAATTGTGTGTGAGTGTTTGGCTACAGAGTTTTGGGCTATAGCCCAGGCTGCCTTGAATTCCGGTGATCTTCCTGCCTTTGACCTGGGCCAGCTTGCCTGGCTTCCTTTTTGAAGTCTTTGAATTTGGTTCTTTCAAGTAAATCATATACAGTACATGTTAAAAATCCACATTGTTACTCTTCCTATTTTGAGACAATAGAAATTCTAAGCTCTGAATTTAAGAAATAATCAGGTATTTTTGTTTGTTAGAATTCAGCCATCAAGTATCAAATTACAATTAGGAAAAAATTATTCAAGTTGTAAAGTTTTAATCTTTTATTTTCAAGTTATTTGTTGCACTGCATGAATTCGAAGATTTGGATTTACTGCCTTGGGAATATGTTTATGTTTCCTTGAGAGAGTAAAAACTTTCATGTTACCACTGTGATGCAGTAAAAGCTGTTGGGTCGTCCTAGGCAGGGCTGGCACAGGAATAATCTTGTGAGACAGAAAAAGATGAAGGCAGAGAAATTAGTTTAGGAATATGGATTCACAGTAGAGTTTAAAGGATTCACGGATATGGAGAAAACTGCGTATTACATTTACAGCGAATATGGTTTTTTCTTTTAAAATAGATTTGACTGCATTTTAGCACACACAGTTATCACCAGCTTTTAAAAAACTGCTCCCATTTAATGGTTTGGGGAGAAATTGTAATGAATTGGAGCTCTTCAAGGTAGTTGAGTTTCAAAAGTATTAATAAAAATGGCCATATCTGTAAAGCAGGAGATTAAACTTCTTACTTTGAAAATTTTAATTATAAATCAACTTTTCATGATACCTTCATGAGAAGAAGGAGGTATCTGACAGCAGATTTTATCCTATCCTTTTTTAGTACAGTTTTTCTTGGTTCCCTTTTAGAACTATAGATGTGGTTCTGTTTGTTGCTTTATCCTTACTTTGAGTGTATATGATCTGTATTTCTGTAAGGTTAGATGTCATTTTAAAAAGAAGGTCCACATCTAAATTTTATGGGGTGTTGTCATTCTCTTGCCTCAGCTCTTCAGTGCTGGGATTACAGACAGGTATGTGTCATCACACCTGGCTGTATAAGTATTTTTTAAATGAAGCCAATGTGAATCTTATACTCACTAAAAATTATCTACTATCTTGGTTTATAAGTGTAAATTCACAAATAAGTGTATTGCCTTATGATTTTGCTTGTTTTGGAGAGATTTAATTGAAATTATTATGGATTAGAGATTCAATTTTTAATCCCCAGCTTTTAACTTTTTACCTTGAGTCAGGGACCAGCTGAGTCACTACATTGCTTCATCTAGGTTGGAATCTGTAGTCCTTCTGTCTCAGCTTCCCAGAGCGCTGAGAGTGTAGGCGTGTGCCATCAGTAGGGGTGGGAGACTAAATAGTGTTAAATTGGCGAGTGAATTACATGAGAGAAGGAATGTCGTAATGCCAGTGGAAGCTTAGTGTGATGCTTTCAGCTTCGGGTGGTGACTCAGTGGTACTTAATGAGAACATTTTACTGGGTTGCAATTAGCATTTTAAAAAAGAAACGAGACGATAAAACAAATGAGAGTGTATTGTGTATATTAAGAATGGCTTGGGCAATGGACCTTCTGGTTTTGTTTGCAGTGAGTCACGCGGGTGTGAGAGGTATCACAGCAGCCACGTAAAGCCACCCTTACTCAGCTGATAGTGCCTTAGTTTTCTCATCAGTAAAATGAGGATAATGGTAGCAACTTCATAAGTAATTATGAGAATGAAAAGGTAATATATACAAAGAGTTTAAGACAGTGCCTTCCCACCCTCAGCACTACAGAAATAAAATGATCTTTAAGATAATAGTTTTTAAAACATTTTAGTAAACAATAGCATTTATTACATCTGGGTATTAGTATGATGAGTATTAACTTGCTTTCATCCGCATATACACAAGAAAATAGTGAAGGCGTGAATACTCATAACCTTTTCCCATTTCCCTACATGTGACTCAGTTTATATTTTTAAATACATGAATGTTTTTCAGGCATACTCATAGTATCATCATTAGCATCAGTAAATTTCGTGATTTTCTACTGGGCTTAGCTACCCAGACCATGCTGAGTTTTGCCCCCCGCTCTTAAAAATTGTTTCGGGGCTGGGGATTGAGCTCAGTGGCATAAGCACCTGCCTTACAAGCACACAGTGGTGAGTTCGATCCCTGGTACTGATTAAAAAAAAATTGCTTCAAAAAATGTCCTTTAAAGTTGGTTCGATTGAACTGGTATTCAGACTCAACACATTACATTTAGTAGATTGATCTCTTTAGTACTTGTAATCTGCACCAGTATCTAAAATTTTTTCATTAATTTTAAACTTAGAAAAAATAAATAGTGCAGAGAGCTCACTGAATGTCTTGTCCCATAGTACAGTTATCAAAACTAAATGGTCATGTAATACATCGGTTAACCATGGCTCAGACTGCATTAGAATTTCACAGGTTCCCCACGCATGACATTTTCCTCCTGTAGGACTCAGTCGAAGCTATTGTGTCACATTTAGTTGTTATGTTTGTTTAGTGCCTCCAAACTGATTATTCTTCAGTATTTCCTTTTATCTAATGGCCTTGAGACTTCTAAGAGGACTGGTTATATATTTTATGGAATTTTATTTAGAGTGGGTGTTTTAGATGTGTTCTCATTTTTCGGTTGAAGTTAGATATTTTTGGCAAGAACACTACAGAAGTGCTTTTCAGTGGTTCACTGATCAGAAGCTACATGATGTTAATAATATTACTGTGAATTACTTCTAGAGATATTGCTCTTTATCAGTTGATTAAGGTGGTATCTGCTGGGTTCTTTGCTGTAATTTTATTATTTCCATTGTAATTATCAATTTTTTAGAAACTGTTTTAGTATGAGAAAATATCATGTTTCATCTCAGACTTCAACTTGTTAATCTTAGCAACAGTGTTTAAAGGGATATATTGTGATTGTCAAGGTTACTTCTTTGTAAATAATTTATTAAAAAACAAACCTCAGAAATTACTTGACTTGAGAAATGACCGTTAGTGGTATTTAAGTGGTATATAAGTTGAAGACATTAAGTGAAATGTGTATAACATGGCATCACATTGATTTTTAACCTTTTAGATCATGTGTTTGTGATTTTTTTCTATTAAAATTTGAATACAAATCTAATAGTGTGGTGAGTAAAATTTCTTAATATTTCATAAAAACTGCTAAAATAATTTCTTATATTGGCAAGAAGCAAGTAATATGTATTTTCAAGGCTTTAAAATTATTTTAGCATATTTATCTTTAATATCCATATACTTAAAATACCTCAAACTACATGTAAACATGTGATAAAGCATAATGTCTAAAAATTTTTTGTTGGAAATCAAGAAATATCAATCTTTAAAACTATAGGAAATGCTAAATCTTCAATTTTATTCTTTATATTCAGAAAGGAAAACTTTTGAACTAAAAGGAATAAACAGTGGAAATTTGCACTGCCTTTGCTATTCTGCATTATTCTTACCCTTTCCCTCTTTTTAAACTCATGTTTTATGTAGAGTTAAGAAAACTAATCTTAAATATTACCTCTTGGAAAAAGTGGAAATAAATGAATTCTTCTGTTTTTTTTTTTTAACTCAGATAATGAAACTGCTGTTTATACTTTAATGCCAATGGTTATGGCTGATCAACACAGGTGAGTGTGTTTTTAATAAATTTATGCTTTTTGAAAAGTTATGCTTTCTAAATGTCACACACACACACACACACACACACACACACACACACACACGGGCCCATAGTGGTTTGGCCTTAGATGATGTCCTGGGACAAGTCACTTAATTTTTCTGTTCAGAATTTTTTGGTTGTTGTGAAATAAAGGACAAGATCCATCAGTAAGTTGTAAAATTTTTGTTGTGAGACATTCTCTAAGTGAATAATCAGATATTAAAATCAAGCGTTTGGTTGCTCACGAACATACAAAAAACACTGGTGGTGTCTTTTAGAGGTCACCACTGACCCCTGAGGGAAAGGTTAGAGCTAAAGGGCAGTTTTTTTCACTTACATGTGCTTTTGCCTTTAGTGGTTTTTAAATTTATATAGGCTTGACCTTTTTTTTTGTTTTTTTTTTTTCTTTTCATTTTTGGTACCAGGGTTTGAACCCAGGGCCTTCACACTGAGCTGCATCCAAGTCTTTTTTATTTTTTGAGGCAGAATCTTGCTTAGTTGTTAAGTTGCCCAGGTTGGGCTTGAAGTTACAATCCTCCTGCCTCAGCCTCCCAGAGTGCTAGAATTATAGGCATGTGCCACTGTGTAGGGCAACATGGATACCTCTTTGTACAGGCAGTTATGGAATACATTTAAATGTCTTTGTTAAGAGGTCTTTGCACTTGTAACAGTTATCACTGGATAGTCTGGTATAATGAGAAGGTAAAGAGAAAATATTTTGAAACAAGTTAAAATAGAAATTATTTTTTGTTTTGAATTTCCTTAAAAATGTCTGACTTTTTTTATTTGGCTAAAATTAATATAGCTAGGCTCAAATTTTGGCAGCAGGAGCAGCCAGGTCTACTTCCTTTGTTTCTCAAGAAGCCGGTGAGAACTGAGACCAGCTTACTCTGTTAGGTGCCTCTGGGCAGCACCGTCTGGGTGGGAGTTGGAATCTTTAGCACTAGTTTGCTGGTCAAGGCCTTTGGTTTTTGGGTATTATTTTGCCACCATGTTGCACTTGGAGAATAGTGTCTTGCTTTGTGATCTGTAAGGGAGCTGTTAACTTGATTTATTGTGTTTTTAAACATTTTTTTTTATATGTTGATTCTTTTTAAAATTTCTTTTTTGGGGGGCACAGGTCTGTTTCTGAACTACTATCAAATTCAAAGTTTGATGTCAATTATGCATTTGGACGTGTGAAAAGAAGCTTGCTTCACATTGCAGCAAAGTAAGTACTTCAGTGTCTAGAGTAAGCCCTATAAGCTTTGAATCAGCACTGTCCCATAGTAGTTACGTGAAGATATGAGAATGAGCAGCCAAGTATTTCTTTTCCCTTTCTTTTTGTGAGATTCTGGGGATTGAACCCTTTATGTATTGATGTTTTTAATTTTGAGACGGGGTCTTGTTGCATCACTGAGTTGTCTAGGCTAGGCTCCACCTTACATTCTTCCTCCCTCAGCCTCCCAGAAGGCTGGAATTACAGGCATGGCTCAGCAAGTTACGTCTTTATGCTGGTTGGCGCATAGTGTGTTATGTAATTTTGATTTATCTAATTTGTTAACTTTGGAATTGAGCTCATGCCCCACATTCTTGATATCCTAGCTTATTCTGTGTTAGGCTTGGGGATTGTTTTTCCTAGATGTAACTGAAGTGTATGCACCAAGTCTTCCTCTTATCCCACCAACATAACGGGTAAATGGGATGTACTAACTGCATGTAATGCCAATTTCTTTATGTTCTTTATCTTCCTAGATGGGTGTGTGATTTTTATGCACTGTTTTTGCTGTGGTTTTGGTCAGTTAACTCACTGATATTTTTGTCTTTTTTATGGATTTGGGTAGATGTGTTGAAAGTAACTGTTCATGATTAATGTGGCTCCTGTAAAGTCAAAAAGTTGAAAATATATTGTTTGTTTCATAAATGAATCCCATTTTTGCTTTATTTGAGATTCTCAAATACCTTACCACTTTTAATAGACTGTTCATCTTGAAAATTGAGGATATTTAGTCATTGTGACAGAAGTTAAGTAAAATTGCAGGTAAATCAGCATGCCAAAAATAATGAGTTTAATAGAGTGTGTTGTTTTTTAAGCTGTCCCAGGTATTGCTCTTCAATGTATCTGACCTGTCTTTTAATATTGTTTTAGTTGTGGATCAGTGGAATGCTTGGTTCTGCTGTTAAAGAAAGGAGCAAATCCTAATTATCAAGATATTTCAGGTTGTACACCACTTCATTTGGCAGCTAGAAATGGGTAAATATTGTTTTCTTCAATAGCCAAAGTTGTATAATCATTTATGAGAAAACCTTATTTAAAGTACGCTATCTGGGTTTGATAATTTTTTTTCCTCCAATATTTGCTTGGGAAAAATTGTAAAAGTGATGTATTTTATTTCTTATAATTTTTTTTCTCTTAAGGCCTGCTTTTTTTTCTCTTTAAAGAGAGTCTTGGATCATTATATTAAAATTATAAAATAACTTTTCTTTTTAAATATTTAATTTTTTTATTAATGAAGGTTTGCAGTACATTGGGGTTCCATGTCTGCCTGCAGTTTACCCGCTACTGTCCCCTGTGGCACTGTCACCAGTCACGGTGGGTAGGGTAGCACCGGAAATCCTGAAGTGAAGTTTGTTTTGTGGCTGAGCGTTAAACAATTAGCGTGTTCCCATAATGGCTTCTGATTAGACACACTCAAATACGGCAGGGTTTCTTCTCCAGCTCTAGCTTGCTGTGTGGACGGAGTCACTTGGCCAGTAAAACCCCATGCTGTTTTTCAGTTTACTGTGGTCCTAGGCTTCTCTTGGGGCTGGCACTGCCGGCCTGGTCTGTTATTTCGCCCAGAGCTGCTGACCCTCTGGACTTCACTGTTCTCTGTGGCCCTTCACCTTGTCTGTGACTGGGTTAGTCAGGAGGTTGGCTGAGTGGCTTTGCTGCCTCGTACTGGAGAGGAGACGAAACGGAGAGCAGTTGGAGTGGGCCAGTTGTGAATGGGCGCTGGCGGGTCTCAGGGTCCTGGGTCCTGGCTGCTGGCTCTGCAGCCGAGGTTTCCCATGGGCGCAGACTGTTCGTTGCCTCGTCACCATGTTTTTTCACGATTACGGTTAATAATTTATTAAATTGGTCACTGATATTTTTCTTGTTGAAAATTTATAGCCTTTATTTTTTAAAGAGTATAATTTGTATCTCATTTTTGATGTCTTTTCTTGCTAATTTTTTACCATTCTCAATTGCATGGATTATTTTCTAAATTTCTTACTTACATTAGTACAATGATACAGTGAGTATGTACCTATTTATAGATTTTTTAATTAGCATATATCTATGATATATCATAGTTACATTCATTTTGGGGAATTTGTAACTACATAATGCATCTAAATCATTTTTAGTTCCTTTTCCTGTCCTTCTAATGTTCTATATCCCCATATCCATAAAATTTAACTCCCTGTTTCTTGTAATTTATTATAGTTGTTTGACAGTGAATTGTCCCAGAGTAAGATTTCTAGTTAGCTTTCAGTGTTAAAACTATTTGTGAACTATTTTATTTCTAACTAAATTATGTTTTTAAAAATTTTTTAAATTGCAAGTACTATTTCTAAAAAGTGAAAAACTTAAAAATATGGCATATTGGGTATACTTTTGTCTCTTACTGAGAATACTGGTTATCACCATGAACAGCATTATGTTACGGTGTGCTGTTTTTATGGCCTGCTGTAATTATTTGTGGTTATTCAGTCTGCTTTTCTGCAAAGCATTTCATGTGTAATATCTCTGTGTCTGCCTGCATGATTGTTTTTTGTTTCTTCAAATTTCTTTTGGCTGAGAAATAATTCCAAGATAATGGGAATTAAATTTAAAATAAAAATAAGTAGCTTTTGATTTAGGCCTTGAGAAATTTAGAGTTATAAACCTTTTTTTGAATACTGTAAAACTTCTTTATTGAAGTTCATTCTTACCATGTCTCTCATTTTGATTAATCTTAAATGTATTTGTTTTCTGTTCTGAATATTAGTATCCTGCATAGTTAAGGTGACTACTTTTGTGAGGCAGATGTGGAGTTAAATTGATTGCAACAATGTGAGGCCAAATATTTGCACATGCAGTAAGGATAAAGGATAAGAAGCATGGTGATGTTAGGGGAAAGCATCATCTTTCTGCCCCAGTTGACCTGTGCCATTTCATGTGAGCCAGTTTAACTGTCCACTGGTTTAATAGATAGCAAGGTGTCGATTGAACAGTTGTTTATATAATAGTACATCAGGGATGTTGTTGTATGTTGTTCCCTAGATAATAGAGTAAATTAATTCATTCTGTTGTTGAATCAATCTCAGATCCAGATCCTGTATGCCAAACGTTAACAGGACAGGGACAAAGATCATTAAAATATTCAGTACTCTGTCAGCAGCTGTAAATAAAAGGATACATTGGTGTAAGGGACTAACAAAAAAAAAGCACTGTAATTGTAATAGAACACTTAGTTATAAGACTAGCGTGAGGACCAAAACATAGGACTTGAACTTGAAAGGCAGACTATTTTTGGTCTGCTAAAAAGACTTGTATTTTTTTCTGAAATAAAGACCTTTTTATTAGCACACACATAGTAGTTTGCTCCGTGGTGAAGCATTTGCTTAGGAAATAATTTTGATTACTTTTTTTTATCAACAGCAACTGAAAAGACCATTATATTTCTGAGGTGAAGAAATAAGAGAGTATATGATTTGCTCAGAAAGTAAGCAGAAAGAAAAAGCATGAGTTCATGAGCCACTCTTTAATTTGGATAGCCTTTTGCCTTTTTAGATTACCCTCAGTATTCAACATGTGAATATTTTGGTTTATATTATATACTGCCTGAGTGCCTTGTATGTAGAGGCGCTCAATAAATGTTTGCTAAGTGACTCAATACTTGTTGCTTTGTATAGCTCCTGATGTTTTCAGAAGTAGCTTTTTACTATTAATTTCATTATGAATTCAGATTTTTCCCTCTTGAAGTAGAATTGATAGGGGAAGGATGCCTTTTTGTGGTCCTTGTTTTTCTCTGTTACCCAAGAGGTCATTGTTAGATGGATAGTATGTTTGTTTTGGCCCACTTTAGCATTACTTTTGTCACCATTAGTGCTGTTTGTATTGGTTTGCCCCCCCTTTTTACATGTGTATATTTCTTTCCTATATTGCTTGTACCTTTTATAATTCATTTATAGAAGAGGGGGCTTTCCTGGTGGCTGTTTTTCGTTAACAGCCCATACCCTAAACTCTTTCTCAGGTCTCGGGTCTGTTTTCCTGGCCTCTCATCTAGCTCTTTACTGAGGGAGTAGGCCACAGGCCCGGCTTCAGAGGAGGTACAGCCACAGGCTTGTTTATGATACAACTTGGCTGTCTACAGGCACAAACACATTTTAAACAGTGTTCTATTTTAATAGGGCAGTTGGGATTGTTGTCTCATGATTAGTGAGAATTTGTTTTTTTGAGGTTTTGATAAAATTGTGTTAGATTAAGAAACTGTGTAAATGTACTACACAGTTTCTTTGGATTTTTACTTTCTTCCATTTTAAAATTATGCTGATTTTAAATATCTAACTTCATTTCAGATAAAAAAATCAAAGCCAGAAGGTTTTTTTTTCTCTTAAAAGATTTATTTAATCATTAGTAGGAATTTTAGTTGAAATATGAATGAGTGCAGACATTCCTCATTTAATGACCAGGTTCTGGTCCTATGACTAGATTGGTAAATGAATTGGTCATTAAATGAGGAATTGTGTATCGTATGTACATTAGGAACATATTAAGAACAAAGAAATGGTCAGGGAAACTCCAGCTTCATGACTGTTTTTATTTGTGTAACTCTCACATGCAGTACTGTAATGTATAGCAGAACATGGAACTGTTGTAACCGAAGAGTACAATCAGCAGAAATGGCAGTATTGTGTCAATAGGTTGTACTGTACAGAACAGACACTGAGGCTCTATAAACAAGATGTACAGTCTTGTATAGAAAAAAAGGTGGGTCGTAAGGCTGAACAGTGCACCTTGATCGTAAGACTGAAAGGTCATTAAACAAGTTGGCCTCTGAACAAGGCATAGTTTTATTGAGAGCTATTGCATATCTGACTGCTTAGTATTGAGCTGAGTAAAGGAATGTGATGTAATCTGTGGCATGAAGGAGTTTGTGAACTTGTTGAGTAAATAGTCATATATACACATGTACTGTGTTCTCCATGGCACACTGTATTATATTGATAGTATATAAAGTAAGTCCATTGTTATTTACTCAGTTGTATCATACACAGTTTCATTCAGTGGTTTATGTATTAGTTTAGTATAGAGCATAGTTGAGTGATACCAATAAAAACTGAATCTTCAGAATATGAACTTCCATGTAGTTCTTGGCAACTTATACAGGGTTCATTAACAAAGGGGAATTTAAAATGAATATTGAACTAGTAAATAGGAGTGGGTTAGGCTAAGAGAAAGCTTTTAGTAAGATTAGGTGGGTTGATGTTATAGTTTATGCCTCGATGTCCCCCAAAGCCTCGAGCGGTCATGGGTGGGGCTTTTAGAAGGCGGCTGGTGGTGCTGGGATTGATGATGGTGGAGTGTTGCCATGTGCTGCATGGGCTAAGGGAGCTGGGACGAAGGGTGTGTGATTACTAACTCAGTCCACTGATTGGTCTGGACCTGCCCTCAGCCAAGTGGGCTAAATGACAAAGGGGCAAAAGGGAGCCGGCATTCTCACTGTTGTGGGTGCCCTCTGCTTTTACTTCTGCCTGCTGTGAACTATTTCTCCTCTGAGATGCCCCTCTGCTATGCCACCCTGCCTTGGAACCAGCTGATTGTGGACTGAAACATCTACAAACTGAGCTAAATGAACCTTTCCTTCCTTAATTCTGGGTGTTGAGTATTTTGTGTCAGCAATGAGAGAAGTAACTAAGGCTAGATGAGAAAAGTAACCAAGCTAAAAAATGGGCAAAAGAATAGACATTTCTTCAGAGATACACAAATGACCAATACACTCATGAAAAGATGCTCAGCATCTCTAAATTAGGGAAATACAATCAAAACTGCAGTGAGATATTAATGCACACCGATTAAAGTGACTACTGTAAAACAGCTACAACAACAGCAGAACAAATACTGATCAAGATGTGGAGAAATTGGAACCTTTGTGCACATGGAATGTAAAATAGTAAAGATGCTGTGAAGAATAATATGATAGTTCCTCAAAAAATTAAAAATAGAGTTGTTCTGTGATCCAGCAAGTCCATTTCTGGATGTATACCCCAAAGAACTGAAGAAATACTTACACACCTATGTTCATACAGCATTGTTTGCAGTAGCTAAATTGTGGAAGCAACTGGGTAAGCAAAATGTAGCACACGCGTATAATGGATTACTGTTCAGCTTTAAAAAGTAACATGAGTGAACCTTAAAAATGGTTAAGCTGGGAAGTTTTATGTGTATTATAACACAAAGTAATTTAAAAAATGAAGTGGATTAGTGGGATTCATAGATATGCATTTTATTATGTGATTTTTTTTTTTTTTTTTGGTACTAGGAATCGAACTCATGACTTTGTGCTTGCCAGGCAGGTGCTTATGCCACTGAGCTAAATCCCCAGCCCTGTGATTATGTTTTTATAACTCATCTAAGTATCATAAATGTTTTACCATCAAGGAAGTGGGATGCAGTACCGAGCCATTTTATTGTATGGATTCCCTATCTATTACATTTGTATTTTCTTATATTTATCATTATGTTTCCCTTCACTTTGTTAACACTAAAAATTTCTCTGCAGTTTGATTGATGCATTTGTCTTAATGACATGATTCCCTGATTGTGCCATTTTTTTTACTCTGTTATCTTTGTGTCAGTAGAAATAACTTTGTATTTTAATAGCATACAATTAAATGTTGCAGGTACAGTTTGAAATTGCAAATACAGACTTTGGTTGTTGTTGTTGATTTCTGATTTTTGAGATAGGGTCTCACTGTGTAGTTCAGTCTGTCCGTGAATTTACTATATAACCCAGGCTGGCCTCGGACTTGCAGTGATTTTTCTGCCTCAGCCTCCTGGGTTAAGGTGTGGGCCACTGTGACTGGCCCACAGAGGTAGGTGCTGTATCATCAGCTAATGTTTATTGTGGTTAGTGTTACAGTCAAATGATTGTCATTTCTGTGTTCTTTAGTACCAGTTCTCTCTTTCATTTCAGACAGAAGAAATGCATGAGTAAGTTATTAGAATACGGTGCTGATGTCAACATTTGTAACAATGAAGGCCTTACAGCAGTAAGTGCTATTGATTTTTATCAGCTTTTAAAAATAGTTTTAAAAAGAAATCTTAAATGTGATGATATGCACAGTGTAGTACAAGTTTTCTGCAAGATACTTTGTAAGTAAGAAGGTGCAGAATGACAGAAAAGTTGTAGTTCACTGTATTTCTCTCTTCTCTTTCGTTTACATGGAAGTTTTATTCCCGTCTTCTGTTGTGTTGAGTGGGCTCTTAGGAACACCTCTGCTGAAGTATATGTCAGTGCATTACAGGAGATTTATTTTGGATTGTGACCTGTTTATTTCTGATAAGTTCATACAGCTAGGCAGAAGGGACAAGAAGTAACACAAGGACTTAAAACGTTCTCTGGTTTGCTGCACTGAGATAGTTATTAACATTTTGACCTGCAGTCTTTCAGACTTGTGTGTTAGTACTTTTATCTATTTTCCCTGTCATTTTTTTTTTTTTTATAAAACTAAGTTAGTATATTTTTGATCAACATAAGTATCTTGGAGGTGGTAGGAAATTTTGCTGAAGGGATTGTTGAAGTCTCAGAGTGTTTAGTAAATCATTATTTATTGAACATTATTCATTAGAAGTAAAATAGAATCGTGTGGTTACAGAGCAGTTATCATCTTCACTTTTCTGTAGTAACAGGGGTTGAAGCCAGTGCCTGGTGTGCAGTGGGAAAGCCTTGAGCTGTATTCCTGCCCTGAGTCCTCAGTCTGGCCTCAGCCCGCAGTCTTCCTGGGTTAAAGTACAGGTGTGTCGCTCCATGCTTGGCTGGAGCAGTTACTTGGAAGTTAAATTTAACCTTCCTTTGGTAGTGCTTATAGATTCTCCATCTTAAGTTGTGAGTAAAGAGGAACATTGATTATTTCCTTGCCAAGCTTGGTCTCAGAGCCTTTTTAATTAAAAATTTTGGGGAGACAGCATAAGACAAACTTCTCTAAAGATGTGAACTTTTCAGAGTGGCTTATTATAGAATAAGCTCAATCATGATTATTTTTTAAGTTCACATGAAAATTAATACTTTGGTATGTAGTAGCAATATAATAACCAATACTCTGTGAGGAAAGACTGCATTTTGAATATTTACAGAATGCCTAGTGATGAGGTAGATGCCACAGGGGATTATATGAAACCCCTAGAAGTGACATGAATCTTTCCTCAGGACATTACCCCGTTTAGGCAAGATAAGATATTTGCTGTTAATCTGTTCAGTTGTAGAAGTTTTTATCCGCTGTTATTTCCCCCTTCACTCCCGAGCTTGAGGGTGATGGAGATCTTTTAAACTGATGTGTGTATTTAAAGTGTGCATCACAGCATTCTGTAAGGCTTGCTGTAGGAAATGGGCTTTCAGCGTTTCTCCTCAGACTTTCCCCCGAAGTCTATCTCCCTAGGCAGTTCCTCTCGGCTGTTTTCATGGGTTTAAAACTACTTTTTAGTGTAAGCTTGCAGACACTGCCTTTTAGCCTGGGTGTCGCTGGTTAGCAGTTGCAGGCTGGCGCTGTTGGCCTCCTGTTCAGCCTTCCCCGTTCACGGTGCGTAAGCCAGCAGCACACGGGCTGCACGTCCTTCCCTGCGGTCACCGTAGGTGTAGCGAGGTAAGCGCGGTGCTCTTACTGTTTGTAACTAGAGGAAAGCTCTTCATGGTTATGCCAAGCACTCTTCTACGGTTGCTTTTTTAAAAATTTTGCCTACCATTTTTTCTGTGCTAAATAATTGTCATCTTTAAAAAAAATTGAGAGAATTGTCTCAATACAGTCTTAAGAAATAGCACCCAGAAGCCCCGTGTACCTTTTATCTCGTTTCCCTTGTTGGTAATATTTGTGAAGCTGGAACATAATTTCACAGCCAGGATATTGATCCGTTCACCTTGCTGACATTTTCTCAGGGTTGTTAAGTTCTGTACAGTTTTATTCCCTGCATACGTACATATGTTTACCACTACAGTGTTCTAAACTTTCCAATATCACAAAGATCTTTCGATTTGTCCCTTTATTATCATACCTTTCTCCTTCACACTCCATACCTAACCTTTGACAGTCACCAAATCTGTTTTCTGTTTCTAAAATTGTGCTGTTCAGGTCTGTGGTATAAGTGGGATTATCCTCTGTGAAGCTTTTTGGTGTTGGCTTAGGTAGCTCATCATGCTCCCTGGAGACTGATCTAGTTTGTTGCATGTCGGTTTGTTCCTTTGTAGTGCTGAGTGATTGCATATGGAGTGGATGTACTGTTGTTTTTTTTCACTGTTAACTGTTGAAAGACATCTAAGTCATTTTGAGTTTTGGGCTATTAATAAAGCTGCTGTAAGCATCAACATCACTGTGCAAGATTTTGTGTGAATGTAAGGTTACATTTCTTTGGGATAAATGTCTAAGAGTGTGGTTGGTGGGTCATAACAGTGTATTTCCACCAGTAATACATGAGTGATCTGTCCCCATTGCCGACTGTTGGTGGTGTAGCTTTTTTTAACCGTTATAATGGTTATGTGACATATCATTTTGTTTTAATTACCATTTGCCTTATTGTCAGTAAAGTTGAACAGTTTTTCATAGGCTTATGTCATTTGTATGTCCTCTTACATGAAGTGAAATACCAGCTCATGTCATTTGTCCCATTTTCTGAGCTAGGATTAAAACAAAACAAAACCTGGGAGAATTTTTTACATATTTGATAGAATAGTGCCCATTCAAATACGCAGTTTTGACATATTTTCTTCCAGTCTTTGCTTTTTTGAGTTCTTAACCGGGTCTTTTGAGAGCAAAAATAGTTTTAAGTTTTGATCAAGTCCATTTTATGAGTGTTTCCTTCATGGATCATGCTTTTGATATGAAATTGAAGAGCTCTTCTTAGTCCTAGCTCTTGAAGATTTACTCTCATCTTTTTTCCTAAAGATATTACACCTTTATATCTGTGATTTCTTTTGAGTTGATATTTGTGTAATATGTGAGGCTTAGATTGGGTTTTTGTTTTCCTAACTGTTCAGTTACATTAGCACTATCTTTTGAAAGACAAGCCTTCTGCATCATATTGATTTTATATTTTTCTCAGAAATCAGTTAGTTGGGCATGTCTGTGTCACCCTCTTCTGGGCTTTGTGTTCCTTCCATTGATCCATATTTACAAAAACCACACTGTCTTAATTACTGTAGCTGTATCTATAGGAAGCCTTAACATTAGGACAGTAATGTCTCCTGCTTTATTTTCCAGTATCAAGATTGTGTTAGCTATTCATTCTGGTTCCTTTGCCTTTCTATGTGCATTTTATAATAAATTTGTCTATTCCTATAGAAAACCTTTTCTGGGATTCTGACTAGAATTGTATTAAACCAGTGGATCAATTTGGGGATAATTGACATCTCTTCTGTGTTTAGTCTTTCAGTCCATGAACACACTTCTCTCTGTTTTTATTTAGGGCTTTGATTTCTTTAGTTAGCATTCAGTACTAGGGATTTTGTGTCTGTTTTGTGAATGTATTGTGCTTTTAGCCTGGGTTTCTCCATGTTTATTGTTAATGTATAGAAATGTATTTGTTTTTTGTGGGTCATATTCCACCATCTTCTTGAATTCAGTGTGTGTGTGTGTGTGTGTGTGTGTGTGTGTGTCTGTGTATATATTCCTTGAGATATTCTACATAGATAATCA
Organism: Hydrochoerus hydrochaeris; assembly: GCA_004027455.1. Taxonomy (NCBI): domain Eukaryota; kingdom Metazoa; phylum Chordata; class Mammalia; order Rodentia; family Hydrochaeridae; genus Hydrochoerus; species Hydrochoerus hydrochaeris. The sequence goes on from PVLA01002507.1 coordinate 261,895, forward strand.
TGTACTCTGTAAATAGAGATATTTCTTACTTTCCAATCTTAGTGTCTTTTACATGTTTCTTGGTTTATTAAACCTTTGAATTTTTCTTTTTATAGTGCTGGGAATGGAACCCAGGGCCTCATGCATGCTGGGCAAGTGCTGTACCACTGAGCTATATCTCCAGCGTTTTTAAATTTTTTTTTATTTTTTAAATTTTCTAAGTTTTTATTGCTGTTTATAAATGTTATCCTAAAATGTTGTTAGTGCCTGTTAAGTCCTTGGTTATGTCTCAGAGGAACAAGTAGTGGAGATTTCTGTCTTCTCCAGGCTGAATTGATAGTTTTTACATCTGCTGCACAGTTGCTCAGAATGTTTCATCATCATCATCTTGGAGGATCTTTTAGTCTTTATCTTGCTTTGAGCTCTCTGTTATATGAGTCCCGTGTCTGTTTTTCCTGATAGCTGTTTTATAACTTTACTGGGGAACATCTTTGACAGTTTTTTGAGAAAGGGTTCATGGGAGGTAAATTTGTTGCTATGTTACATGTCTCAAAAATGACTTGAGTCTTTGAGTTTATCAATTTATATAACTGATAATTTAGCTGATAATAAAATTCTAGATTGGGTATCATCTTCCCTTAGTGTCTTGAAAGCTTTGTTTTGTTGTCTTCTAGCTCTCAGTCTTGAAGCTTGGTATCACGTGTAGTTTTTTTTTCCTGTGACTGGAGATTGGATCCAAAGAGTGTTGATCTACCTCTCCAGCCCTTTTTTATTTTATTTTGAGAAAAGGCTTAGGCGTTGCCCAGGCTGGCCTGCTGCAGCCTTCCAACTTACTGGATTCATAGATAGCCACCACCATACCTAGCTTGATTCTTTACATGAATCCTGTGTTTTCTGGCTAGAAACTTAAAGAATCTACTTTGTGTTTAGCATTCTGTAATTTCCTTATTTTGTGTTTTAGTTGAATTTATTTTATCTATTTGGCTAAATAATACAGAGACCCTATTTATGAGTCCAGAAACTCATAAAATGGAAACTCAGGAGAAATTTTCATCAAGTGTGATTCATGGTTTTCACTCTTTTTGTACTCTTACTGTTTGAATATTATAATAACCCAACAGTTTTCTTACCTTTTCTCTTTTCCCATTTTTTATTTGTGTTTACTTCAGTATCATCTAAGTCTTTTACATTCCTATGTCCCCATCACAAAACTACTTTCCAAAGAAAACAAGCGGTATTTTGTGACGTGATTAGTGTATTCTATGAAACTGTTAAATAGTTTTTTCATGATTTCTTTTTTCCTATTATTACTGTTTTGCTTGTCTTTTAAACCAGATACATCTAACAAGTGTTTGGGGGAATAAGAGAAGGCTCTTTGAAGCACCGTTCTTTGGTGGGAATGCAGGCTGTTCCCTGCAGTCTTCCGTGTAGGGTGAACGGCGTAGACATTTGGCACTCCACCCCTTCCTGGTGTCACTTTCCTGCAGGCCAGTTAGATTCCTCAGAGGGCTTTTCCCTCTGCACTGCAGGGAATTGTTGGCTCTGTGGTCGCTGGATAGGTAAGAATGGTGTGAGCTAGCATTTAATCTCCCTCCTAATGTGTTTGTGCTTTTACGTCACTGTGCTTGGTGTCTCTCATCCATGAGGGACCTTTACTGACCTTGCAGAGTTGGAAAGGGGTGGGGATCTGAGGGTCGGTCTCCATCTTCCTAATCTTTCAAATGACTTGTTTTTAGTTACTTTTCACCTTTACTTGAAGTGGTACAGAGTGCTCACTGCTGGTTGTATCTTGGCAGTGCTTTTATGCTCTGAAGCACATGCCTTCATAGCTTTCTCTGCTTCTGACTGCCTATTCTTTTTGTTCTGACAATCAGCAAGTATTATCTGACAAGATAAAAAAGTATTACTTGTCTTTCAGCTTCCAAAACTCATTATTCTCTTCTTTTTTAAGAAAATATTCTTTTATTGTGATTTCAGTGGAGCTTTGTGAAGTTGAGGCTGATAGTTGCGTTTAACCAGCTCCTTTAAAACAGGAAGGTCATAATAAGATTTTAATGAAAATAAAGTAAAAAAATACATGCATTTGAACTTTGGAGTACATAGTCCAAAATTTCTCTTACGTGTTTTATTATTCTTGTTGGCATTAAGAATTGAACCCAGGGCTTTGTGTATGCTGAACATGAGCTTTACCACTTAGCTGTACCCACAGCCCCGCTTAGTCCAGAGTTCTAACATTGGTAGATTTACAGGCCTACAATTTTTCCTATATATCTTATTTATGTAAGATACATTTGTTGCTTGTAAATGCAGGAAGTAAAGGATAAGTAAGGAATATGGCACTATTGTGTTAATTACCTTTTAACTTCTTTTTGTTTCTGGGAAAGGAAAACTATCCATCGCCTTTTCTCTAGAGATGAGCTAAGCTTAGAGTCCAAGGTCACCTAAGAAGTGGAGGATATGGTAACCCTAGGCCTATGATGTAACTGTGTTGAGGAGCTGTTGAGTTGTTGATCTTGTAATACATGGCAATACAATCTATATCATGATGCATGTATTTTTCCTCATTGGGAAAAACCATAGGGGCTTAAAGTATATTTGTTTGCATATCATGGTTAGTTGAGAAATAATGGTGTTTGCTGTTTTTCTATGAAACATTCTGGCACAAACGTTAAATAACTGAATGATTTCACAGATACACTGGCTGGCTGTGAATGGGCGGACAGAGTTGCTCCATGACCTCGTGCAACATGTCAGTGATGTCGATGTGGAGGATGCAATGGGACAGACAGCACTGCACGTGGCCTGCCAGAACGGTCACAGAACGGTAATGGGCCACGAAGACCTGCATTTGTTTTCAAAGCTTTGACTTCTTGCACAGTTTGTTCCTGTTTATATAGCACAATGTTACTTTGTAGAGCATATGAACTTGTGATAGGTTCTTCTCAGCTGGAGAGTATTGAAAATGATGCTTTTACTTCTGCTCAAAATATTTATAACTTTGATTTTAATTTTATTTGTAATTCACAACTTTGAATAGTTGCATATACTAAAAATTTATATGTATATTCATGTATATTTTTAACAGTTACATTTATTCTAGTCTTAATTTTAACAAGTAATTTTTATATTTAACTTCTTTATTGTTAAGCTTCTTTATTGGAATTAGTGAAGAAAGTGAGTACTGACACTGTTTCAGTAGTTCAAGGCTGATGAACGCATTTTTGGTTTTCCTGTATGTGACCCATGCCGGAGTCCAGCTGCGGCAGGGCTAGGGTTTCCCAAAGGTGGACAGGGAGTCGGCGAGTGAGAGACAGAAAACACTGCACACCAGTCTGTGAGTGAATCTGAATCCGCTTTATTTTTTAGAAACTGGAATATATATATGCTAACCTTGGCAGCAACCCCCAGCCCCAAGCAGGAAGCGCCCCAGGCTTAGGGCCAGGCAGGGATAATCCTAAACAATAGGTTTTAACCTCAACCCCAAGCAGGAAGCCCCCAGGCTCAGTAGGTGTTAATTAACTCTTTTCACCTTTGTAACATCTCAATCTTGTTACTTAGTTAGCTTGGG
>PVLA01002508.1:0-77193 GCA_004027455.1 Hydrochoerus hydrochaeris
GGGTTTTAAATCCTGGTGCACTATTAACAATATAGCGTATCAAGGCCATCTATGTTAGAGTTTCTAGTTATCCTTCTCTGCCTCATTTCTGCTATGCTATTTTTCTGCCTTTGTTTGTCTAGTTTTCTCCTTCATTCTACTGCCTGCCCCACTCATTGAGGCCTTTCTGCCACTGTTCCTAAAATCCTGGTATTTTTTTCCTCTCTCTCTGGAATGTCCTTCAGCATTCTCTCTAGGGTTGGATTGGTGTTCACAAACTCCCCCAGTTCCTCTTTGTCATGGAAGCATCTTCTTTCTCCATTAATTTCTAGTGGCAGTTTTGCAGGGTACGTCAATCTGGGCTGGATGTTATTTTCTTTCAGGGCTTGGAATACTTCACTCCAAGCTCTTCTAGATCTGATGGTCTGTGTTGAGAAGTCAGCCATGATCCTGATGGGCTTACCTTTATAGGTAATCTGTTTCTTTTCTCTGATGGCTTTTAATATTCTGTTTTTATATTGAATTTCTGGTATCTTGATTACTATATGTCTGGGTGTAGATCTGTTTTGGTTGTAGGTGGCTGGATTTCTGTATGCCTTACATAACCGAATGTCATTTTCTTTTCCCATGCTTGGGAAGTTTTCCTTAATTATTTCCATGAATAGCCTTTGTAATTTGCCTGTATGTATTCCTGCTTCTTCGTTCATATTTCTTATTCTTAAATTGTAGATTCTCTTGTCATCTTCTAGCCTTTGTATTGTTACTGCCTGTTTCCTTGTTATTTTTAAGAGCTCTTTCCTTTCATGATCACACCTTGCAAACTTGTGTTCAAGTTTTGATAGTCTATCCTTAGTTTCTTTTAAGGAGTTTTTCCAGCTTTCAGTTTCAGTTTCAGGGGTTTTTAATTTCCTGGTAGTCTCTTTGAATCTGCTTCATGTATTCTATATTTTCTTTATATTCTTTATTGAATGTTTCTCTCCTTTTTTTTGTGTTCATCCCTTCTTCTGTCTGTATCTTTCTGAGAGATGCTTCCTGAGAGCATTTCTTTTATTACTCTACTCATATCTTGCTTTACCTGTTTTAATATTTCAGTTTTGAGCTCATCTACAAGGTCCCAAAGATATCTCTTAATGCCCATTGAAGCCATGTCTGATATTGTGTATTTGCTGCCCTCAGTCTCCTCTGTTTTTCCCTCTCCTGGATCAGTGCTCTCAGGGTTCTGGGCTGGGGTCTTCCTGCCTCTCTGTCCCATCATGGTCCCAGCTTCCTCCACATAGGTTACAGTGCAGGTCCCAGCTCCCTTCTCTGTTGGCCACGTTTCCTCCAAAGCATGCTGGCAAGGGACCTCCACCCTGTCCTGACTGCTCTTGTCACTGAGGTGTAAGCAGCGGCTGCGTATGGAGGCCCCTCCCCACCTGGCCAGCCAAACTTCAGGGGCCTTCACCTGGTTAGAGCTTGCTAGGCACAGGGAATTGATTTGGGATGGCTCATTGGGTCCCAGCAAGGGGCGTGGCCCAATCCAAGCAAATCTCACAAATCTGCTCTGGGGAGGGAGCAACCAACTGAAGTCACTGTTGCTCCCAGTTCAGTCTCCTCTTGCCTGATTCCAACATGTCACCGAATTGGTCACTCCCTTCCCGTGGGGAGGTCTCATTGCCAGCACTGACTGTGGATTCATGAAGGTCCCTTTGCAAGCTCCACTCTCCATTGGGCTCACCAACCCCCGACTTCAGTGCTGCTGTGCTTCATGTGAATGGTGGTGGGAATGAGTTTGGGTAGTGAATGGTGGCAGGAATGAGTTTGGGTGGCTCTGCCAGCTGGCACAGATTCAAGCTGGCACAAATTCAGGCCAGCGCAAACTTGGTGGGTCACTGCGAAAACACTGTGTCCCATAATTTTTAGCTATTTCATTTGTAGTTTCAATGTATTTGACGAGCTTTTTTACATTTCAGTTTCTTCCTGTGTAAAGAGGATCCATCTCCCTCTGTCTGAGTCTCTCCAGGGTGTTTTATTCTGGCACATGAGTTTTTTCTCTTTGTATTTTGTTGCTCACTGATTGGCCATCTTAAGACTTCCAGATTTAATACACAAATTCAGTAGCATAGTTGGATACAAAGTTGGCACTCAAAAATCAATAGCAATTCTGTACAAACAACAAATTCATAAAGAGAGAAGTTAGGGGAACAATGCCCTTCACAATAGCATCCAAAAAGTGAAATACTTAGGAATCAATACAACAAAGAAAATAAAAGATCGATACATTGAAACTTATAGCACCCTGAAAAAGGAGATTAACTAGGTTATCAGGAAATGGAAAGAGATCTCTTGCTCATGGATAGGAAGAATCAACATTGTGAAAATGGACATACTCCCAAAACTGTTACACAAATTTAGTGCTATCTCAATCACAATACCATTGGTACATCTCACCAATCTAGAGAAAAGATTCCTAAAATTAATTTGGAAATGGAACAGACCTAGAATAGCAAAGGCAATCCTGGGCAACAAAGGCAAGGCAGGAAGCATCACAATTCCTGAGTTAAAATTGTACCACAAAGCTACTATGATAAAATCAGCATGGTACTGGAAAAAAAAAGAGAGCTGAGGGTCAGCAGAGCAGATTTAGAAGATGCAGGCACCCAATATCAGTTAATGAAATTGAAAACGTAATAAAAACCTTACCAACAAAGACACTTAGCCACCTTTTCTTGACAAAGGGTCCAAACATGTTCGTTGGAAGAAAGTGTCTTTAATAAATGATGCTGGAAAAATTGGTTTTCCACATGCCGAAGAATAAAATTGGACATATGTCTATCACTATGCACAAAACTAAAGTCAAAATGAATCAAAGGTCTAAGTATTAAAACACAAACACTGAATCTAATGGAAGAGAAATTAGGTAGAAATATAGAACACGTACAGGTAGGCAGAGAGTTCATGGGCAAAAGCCAAACTGTACGGAAAGTCCTTCAAAGAATCAACAACTTGGATCTCATCTTATTAAAAAGTTTCTGCACATCCAAAGAAATCACCAACAGAGTGAAAAAGAAACCCAGAGTTGAAAAAAATTTTAATCAACTGTCTTTTAGACAAAGGACTTCTATCTAGAACATATAAGGAATTGAAAATATCAGACCCTCAAATTCAAAGACTCAGTCCAAAAATGGGCATGAGATGAATACACACTTCTCAGGTGAAGAAATACAAATAAATACACGAAAAAGTGTTCGACACCATTAGTCATTTGAGAAATGCAAATTAAAACAATACTAAGATTCTATCTCAGCCCAGAAAGAATGGCCATCATCAAGAAATCTACTAATAACAAATGCTGGAGGGGTTGTGGGAAAAATGAAACACTCTTCCACTGCTCATGGGAGTGTAGACCGATACATCCGCTGTGGAAATTAGTGTGGCAATTTCTCAAAGACTAGGATTAAGGTCCCATTCAACCCAGCTATTCCCCTTCTGGGTATCTTCCCAGAAGAATTAAAAACATCATACCACAGCTATATTGTGCACCCATGTTTACAGCAGCACAATTTGTAATAGTTACAACTTAGAAACAGCCCAAATGCCCATCAACCAAGGAATGGATAAAAAAGATGTGGTATTTTTATACAATGCCATACTACTCAGCTGTAAATAAAGATAAACTGAGGCTATTATAGGTAAATGGATGCAGCTAGACACTATACTCATAAGTGAAATAAATCAGATTCACAAGTGTAAACCTTGTATCATCTCCCTAGTATAAGAAACTGATAGAGTAAATAAGATACAAAATGTACAATAGATATTGTGAAAGCAAAAGTGCTCAAAAAGAAATAACTGGGATGGAGAAAGAAGAAAACAAGGAATGCAAAAGAAATACACACACACACAAAAAAAAATAGCTAAAATAATTATATGACTAATTTCCATTAGTTCATTGAAAAGAGTGGTTTGTGTTTATATTCCTTGATCAATTTTTCATGCCTATCATCTTGTAGTCTGAGCAACTACTTTGAAGACAACAATACACAATATGTTAACCATTGCTGATTTCTTATTATCCTGTTTTGAACCTTTGCATCATTGCTTTTGTTTTTGTTTACGTCTCTCTCTTTGAAATAAAATAATTTCTTTATAAGGTGACAGATGGTCAATGGAGCCAATGTCTACATGCAGAGGACCCCTGGTCTGCCTACCCCAGGAAATACCTCAGGGACTTGAAAATCCTGCTCTTTGGAAGTGATCCAGAGCACATGAATCAGAATCTCTTGTGAAGAGGGACCTGGGCACTAGCATTCTTCAAACTGTTCTCATGATTCCAGTACTGCAGCTGTGAGATGGGAGAAATCTAAGAAAGATATGGAGAAGGAGAAGTCCTGCAAGCCTTGTTTGAGAAGGATCAACACTGCTTCCCCATAGGTAGAGAGTCAGCAAGCATCCCAGGAAGCTAAATACCTTCACTGCCTCCGTCAGGTAGATGAGATGAAGCAGACAGGCCCAAGGCAGAGCTCAAACAACATAGGTCTGAGTGACCATTCAGTGAGTCAGACCACAAACTTGGGCTTGAAATATTTCTTTCTATGAACAACATGAAATTTGCTTGAGATGAAGGGCTCCTGTCATCACAGATGCCACCACGTTTCGGGGGAATGGCCATGGGACAGAGGCAAGAGCTGCCATTTCTCATCTTCCTCTGCTATTTTTACTCTCTTGGTCAACAATTTGCCTGTATGTTTTGAGCACTTATTGTAACTCAGGCACTTTGCCACACACTAAAATGAAATAAAATTAAAATAATAATTTTTTAAAAACCCAAGGAGCCAATCCTCTCAGCACGCGGTCTCATGCAAGGTACAGATTCTGGGCCTCAATTTCTTTGTGCATAAATTGAGGGGCATAATGAGGACAATCTCTGATGCTCAAAAAGGCTCCAAGTTCACATGCTTCTGTGACACGTCCATGGATGTCAAAATGGAAAGATGTTCTTTTTCTCCTAGGCTGACTTTTCTAAGTTGCTGGTAAAGAACAAAGTTTTTTAGTGTTAGGCTGGCCCAGGTCTCCACATTTAGAAATCAAAGTCATTTCAAATGTCATGTCCTCACCAGGAATTTGGCACAAATGAGAGGCGGGTGTTCTGCCAAACCTGGCATAGGCATGGGGAAAGACCCTGGCCCGTTACTGCTTTCCACACTTAGGGGCCCCCTCTTTCGTCTCAGGAACCACAGTGGGTAAGAACATCTACCTATTCATGCATTGCTCCCTGTACTGCTCCTTAGGGAGTTATCTGTCTGTGGCACAGTGATTGTTCTAAGCCCGAAGTGTGGTCAGTTTGCATCTGCCAAATAGTCCTCAGACATGGCATCCACTGAGTGAAGTCTCACCAAGCCAGTGCTACTTGGAGCAGCAAAAGGATCTTCCCAACGTCAGGAGTAGATTAGTGGACGCATGTTCTAGTTTTCTGCATGGTACCTGTTTCCTTCTATTTTATCACTCAAGTGCAAAAAACTTCAAAGAGAAAGCTGTGCTGTAGTGGGAGAGGCAGAAGTTTAGAGTTAAAAAAGAACGATTCAGGTGAGCCATATGAAACTGATGGTATTCTTCGTTTTGCCACCTACAAAAGTAAGTTTCATTTGTTTGCACCCAATGTAACTGTAGATAAATTTATACTTCCCATATCTCAGTTTGCTCATCTACGAAACAGAAAGAAAGCTATTCATTTAACAGGATTATTATTAACTTAAGTGGGATGAGTTCTCTCAGACCATATCTTACCGTATCTCTCTCATGTAAAAATTGAATACTAAGCATCTACAAAATGCTTGGTGATTGACTCAAAAAGGCAAGCTGTCATTGTTTGTTTGCTTGTTTGTTTGTTTTTGCAGTATTAGGTATTGAACCCAGACTTCGCACTGAGCTACATTGTCAGCCTTTTTTATTATTTTTGAGACAAGGTCTCACTAAATTACCTAGGCTGGGATCAAACCAATGGTCCCTGCACTTCAGCTACCCGGAGTGCTGAGATTATAGGCATGTGCTACCACACACCTAGCTCCCAGCTGCCATTTTTATGATAAACTCTTTAGTAGTAACCTGACAGTCCTTTTCCTGAGTCCTGCAGAGCCCTGTGACACCCACAGAGAGGTGGGAATTGAGGTGGTGAAGGATCTGCGACAGAGAAATCAGAGTCAACCTGAGTTCTGTCCACCCCAAAGCATGTAGCTAGAGTAAGCCAGGCCTTCTAAGGGTCCCAGCCCTCTTTCTGCTGAAGAAGTGTGCTCACTCCCACTCCACTGCTGTTTTGCAGAATCAGGTGATTAGATATGGAAAGTGCTGGCACAGCAGGTCACAAGGGACAAGAGGTTGGAGACCTGTAGGGAGCCAGGAGGGGCTTTGGAAAGGAAAGTGGGAGGCCCTGAAAGGTTTCCCTACACAGGCAAGGGAAGTCACCTTGGGGAGAGGTAAATTGTACTGGAAAGTGAGAAAAAGAAGGTAGCAACACAATCACCCAATCACCGCAGCCATCGGCAACCTGCCGGATGCAGCTAAGGCTCAGAGCCTTAGCTGGGGATTAGAGGCTGAACTTTACCAGTGCGCCACCTTGGTGGCCTCATTAAAAGCTGGAAAATTCTCCATGCAGATGCAATGACCTTTTGTGAAGTGACCTGGAGGCTAGCTGGGCTCTATGGAGCGTCCTGCCCTGACCAGACACTGGTAACTGTCCTCTTCCTACCCTGACTTGTCTGCCCTCCCTTCTCTGCCCTCCTATACCACCCACCTGGTGATGGAGGGTGACAAGGCTCTTGTACTCTCATGGGGCCTGGATGAGCCCAGCTGACTCTCTCTCTCTCTCTCTCTCTCTCTCTCTCTCTCTATATATATATATATATATATATATATATATATATATATATTTTTTTTTTTTTTTTTTTTTTTTTTTTTTTTTTTTTTTTTTTTTTTATCTAGGATATTCTTGGTTTGGACTTCCACTATTAGGCTTAGTAAGGTATCTTTAAAACTCAAAACCTACATGTTTCTTTTTAAAATGCAAGTGATAAGGACTCCTCCACTCTGTTTCTCCAGATGCCAGTGGTGTCTATGTTAATCCATCACCTTACCTGATGCTTTCTGTTACATCCTGATGGTGCCCCAGAAGGTTGTATTTCCCTTTTTGACTTCTTCCCTGACTCTGCCTTTCTGTACACCACATCCTGAGCAGCTGTCTAGCTTTGGAGCCAGAAGACTGTGCACTGAAACATGACCCACAACAGACCTCTCCTCCTCCTCTAAAGTGCAGGCACCCGGTATTGCATCTCAGCAACAAGACAGGACTTCTTAGTCCTCTCATGACCCTACAGGGGACAAGATGGGAGATACTCACACTTCAAAGTATATGCAGGCAGAAGTGGGGGAAGTTCTAGAAGCTCCAGGATTGAGACCTGAGTGAGGCTTCTGACACTCTCACCTTGAAGACCTGCAAGATAGACAGTTGGTTCTCAGCTGCCCGCTCTGACCAGGGGTGGAGGCTGGGACGATGACCCCGCTGAGGCCCTGTTGACCGCACATCCAGTGGCCTTCACTTCCCACCAGGGAGCCTCTTCACTGGTCCTTCTGCTTCTGAGAGCTTAGCATTGATTAAGGAACACTCTTCTGAGGGTATCATGGAAGTCACAAAGAAGAGTGATTCCTGTTCTAATTTGTGGTGCTCCTAACCTGACCCGACAGCCAAGACAGTCACTCAAAGATGAACAGTAACAATAGCATAACCTTTAAAGCACCTCTTACTTGGTATTATAATCTCTAGTATTTAAACCTTTAGCCCAATAGGCCCTGGAAAGCATAAATGTAAAGCTATTATTGTTACCTCGATTATTTTTCATTGATTACAAGTTACTTGAAGGTAAAGTTGTGTTTCCTTCATCTTTTCTCTGTATCTCCTGTGTGTTTTGAGAAGAATACAGAATAACTGTAAATGTTAAAAGAACAAAGGTTATTTCAACTTTATAAAGCCTTGAAGGCATTTTCTTTCCTATAAAGACAAAGCACTAGTAGGGAATGTGGTTCAGAGTTACTGACAAAGTTGAGGCCAAAAGACAAGTATGAAAGACAGATAAGAATTCTGCCCTGAGGTGGTCAGGAGAGGCTTCTTGGAGATGTCCTGTGTATGGACTGACTAGGACTGATTTCTGAGTGAAGCACAGGAAAAAGGGATCATGGAGGGGAATTGTAGAAATGAACTCCTGGGGGAGGTTGCAGCACACTGCAGAGAGAGGGTTGGAGACCAAGGATCCACCCACAGAGACCAGGTCTAAACAGTCAGACTAAAGGTTAAGGGTTCTTCTCAAGTCCCTTGGTGCTGGGTACCACTTGGACCACTTTCCACCCAAGGACTCTGACTATGAGCCTGTGCCACCTGCTTATGGTACTGGAAAAGACCAGATCTTGAAAGAATGGGACACTTTCACCTGGGATAAGACAGGGCCATATGCCAGGCAGCATGATTCATTTATTAGAAATCTGCCTCAGTACTTAATGAGAAAGATTGGAACCTACAAAGTACATGTTTATTACTGAAGGTGTCACATTAATTATGGGCACTGAGGGAAGTGGAAAGCCATGTGCCCAACCTGGGAAGCAGGGGACTGTCTCCCATGGAAGCAGTGACACAGAGCAGGTGTGGGGTACACAGAGCCCAGACTTCCCAGCTCACACTCAGTACCTGAGAGAGGTCCACGCAGCTCTCGTTTTCTCACTCTGCAAACAGTATTTACACCTTGACTATGGACAAGGCATGCACGGTGAGGCCCAGAGGACCCGGCATCTGGTGACCGCTGGAGACAAACACAATCAGATATTTGGTATAAAATCTCCTGGGAGAGACTCACCCAAAACATGAGCACCTTACCTAATCTGGGGGTGACCCAGATGGGCAGGGCTACTCAGAGTGCCTTGAAAGGCGTTTCAGAGGATGCACCATTAACTTCCAGTATTGGGGAGACACTAAAAGGATGGAGCTGGAGAGGCCCATGGCCGAATCTGCTCCATCTCACTGCCAGAGACCCAGCCCCCCAGCCTCCCCACGGGGTCCTTGCTCTTTGCTCCTTCAGCCTCACCTGCCCTAAAGGCCTTCTTTTCAGGAACAAAGGTTTCTGGAGTTAATACGTCAGCAGCTAGCAAGTGCTTGAGGGCAAGATGACTGCAGGTGGGACCCACATGCTATGGACTAAGTTCATTTTGTTCCTCTCACCTGGTTACAAAGGCCTGCTGAACGTCCTACTGGCCAAGATAGAGAATAACTGAGCCAGACCAAGGGTCATCACAGGATCTTAGCATTAGAGTGTGGAGCAGGAGCCGAGGAGAGACCCCCTAGTCAGAGGGAGCCAGATAGCTTTGAGCAGTTCTCTGACAGATCCAGGATGCAGGGGTGCCCAAGTCCCATCCTGACTCATTCGTCAAACCATATAAGCTCTCTTCTCTCTACCTGATCCTCTTTGCTTTTCCCCCTCTCTTTGCATTTGCACTATGTATCCAGCTAGGCAGTGTAATCACGGCTGCCTTCACATGGCTGGAAAATGAGCTCTGATCTTAGGGAGAAGGAGGAAAAGTATTAGTGAAAGAAAGAGCCCAGAACTAGTGCATAGCTTGTAGGAATTGAACTTGAATGACCCAACACTCGATCTCAGTCCTAGTTCAGTCACTTCCTTGCTCTGTGACTTTGGTGATGTCACAGCATCATCTGAGTCCTTCTGAGTCTTCTGCATCTGTGAGATACTGAACACAGTCTCTTGCATAGGCTGCCAAGATAATTTAATGTAGTAGCTATGAGTCTAATACCATGTCTGACACTTAGGAAATGTCAGGAGATCTTTGACAAAATATAGCTCTGAGATGAGTACGCTGTTGTAGAAAGATTGTATCCAAAGTAGGAAATTAGAATCTGTAATTGTGAAAGATCTTTTCACAGGTATGGTGTCCCGGAATTATTATTTCTAAGACATTAATTTTCATTGAAACTGTGGCTCAAGAAAATGTACTAATGTGACAAAAGGCACACCAGTAGGTTTCAAACCTGTCTTCTGTCATTCTATCATTCAGTGACATTCAGAAAGTGTTCATTGTGTCCCCACCAGGTGCCAGACACAGCAGCATTTTCTCCACCACACCACAGCTGGGTATGGGGCAGAGGCTCCCAAATACTCACTGTAAGACCATCTTATTCACCCTCATCCCACAGGTGAGGGAAAGAGCTCTATGTGGTGACATTCACAGAGTCATGGAAAGAGGAAATGGTGGGCGTGAGCCTCAAAGCTCTATTTTCTGTTTCCTGCCTGACTCCGGCCCTTGCATTTTCTCATCCACTTCCCTCCTCTCATGAAAGGCTAGGGCTCTGTTTCCAATGGATGTGAAAACAGACATGATTATATAGGCCAGGTGAGTGGGGAGTGGACGTGAAAACGGAGGGCTGTCCAGGTGGAGATGAGACTCATGCGGAGAAAAGAGAGTTTGCTAGATTCTTTTTGTCTCCATCTCAGGTGTCTGTCAGGACCTCTGCAGGACTATTCTAGCAGATCTAGGTAAGGCTAAAGAAACCTAGGGATGGAACAGACACCACACTCCTCCAGATGGGTCTCCCAGGGCCAGTCCCCGGGTTCTCTCTCTGCTTTTGGGGTTTGGTTCTAGAGTCCTTAGCTGCATTCCTACCCATCTTTGGCTCCGTGAGTACCATGTGTAAGGTAGAGGAATGAAATAATGCAGGAAGGCTTGGAAGGAAAGGGCTATGCCTCCCAGTCCCATCCTACCATTCTAAATATAGCCTTGGGCAAGTTCTGTGTGTGTGTGTGTGTGTGTGTGTGTGTGTGTGTGTGTTTCTATCTACCTGCCTGCCTATCTGTCTGTGTGTCAATCTGTCTGTCTTGATCAGGGTTCTCCAGAGAAAGAGAATCAATTGCATGTGTTTGCATAAAGAGCTTTATTGTAAGGAACTGACTCACAATTATGGAGGCTGGGAAGTCTAAAATATTCAGGGCAGGCCCATGGACTAGGAACACAGGAAAGAAGATATTCAAGTCTAAAAATTGTGCTGCAGAACCAAAAAAAGAGCTAATGCTATAGAAGACATCTGACACCAGTCAGCTAGAGAATTCTTTCTTGCTCATGGCTGGCTGGTAATTTTGTTTCACCCAGGCCTTCAACTGGTTGAATGAGGCCCACACATCTTATGAAGGCTCAGTAACTGGTTTATTTAAATTCTATCGATTAACATATAATCTCACGCAAAGACATTCACAAAAACACCCAGAACAATAGTGTAAACTCATGTCTTATAGTGGGGATCCCTGTAAGCGGGAGTTGCATGGTGTTGTGAGTCCTGGTTTGGGTATCAGGGAATGGATGTGACCAGGGATTCGTCTGTGGCAAGTGCATTGAACACTTGCTTCTCTGGTCCACATTACCTGCCATTTTCACAGACCCAGGGACACACCATTGCCCGGAAAGGTTCCCATCATTGGCTTTTCAGGGCTCTCTGTGAAACTGGACAAGCACTAAGTGGGAAATGTCTTCAAAAGATACAGAGTGAGACAGATACATTGATTAGAAGGCCAGTTGCACTGCCAGCCCCTAGAAGCTAGTGGCATATGCTTATCAAACCAGGAAATGTCACACAGAACAGAGAAAGCTGAGCAAAACCTGGCATTCTCACAAGAGGAGCTCTTAGTTGTCAAGTTGTCTGGCCTCCTACCTGACATTCTTTTACTGAAACTGCACCTCTTCTGCAAGAATTCAATCCCATCCCTGTAGAAATAGAAAAGAGCCAGTCATCCTCCACTCCCCTAGACTTCTCCCTGCCTCCTTGGCTTATGTTGCTGCCACTACTCTCCATCTCTGTGCCGTCTCATCTGCCCCATGATCTCCTTCCCACTCATCCCTGTGTGTACCATGGTGGCTTTACTTCAATATCTTTAAATTCATCTTCTCATACAGCCATACAAGCTCCTTTCTTAGGTCTTCTTTCCCAAAACCATTCTAGCTATTTTTGCCCTTTATTCTACTGTGTGACTTTTAAAAGCATTTTGTCAAATTTCTCAACTATCCCACTGGGATTCTGATTAAAATTACAGCAAACATAGAGATTATCTGGGAAGAAATGGTCGATTTATAGCACTGAGTCTTCACATTCACAAATATGCTACATCTCTCAATTTTTATTTTAATGTAGCTTTTTTCCAGGGAGATCTTGCACTTTTGTGGTTAGATTTATTGGTTGGCTTCTCCCAGAAGCAACCACAGAGCCAAGAGTTCAAGTGCCGATGGTTATGAAGAGATATGAGAAGTACGAGGAGTAGTATTGAGGAGGAAAGCAGGCAATAAAATGTGCATTAATGAACCAGCATCCCAGTGGGTAAATGGAGCTTAATCTTAGGAAACTCTGGAAAATGGTGCATTATACATGCCTCAGAATTATCCCAGCCATGGGGCAAAGTAGCTGGGATACTTTTGTATCTACATCCATCACTCCTCAGTTAAAGGCTGCCCTTGGGAAGTATTAATTTCCAAACTCCTCTATCTAGGTGATACAGGTAAATGTGTTCTCATAGCCCTGCCACAAACATGCATTTGATGTCACAGTTGCCAAGGACAGTTGAGGTGGCATGAGCACTGTATTTACATCATCTTTCTTGAGTGGTTATTAAGACAGATTCTCCTTCCCTAGGAGGAAAGCCATGGCAACAAATGAAAACCACAAGCAACTCAATAGTGACAAGAGCTTTCTGTGTAATAAAGCAGTCATCTGAGGATGGGAAGCTGCCACCAGGGCAATTCTCAAGCAGAAGTCAGGCCTATGTGTCAAGGTTGCAAAGCAGGGATTTTTGTAATGGTTGATACATTGTGTCAAGCTGAGAAGTTTGGAAGCTTACCTAAGTGACTCAGCAGTTCTTCATCCTAGGGTGTAGAAGACATGCCCTAGGGCAGCTATTTAAGCCATAGGATGTTGTAATGGTTGGTACATTGTGTCTATTTGAAAAGTTTAGAAGCTTAACTGAGTGACTCAGAAGTTACACATCCTAGGGTGTAGAGGACCCACTCTAGGGCTGGTAGCCTGGTTACAATAGAATGAAGGAAAAGAGGCTTAATTTCCCCATTTTGTTCTGGTTACTTTTATTGTCTTCCATCACCATAAACTGTTACCCTCTGCCATGCTGCCATGCTTTGGAGCCAGCTGATTATGAACTGAAGCTCTACAAACTGTGGACTGAATAAACATTTTTTCTTTTCCATTTGAGTGTCATTATATTGTCTCAGCAATAAAAGGAAAGTAACTAAGACAGGTTCCATGCTTAATAAGAAGTTTGCATTGGAGATGCAGTTCCTAAAGGTCACCAGGCAGATGCAACTAACCTGACACCCATATCAGTACAATTCTCAGCTCTAATTGTTCTCCTCACAGCCCCTAACTACCATAGAAGGCTACTTCACTGAAAAAGCTGTTATGGGTTAAAAACTGGTGTTCAACTTAACACCAGCTGAATTAGATCAGCATGGTGCTGAGTGTAGATGGCCCACTTGAGGAAAGTTGCCAGCATAAATAGAGATGTGGAGAAAAATAGCTGGGCATTGGGCGTTTTCCTAAGTGTTACTGTTTCAAGCCTTTGGTTCTCCTAGAGGAGCTCACCATGATCAGCTTCCCTAATATGAATTCAGCCATTATGGTCGGAGGAGCTCAGGACCTTGTTGGTGAGACTGGCTGTGGTTCACTTTGGAGGAGCTCTGCTCCTAACATTGAGCATTGTTTCCTAGCTCTGCAGGGGAAGACGTGTGTTTATTCTCCAGGAGAAGCTTGTCATGCTGGCTTCCTGGCATGTACTCAACTGTTCTCATCATCAGAGGAGCTCGGGAACTCCTTGTCACTGAGGATGGCTGTGGTACTTTTCAGGGCAGCCCTGGTCCTTATTTTGTGTGTGACCTCTCAGCTCCAGGGTAGAACCCCCAACCTGCTGGTACAGATCCTTCATCCCACTGGCACAGACTTTCTGGCTTCCACCACTGACCTTTGGGCCTTCCTTGTGTAGATCTGTAAAACAGACAGGAGTCCTTGTCATGAGTTCTAGACCCCTAGTTGGACTCATGGGAGGAACTGTCATGGGCTCTAGGTCTTCAGCTGGCCATTTCCCCATTTTGTTCTGGTTACTTTTATTGCTTCAGCAAGACATTGCTGTGGGATCCAAGCCTTTGGCTGAATGTTCTGGGTCTTTTGTGTTGTGGACAGATTTCCTGAACTTTTTGTGTTTAATTCTGGGTGACCATCATAAAATAATATACATTCTGTGTTCTGATTCTAATTGTTCTTCTCACAACCCCGGACTACAATAGCAGGTTATTAGTAGCCAAACATAGTGGCACACACTGGTAATCTCAGCTATTCAGGAGGCTGAGACAGGAAGATTGCAAGCTCAAGACTGTCTGAAGAGCTTAGAGAAACCCTGTCTCAAAATAAAAATAAAAAAGGCTGAGAGTGTAGCTCAGTGGTCCTGCCCTTGCCTAGCATGTATGAGGCCCTGATTTCAATCCTCAGTAGTGAAAATAAAGGAAGAAAGGAGGAAGGAAAGAAGGAAGGAAGGAAGGATGAAAGGAGGAAGGGAAGAAGAAAAGGAGGAAGAGAAAAGGAGCAAGGCGACAGAGGTTATAGAGGGACAGAGGGAGAGGAGGAAGGGACAGAGGCTGGGAACAGGAAGGAAGGAAGGAAGGAAGGAAGGAAGGAAGGAAGGAAGGAAGGAAAGAGAGAAAGAGAAAGAAAGAAGAAAGAAAGAAAGAAAGAAAGAAAGAAAGAAAGAAAGAAAGAAAGAAAGAAAGAAAGAGAAAGAGAGAAAGACCAGCCTCCAGGTGGGAACTTCAGGGCGAGATGTCTTCTGAGGGCATCTCCCAAAGCACTCACTGTAGCTGGTAGACAGGCTGGACCTGGGCCCCTGACCCCATGCACTTCTCTTCCTTTCTTTGTAAACTGCTGGGTATATTGAGCAATTTTCATACTTATCCATTTGAAGTAAACACCTCAATTAACTACTTGAGCCTGAACAAGCAGGTGTATGAGCACAGCAGCCTCCCGGGGAACCGCAGCTGGGCAGCACCAGATGGACTCCTGCACAGAAACCCTTCCAGAACACGGCATCGGGACAGTCATTTCTCCTTGAGAAGCTGCGGCTGAAATGAAAGAACCAGGAGGGGAACAAATTTCCTATAAGGAGTAGAAAAAACAAGGGACTTGGACCCCAGTGAGTCCATTCCTTCAGTTGTCTCCATGCAGGCAGTGGCCTCCCAGAGCTGAAAATCACCTGGTGCTTTTCCTTCCCAACTCCTTCAGTAAATGTCATGCACCGGAGCCTGGGAGGTGACCAGCCAGGGACAGCCTGATGGGCAGAGCCACTTCCCATCTCTCTGTTAGGTACTACGAATTGTAAATAGAGGTAGTATCTGTCCTAGGCTCTCCTTGCCCTGCTTGCCTTAAGGACTGATTTTGGAATGTGGAAATCATTTTCCTCTCTTCAATGAGATTAGCACCCAGATGTGGAAATGGATCTTAGTTTGTTTTCTTTATGATGTTAAACTTGCCCATTGTAGCACAGTTCCTACAAATTCCAGGAAAAGCATCCTACCCACTCCCCTACACTGGCTAATAAATAGTGGCTGGCTTGGAGTGTCTTTGTCTCTACCCATCCTGAGGCATTGATCTCCCAACCCCTCTTCATGCATTACTTAATTTGTCTATTTCTTATTTCATCTTTTCACCATACCCCTCCTGCAAGCAGTTGGAGATCTTGGCCAGGTTCTAGATATGCATCCCCAATACACAGGCTCTCGTGGGCAGTGAGGGTGAGACAGACCTTAGCTAACCCTCTTAGACACACACTTCTGATATCTGATCAAGTGATCTATTGCTAATAAAATGATTTCCACACCACAACTGAGGCTTTTGCAAATAAGACAAAGGGCTAGAGAGGGTGAATGACAGGGGCTCTCCAAGGTTTTTGGAGAAAACTTTCTTTATTCTGAGATTCTCTTCAGAATAGAGATACTGTGTTTAATTCAGTTCTATCAATAAGAGATTCTATTATTCAGAGTCAACCATTCCAAGGTACTGGGACAAGCCACCCTCAAAGATATGACAGTTTCAAGGAATAATGGACACATAAAATTTAAGTGTCACTTCAGTTTGATGTGTGAGTGTTTCAGGCAGCTGAGTGAGTTAGAAATATGATACGTAGTCAGACAGGGCTGAGCCCTCCAAGAGCCAGTGCAGAAGTTCAGATACTTTGCAGCCTTGGAAGAGACAATCACCTCCTGCTGTGGGCCGGATCTCAAGACCAAAGGCAAAGCAAACACACCCACATGCTAAGGATTGGTAGTCTAAATATTACCCCAGGAAGTCAAGAGCCACCATCCCAACCCTTGACAGGAAGAGCCACTGCTGTTAAGCACACCCACTTACTTGCTTTCCCATTTGTTCCTGATTTAATCAATTTCACCCAAGCAATTCACTTTTTTGGTTAACCACAGTTCTGTTCCACCTTATGCCCACCTTGCAAGTTCCCAGGTTTTCCTCACCTTGACCTGTCTCACCTCATGGTTTTATTCTATAAAAGTCCCTTTATTAAAAAAAAAAAAAAAAAGCCAGAGTCTGGCAACCCTCTCTGGACCCCTTCTGTCTCTCAGACAAAAGCTTTCTTTCTCTCAATGAGAATAATCTGCTCTTAATCTGCGTTATTCCTAAAATTCATTCATTTTAGAGAACACAAACTCATGCAGGACATATAGTGGGTTGGGAGTTTCATTCATGAGGACAAACATCCCTTCCCTCCTCCTCCTTTACTCCTTCATCTCTCCTCTACTCTTTGCTCCCTCCATTCCTAATATCTACACAGGGCTTATTATTTACCATCATTTTTCTCTTTGCTGAGAATGCAGTGCTGTGCAATATAAAAAAAATATAATCTTGTCCTAATGAAGCTTGTATTCTAGTAAGGAAGGCGAACAATTCACAAATTCACATACACTGGTACACATGCAGAGAGGGCATTGGGTGCTGTTTCACATAGGGTGTCAGAGACAGCCTCTCTGAGGAACTGACTTTCAAGCAGAGACCTAAGTAAAGAAGCTTTCAGGAAAAGAGAGTGCTGTGCCCAAGGAGGAATAAGGGCAAAGGAATAAGCATTCCAACTTTTACAGTAAAGGGGTAACCAAGGAAGCTCGGGCAAGGTATCTAACTAGATGTGTATAGGAAGGAAGAAAGAAGGGTCCCGGCTGGCTGGCTTCAGAGATACCTCAGAGGTCAGTGCCTGGGGTTGGAAATGGAGCTGGCAGAAGGAAAAGCCCATGTCAGGGAAAAGTTGGGCATAGACCCAGGGCTGGAAGTGCAAGGCACATTCAGGGCACTACCCATGGCCCTCTTCCTGGGCCATCTTGCTGGAGATCAAGGTTTCTAGGAAGGTTTGAGAGGCAGGATATTCACGATGAGAGAGAAGGTAGAGCTGGAGGTCAAGACACTGACTCCTGGAATGTTCCTTTGCCCTTACCCTTGGCTTCCTATGGGGAAGCACAGTGTGAACTCTCCTGCCTCTCTGTGTACCCATTGAGTCCCTGCCATGCACAAAGGAGACTCCCAAGTCCTCTAAGGGCAGAGCTGTATCTGCTTCCTCAGCTGCCTCCCTCAGTCTGGGCAACAGGAGCTGAGCCCATCTGCAAGTAGACCATCCTCATCCTCAGCTGATCTCCCTGTTGAATGAACTCTAACGCTCAGCCCCTCCTGCTATCTGGAAAGGTTCCCTAGGAGTCGGTCTCCTGACTGCAAGCAGACCAGCTTCACTGTGACCCGCTGCCCAGCACAGCTGCAACGATCACAGTATCATCCAGGACCATCAATGTCCAACTTCCTCTTGTAAATCACCTCCCAGCAATGAGGCAAAGGAGAGACAGCAACATAAACTCTACCTTCACAAAGCAGAAAGCAACTGAAACTTAGAATTGCATGAAAAGTAGAAGTACCATCAAATCACAAAGGTCACGTTGGATGGGAGAAGTACAGAGACACCACAGCAGTGCAATTTGGGCAGAATTTGCAAAATATATTTTTGAAAGGCGAGAAGCTCTCATCATGATGTATAGCCTATATCCCCACGCTTCAGAAGCAGAGCAGAAGACGTGGGGACAGTGACAAGAGAATCTCTGTTCACTGCATGTCAAGTCATACTTGAAAAAACAGTATCTCTGTGACAGTGAAGAAAAGAGCATTTTCCCTGTGAATAATCATGCAACTGCTTACCTTCACCTGCTGGACAGAAGTAAAAGCTCAGATTTTCCTGCGCAAAGCCTGGCAGCCTAAAGAGAATCTGGGACCCTGGAACACAGCCAAGACTTTCTCTCCCACAAGCCAAATGCAAGTAGCTGGTACAGGAAAAGAATTCCCTCCTTCCAGAGTCAGTATTCAGAAGGAAAGAGTCACAGTATCTCCGCAAAGATAGAGGGAAAGAAGGAAAGGGGAAAATTTAGTAGTACAAGAAGAGTGCAGAGAAACATGTTTTCACAGAGCAGAATAAGTTGTGACTAAATATTTCACCGTGATTTTTAAAAAAAGAAAGCAATGAGGCAATTATCTCAATGAAGCAAATGCATTGAACCAAGATATGAGAGAAATTGCTACCTATTATCTAAAGAAATAGAAGATAGAATCTATTGTATAGATAATTAGCTGATACTGTTTGAAGAAATAGAAGCTTAAGAGTACTATATAAATTTATAGTTATGAAGATAACAGTCAGAAAAATACGAACCTTCTACATTGCACAAACATGGGAAAGGGCTTTCACATAGAAGGAAGTTTCTTAAAATAGTAAAACAAAAGACATAAAACAATGACAGAACTAAGACCAAACATAATTGCCATGAAAATACTAATAAGATACACTCATTCATGAAAAGGAAAAGACATCAGATTGTAACACAAAAACAAATTCTGCTGCACCTAATTGCCACACCTAGAAGACAGGAATGTAGAAAGGTACAGTGAAAGAACACAAGACAGCAACCAAGTACCAAAGTCGCGCACGGAAAGATAAAGCAGGTCTTGACCTGAAGTCGGACAGGCTGCACTCAGGTGCAAAGTAGTAGCCAAGACAAAAAGTGACACTGTAAGGTACAATTCAGGATGACATTTTAAAAGTTGTGACTACCCATGCACAAAATCTAAATATTGATAAAGTAAAAATAATGGAAGACATAAAAAGAGACAAATACACATCAGTTGTAAAAGACTTTAATTCAACTCTGTAATGAAATATCACATGGATAAAGCTTGTTTACAGAAGATCAAAATCACATAACTTATAAATACATATGCTTTTTATATTTCAAACTTCCAAACAGAAAAAGTATCTTTGTTGGAAATACAACTGATGTGAAGTAGTACAAAATCCATTCTCTGATCATACTGCACTGAAACTAAAATAATTAAAGAAAAATAAAAAATTCTCAACACTGGGACAAAAATTAAAGTCTTTTAAAAACAATTTAAAGGTCAAGAAAATGCAAATAAATATAGTAGAACAGCTAGAACATGATTATATATATATATATATATATATATATATATAGCTGAGAAAGTAATATCCAGAGGGCAATTTTGTGTGCAGTGGTGCTGGCCAGTAGTTTCAACTACTTGAAAACTAAAGCAGAAAAATTGTTTGAATTCAAGGAGTTTCAGTCCAACCTGGGCAACATAAGACCCCCACTGAAAAAAAGGGGGAGGACTTACTGCATTACATAATAGTAACTAATAGTAAAGGTTATATAAAATAAACAAAATAATCATATAATTTCAGAGGTCATGAATCTAAGAAAGCAAACTTTATGAAAGCAGAAGGAAGGTTTGGGGATTGAATAGCTAAGGATAGAAGTGAATACATTAATTTAAAAAACAAAATAAATAGAACAATAAACCCAAAAGCTGGCTCTGAAAAAATAAATGCCTAATTAGTAGAAGAAAAAGCAAAACTCCACAAAATAAAATGTAGGGAGAGGGTTAATTACAGTGGTAGAAGATTAAAAAAAAAAACTCCTGTACTCAATTCTGTGTTAACACATTTGAAAATCTGAAGAGAATGATTAATTGCATAGCTATAAAATTTACTAAGCTGACTGCAAAAAAGATAGAAAATCTTCAGAGATCAATAGCAAAAGGATAAAGAGAGAAAGTTGGCTTACTTCCTCTCTATTAAATGACCAGGCCAAAAGTTTTTACAGACATAACTTTCTAAGCCTATGTTTTTAAAGAAGAAAACAGAAAAATGGCTATTTTTTAAAAGTCTTTAAACTTGTCTGAGCATAGGAAAAAGAGAATTTTTCTAAATTAATTTGAATGAAGTACACATAACACTGATTCCAGAACCCAACTACTGGCCAGCATCCTTAAAAATATCAAGTCAGTTCAGTTTACTACACATAATAAAAAACATCATAGCGTGGTTGGCTGAACTAAGGAATATTTACTGCTCACAGTTTTGAAGCTGAGAAGACAGGATACAGCCCATCTGAGACCTGGTGGAGGGGCAGCTTTCTGTCCATCTGAGATGCGGAGATGCAGCTTCCTGGCTGATAGACACAGCCACCTTCTCCGATCGCATGGTAGCCACCCTGATGATCTAATCTAACACCAATCCCTTCCCAAAATTTTGTTCTTCAAATTCCATCACTCTGGAAATTACAATTTCCACAAAAGAATTTTGAGTGGATACAAACATTCAGCCCATAACAATATCATTGTAAAGTACTAGATAAAACAGAAAAGATCAGCTATGACTTTTATCTCCAGTAATCAATGGAGACTCAATATTAGAGACTCCATAAATACATTCATCACGTTAATACAAAGTATAAGGAGAATATAGCATAATTATCTCCACAAATACAAAAAAAGTATATGTTAAATACACTAGTCATTCTTTTTATTTTTATACACATGTGCCACAAACACAAAAAAACACAAATTTTAAGTGCATAAATCAAGTATATTTTACATTTACATATACATATACTCACCATTATATACAAATAATCACCACTCAGATCCATATAGAATATTTCCAGCTTTCTAGAGGACTTTTTAAAAAAAAATTTAAATTTTATTTTAAAGAGGATAAAACAAAATAAAAGCAATCAAAACAAACCAGTGTAAGTAATACAGGACTTCAAAACATTATGAAATCACAATAGTTACCATAATGCCTTGTGATGTCTTCAAAATACCTGCAGATAACTTCAGACACAGTAAAAAAATCAAACAGAACAGAGTAGAATAGAAACAATAAAACCAAAACAATGAATGCAATAAAGGATTTCAAAACAAAGCAATAGTAAATCCAAAATTGCTATCATAATATATTTTGCTATCTTTGAAATAGCTGCTTCTGCCACTGGATTTAATATAATCAAAGAAAACAAAAGAGAATAAAACCCAACCCAACAAAACAATGGAAATGAGATAGGACTTCCAAAACAAGACCATAGAGAATAACAATGGCTGCAGCCCTCAGAAGGAGGTTCCCCCAGATGCCACACTGTGTACTGCTGTCCTCTGAACCCATGATCAGACCACTGACCCTAGACCTGCGATGTTAGTGAAACACCAAAGCACCACAGGTATCCAATTGCATTTCACCTCCATAGTTATCATCACAGACTGTGTTTCTCCAGATAAACCGATGGCTTACATGGGCGGGGAGGGATGATTGGTACTTCTTGTTTGCCAGCCTGCGGGCCAGAGGGCCTGGGGGCTGGTTGTTCCCCGCCCTGTGGTGGCCCGCACATGGCACTGGTTCCCATATTGGACCTGTGTGCGGATGTGGCTTTGTCTCTACAGGACACTTTCAGGTGACTGCCTAACAAACCCTTCACGAAAGTGACAGTTGTTCTCATTTTTATCACCAGACAATAGTTTTTGTATGTTTATGATCTTCATAAAAATGGAATCTCACCTTATGTCTTTTGCCATATTTATTCATTAAAACCACTTCGCTAGGAATATGTGAATACCCCCTTAACATGATAAAATATACCTCTTCAAAGACTAATGAAGAAACAATTGAAAGTATTTCCTTTAATGGTAGGAATGCCAACAATATATCCACTCGATCCAGTATTATTTAAAATTATCCTAGAAATGCCAACCAATGCAATTAGGCATAGAAAAATAAAAGCGTCCTAAACACTGGAAAGAAGAGAGTAAAACTATCACTATTTTAATACGGGAAACCAAAAAACAAACAAAAACACCCAACAAAGATAACAATAACACTAAGAACCTATTACAACCAGTAAGAAAATTCACTAAGTAAACTAGATACAAAGCTAGTATGGGAAAATTAAGAGCCTTCATATAAACCAATAACAGCCAGTTTAAAGACATAATAGAAGACTTCATTTACAATAACAAAAAAATACAAATTAAGATGAAATAACTAACCATAAAAACTAGTGATGATTGTTAAAGGTACATATAAAGAAAATTAAAACAAAACAAAAACCACCTCCCATGCACAAAACACTTAAAAAGAAAAAGGCATACCATGGTTTCAACAGTATCCCACATCATAAAGGTATAACTTTTCCTCAATCTATGAATTTAATTAATATTAAGTACTATCCAGCTGTTTTGGAGTTCATACAAGAAAATGAACAAGCAAGAAAGCCAGAACACTATGGAAAAGTCTAATAATGAAGCATTACTGTCCTTTCTGTAAGTCAAGTGCATTATAAAGCATTATGATTTGGTATGTAAGCTGACAGACCAATGAAATAGAATAAAGGTCAGAAATAAACCCAAGACACTCAGGAAATTAGTATATTAGAAAGGAAGATTCTCAAATGAGAAGTGATAAATAGATTTATAAAAACTGAAGCAAGAAAAACAGGATGGAAATTTTTTAAAGAAATTATGTTTTATTCATACAATGCCTACACAGGGAGAAATCCCAAGTGAATAACATTTTCATGTGCAAAACTAATAGCATTATATCCAAAGAAAATATAAAAATTTTTTTGTCATTTCATAGTCTAAGTGGCCTCAGCAGCCATAGAAGAGAACTGAAAAATTCATCAGTATAAGTTTTTTTTTCAGTAATGAGGGTCAAACTCAGGACCTCACACATGATGAAAGTGCTCTATTACCAAGCTTAAACCACAAGTACCAACGTTAACATTTTTAAAGATTCTGCCTTGTAAAAACTACCATGCAGAAGCTAAAAGCACAAACTAAAACTGAGAAAATATTTGCAAATCATATGACCATTTCCTTAATACATAGAGAATTTGCAAGTCAATAGGAAAAAGCAACATAACAACAGATGCAGTAAATAAGCAAAATAATAAGGAAACATTCATTGAGAGGGAAGCAAAAGTAGATTTTAAGCAGAGAGAAAACTGCTTGACTCCTCCCACAAGGAGAGAATTGCAAAATAAAACTACTGAAATACCATTTGGCAACTGTTAGACTGGCAAATATCAAAATGTTTGATAATATATTTAGATTACTACTGTGGCACCACGCTCCATAAAAGTTATGATAATTTACAGTTTCTTCAGCAACACGTGATAGTACATTTTCCCACACGCCTGCCACACTCACCCATTGTTGTGGAAACTATCAACAGGTGTGAATTCTATGGAACGTAGCAATATCAAACAATTAAAAATGCATATAACTTTTTGAACAGACACCCCTCTTCCAAGAATTTATCTTTGCCTTTAACTCCAGCTTGAGTAAAATCAGGCCATTGGTTCTTTGAACAGTCATGTATAATAGTAAAATGTTGGACACGAACATAGCACCTACTTTCAGGCTTGTAAACAATTTTCACCAGGAAGTGGGTGCAATGTGGTGTTATTAAGCACATCACCACTCATATATTAAAAAGGGAGGTATATGTATTTTCTTGGATTTGCATTAATCCAAAATTAATCTAATTCTTGAAAAGAATGTCCAAGATTAATTAGGTGCATTAATCAAGATTAATCAACTTTGGGGACAAACTCCCAAGAAGTTAGCAATATTTTTCATACCCAGGGAAAAAATTTAGCTACCTAAGGGACAGTGGTAAGAGGGAGACTTTTCACTGTACACACGCTTTTGCATTTTTAGCATTTTGAACCATCTGAAAAATGTACCTATCCCATAAATAGACAAAATGTTTAAATCCTTATTGTTGCTTTGATTTATTGAGCATTTTCTATGTTTTATAGCATTCTTAGGACATTTTACTAGCATTATCCACATGATCCTCAGTGAAGTAGCCTTCTTTTCGCAGATGAGGAAGCTGAGGTACAGAGCGCCAAATAAGCTAAGCTGAACACCTGGTCACAGGTGGGATGCTGGGTTTGCAGAGTGCCCACAGATGAGCGGTGTGCTCCTACAGATCACTTTTGTGTTCTTCGAGGGGTCTCAGAGACATGTCCTGTGGTCAAGCTGGACTCTCTGGGGAAGCATCTCACATTTTAACCTTCTCATTCAGCTGCCTTTAGCTTGGTTCAGGCTGCCACCAAATCATTACCACATATTGGTAACAGCTTCCTCACTCAGTGCATGGTGGACAAGATAATGTTTTCCTATTTACAGCACATTTTATATGAGCAAACTTGTTTTTACAGGAAACAATTTGTAAAGAGCAAGACTTTCCTGTGTTCTTCCTTGGTTTCAAAGAACTGAACTGAGATAAAGTACAGGAACCTCGTCGTCTAGTGTTTCCTGACTCACCTCTTACACGGTCCCTTCCTTCCTAACATAGGAAATGAGGGATTATATCTGATTTCCTGGTGCTTCTGGGCATTTCTCTTCCCTGGTTCTCCTTTCACACACACACACACACACACACACACACACACATGCACACACGCACACACGCATGCACGGTATCTCTTCTGCTTGGAATGCCCAGCTGTAAATCCATCTAGCCAATTCCTACAGTTGTCCCAAGACTCAGCTCAAGTACTGTGACTTCCTGTCTATAGTTAATTACTTACTTGCTCCCTGAGAGTAAGAATGGAGTGGTGATCATCTTGGTAACCCAGTACTCTCATATAGTAACTAGTACTAGTTTGAATTATTTAGTACTTCCTGAACAATGGATTGGATGAACCATGTTAAAAGTACGCACACCCCTCAGGACTCTTCTCGCACTTCTAGGCTTGCCCCGTCAAGCCCTGTACTACTTTCCTTACAAGCCGCTGTCAGCTGCACTTCGGAAGGCCATGTGGTGCCCTGTGATACTGGTCATTACATCCTGTGGGAATCCCTCCTTATAGTGACTCTGGGATTAGCCATGTGATTAGCCAGTGAGTCCTGGGCAGAGCCAACAGCGGCTGGCCAGGTAAGTGCTTGGCCATGCTCTTGGGTCACTTCCTCTTGGGAGCTGGCTGCCACATAGTGAAGAAGCTTGGAGCAAAACACTAAATGATAGGAGGCCCCATGGAGAGGGTCCTGAAGAAACAGAAGCCATCTGGGACTCTCTAGCCCTGCCCAGCTCATGAGTGACCTGCCCACATGTAGAATAGAAGGAACCACTCAACCTACCGAGCCCACTCGACCCATAGAATTGTGATAAACTGTAAGCCACTATTCATTTAAACCACAATTGACTACGATAGTTTTAAAGGGACTTGTTAGCAGGTTTAGATAACAACAATGCGCCAATCCGTAACTCCTGGCTCATCATTAGAGCTCCCTTGGCTATCCTGCTTGGTCACTCACTGGGACAAGGGCTGCCAGCAAAGGCCAAACCCAAGTAAGAGGTCAGAGCCCCTAATCTAAGCACAGATATAAATCGGGACATGGAGGGCGGCACAGCTGTACAAACGTGAGCACCTTTGTCAGGGAAAACACAGGAAAGTCCTGTTGGTCTTTGTGTCTGCCCTTCTCCGGAGCCTCCACACAAGCACTCTTGGCAGCAAAGCTACACAAAACTACCGCTTCCAAGAGCTTTTGATCTTAGGAAAGAAGAAGCAGTGTTGGGCCCGAGCAGCTCCCTACCATACTCCGACAGCGTTGAACCAAAGGAGAGTCGTGCATTTTGTTCCCCTGTGATACAGGATAGAGCCCGTGGTGCCCTGTGGGTCTCTTGCTGTCTTTGCTCATCAGCCCTGTGAATCTGGTGCTGCCCCCAGACTCATGATCTCTGTGTATGGGAAACACGAGACAAAACTCTTCAAACTGTGAACGTGGTAAACCTTTCCTCCCTTAGCTTTTGTCTCAGCTACCAGAATAACTAAGACACCTTGTTTACAAGATGCAGATTCTAAGTCAATAGTTCTGAGGAAGGAAGAGCTGGGATCTTGCTTTCTTAACAAGTGCTGCAGTGTGGGACGCGACAACCCTGGGAGTACTCTGCCGAGCAAGAAAACAGCACCGGTGGTGGGAGGAGACCCATGGGCAGCTATGGGTGGCCCTGGAAGCAGGGAGGTGCAGTGGGAACGGCCACGGTGCAGGCAGCTTTGGTGGCGCAGCTCAGGGTGGGAGGCAGGACCTGACCCGAGGAGCTCTGGGGCGCCTCCCCGAGGCCAAAGGAGGAACTGCAGAAGGCTTGGGGTTTCTCACCTCCCAGCAAGCGGAAATAAAAGGCAGCAGGAGGCACTTTTTTCTGGTGAGTTTACTCCAAGAATTGGTAACTGAAAGGAACATTTTCCCAGTCACAAGCTCCAAGCCTCTGGCCTCTCCCCAGTACGGAGGGAGCCGTGGAAGACCATTAACTATGGGAGGCCTAGTGGCAGTTGACAAACAAGAAGCCCTCCCTGAGGAATCCTCCTGCTTTAGGAACTAGCATTGCAGAAAAAGCAGGGGAAAAGCAAGGCCAGACTTTCCAAGGCTCTCAGCGGAGCCTGTCTGGGTCTTCCCGAGAGCGGGTAGCACATTTCCTGTGACCTCCTGCAGCCCTGGAGAACAATCAGAGCCCGGCCTGAGTGAGCCAGAAAGTCCTCCCCTCTTCCGGCTCAGGAGAAGGGGTGGGTATCAAGAGCTTGATGTGCATTATCTCGGCAGTCCTCAACCTTCCCAGGGGCCCTGAGGACTCTCTTCTCGTGGCCAGTCCATCCACACACCCCAGCATGAGTGCTTACTTCTGTTGATTGGGGAAAGTAGCATCACAAAGGCCGCGAGGAATTCTGGATTTTTTTCCTGAATTTGTGTTTTATTTATTATAAAACACTAACGAACATACAGTAAAGGGCTGCGCATCCACAAGGCAGGTGGTGTTAACTCAGTTAATTCCATTCGCGTACAGTGCTCAGGAAGATGCCAACCTTTAGCAATGAATCTTTGCCACCCTTCTCATCTTGGTTTTCGTTCTCTCATTTAATCCTAAATTCTTTATCTTATTGAGCCTTTCTAACAAACCCTCACGGTGGCTTCTCCCCTCATCCTACAGATGAGGAAACAAAAACGCAGAGAGGTTAATGTGCTGTCCAAGGCCACACATTAAGGGAGAAGCTGAATCAGGGTTCTAGCCAGGGTCTGGTTTGCACAGAAGAAGCCTCTCCAGCTCTTACCGGACTCGTGGCTTTTAGCCGGCACTTAACATGGAATCACTTCAGCGCCCTCTGGAGGTCCTTCCTCCATCCTGCCCCCTGGGTTTGAGCCCAGTAAAGGTCAGTTGATCTTAAATGAATACCCATTGTTTTACTTTTATTTTTTTTCCTTCAAGATCTGGCGCCCTAAGGAGATTCTGAAGCATAACCGGGTTTTATAAAAATCTGTCCAGTAAAGGGAAAGGACCAGGGGCTCTCAGGCCTCCCCCACAGTCTAAATGCAAAGCCGGGAGGAGGGGACAGGCCCCCGCCGCCCCTGCCACCCTCGCTCTGGTCCCACAGCTGTCTGTCTGTGTCAAATGTTCTGAGAGGAGATGGGGGCTCCAGCTCCCCACACAGAGTTCAACGCTGTCAGCACCTTCCCCGCAATGCCTGGGTGCTGAGGAGCAGGTGATAATTGCAACCCTGTCACCCTCATCACCCTTGAGCTGACTGCAGAGTTTCTTTTCTTTTCTTTTCTTTTCTTTTTTTTTTTTCCTAAAAACAAATGTTGTGCTGCCTGGAAGTCGGAGCTGGAGTTTCAGCTGAGGGAACGCACGCATGCAGCTGCTGTCCTTCCCCATGAGGGACCGACCGAAGTCAGCACTGGGAAACGGCACAGTGAGCTCACACGTGTGCCGAGTCATGAAGAAGATACCAGGATACCGCCCAGCCTCAGGGGTGCAGCTACCCACCCATGGGCCTCTACTTCCCAGGGGAGCCCAGCTGGTCCCGCCAGCGCGAGGGTTGCGGTCACAGCCCTGTCCCAGTGTCCCTTGGACAAAAGGGACCTGTTATGGCACTTCATACCTTGAAAGGTGTCTTTCACACTCTGCTCATCTGTGCCTCCAAAGGTAACTCTCTTCTGCAACTTCAGTGCTGCCCGGATCTTCGGACATTTGATGTAAAAGAACTCGATGGACCTGTGAATGCCTGTATTGAAAAGCAGCAAGAAAAGCTAAAATGCTCTAGGAACATATATTCCAATTTTCACATTCAGATTCATGTGCACTGATGCACACTGAAGCAAGAACAGGTAGAGTTTCACCTGATAACAGCTGATGCTAGTTATTTTGCTATGCACCAAGCCTGTGTCGAGCATGTGCATGCATTAACCTACTCAGTCTTAGGGGATGTATCATTTCCACTTTAAAGATAAGGAAACTAAAGTTTTGAGGTGTTAAGAGGCAACCCAAGTCTCGGCAGTCCTCCGAGTGCCTCCGAGTGAACAGAGTACTGACGAAGCTCTGAGCTTGCTATGTACATCCTCCAGAATTTCATGCCATAACCAAGTTCTTTATCATCTATCTCATCCCAACTCACTTAACGTAATTCTATGTAAAACTCCACATATACTCAATATAACTCTGTGTAGAGCCACACACACTCACAGCTATATAAACATGCTTACATCAAGACCCGAGTCCCTGACTACTGTCTCATAGACGATCAAAGTTTGTATTTAATCTTGCTCCCAGAAATGTGGTCATCTCTCGGTCTGTCTTCTCTAACCAACATTATTCATGACTATGATCAATTGTAGGAACTATCGCTGCAACAAATGTAAGGGATGTACTGGAATTCACATGCTGGTGCCTTAACAATTAAATCTTTCAGAAAGCAGAGGTGTCGGGTAGGGATCATCTATTCGCAAGCTAATTCTGCTTCGTTAGGATGGACTGCATAGAAAAGGAATAGAAAGGGGATGCTTGAGAAATAGTAGCCAGATCATTTCAAAGTTCATGCTGTTCATGGAGAGAAGGTCTGACGGGCACCTTAGTCTCTGTGAAGGCACATTATCTCCACCTGCAGAGAAGAGACAGCCTGAGCGCCCAACCTGATAGGATCAGGGAAGACAGCACTGGAGAGATGACTTTCAAAAGTGAAATTCTGACAATACAACTGCAAATGACTCCCATTTGGAAGAAGTTGAGTACACAGGATGAATACAAAGGAGTGACAGGGACCTTTGAGCAGAATGTCAGGAAGGCTGAAGCTTGGGATGAGCCGAAGACAACAGCACAAAGGGCGAGTGATAAGCACGGAGTGTTTCCTCCAGCTGCATGAGTGTGAGTAATATTCTCAACCTCTCTTCTTCTCTACCCCTGTTTTCTTGTTCATACAATGGAAATAATAATTCTAACACCACACACTTGGTGTGAGCATTACATGGAACGATGCATTAAAACCACAACCACAACAACAAAGCCCAGAGCCCCCAGAAACCTAGCACAGAGGTAAGCTTTAAAAAATGCCACTTGTCGGTTCCCTTCTCTCCTTCTAGCCTGAGCAGTTTAAAGTAGCATTCTTCAGTTTCTATTTTGCTTCCATCTTTCTGTGAAGGAGAATGATTCTCATTAAAAAATACAGATGAGCACTGACAAGGAGAATTCAAGAATCAAGTAGCACAGGGAATGTTAAAATGCAATTGAGCCTCCAAGGCAAGAAGAATTCCATAAATCAGTAAAAAACACAGAGACCTCTGTCACTGGGAGCCCTGCAAAAATCACTTTGAACAGGGAAAGGGGAAAGAGACATGCCAGGTACATGGTAAATATTCAGTTAAAATTTGTTATTGAAAGGGGTTAGAAACAAATGTCTTGATTCTCAGAAAGGGGAAAAAATATGTGCTTGAGATCCATCACAGGTAAAGTGCCAACACTGCTTATTAAACGTGTAGCTCACAAACTTTCAACAAGAGATGTGATCCCCAGGAGCTAGCATGGTCCATCAAAGATGCTTCATGCCTGACAGACCTCATTTCCTTTTCTAATAAACTTCTTCAAAGAAGAGTTGAAAACGTTGTATTTTGGGGTTCAATATCCCAGATGGAGAAATGTAACTTGGGTCTCATGCAATCGGGGCTTTGTAACTAGCAGAGTGACCATGTACAAAGAGAGAAGGTTGGTCAGGTCAACACTGAGCTGGGCCAATGGTGCTACAGTTCTGAGGCAGGTGTTACTGACAGGGAAAATAATTACTGATTAGTTATAAAATGAACAAGCAGGGGCAGTCCCTTTGTTAATGGACAGAGCCAGGGCCCAGTTATACAGCTGATAAATAATGACTCTGAGCTTTTCTATGACACCTGTTCCTCTCCAGACTCCACAGCCACCCGGGCCAGAAGTTTGTCACTCTTACGCATTCCCTAAATCCATCGATTTAAGAATTCACTGGGGTTTTGCCTCCTTAATATTTCTTAGATGTTTCTTCTGCTTTCATTCCCATTGCCCTGCCTAAACTTGGATCATCATTTCACCAAGGAACAAAAATCAGTGGTTTCGAATCTTAGTGTATGCTGTTAACTATGTGATCTTTGGGCAAGTTATTTAACCTGTCGACATTTGAGTCTCCTTGTATATAACATAAATGTAATAATAACCTCTCCTCAGGGGTTGTTACGAGATTTATGAGACTATTCTTGTAAACTGTTTAACACTATGTTTAGCATGAGACAAGTATTCAGTAGAGTTAATATTTCTGGACTACTGTGATAACCTCCCAGCTGGTCTACATCTAGTCCCACCTCCTTCAGCATTTTCCATCCCTCATTAGAGGGGAGATCAAATATACAGCCCATCAGTGATTCTCCCCAGAGTAACTGCCACTGTAGTACATGCACACATGCATAAAAACACAAATGCACACACATACGTATAACACAAGCATGTGCACATGCCACACATGGGTGTCACATGCATACTCAGCATTGCCCCAGGATAAAGACCCAGCTCCATTGCCTGATGTACAGAGCCTTCCTAACTTTCCTAAACTGAAGTCATAACTTCTGGCTGTTTCCATGGAAGCTGTTTCCAACTTCTCAGCTTTGGGACAAGCTTTTCCTCCCTTTGCAAGCATTTGTTGTCCTTGTGCATTCAGTGAACTCCAGCTCATGCATGAAAACCCAAGCCAACGCCTTCTCCTTTGTGAAGCAGGTCCTTTTGGCGTACACATGTTCTACTCCTCCAGTAAACATCGTGGAGCCTCAGTGGCCTAACCTGCAAAATGGTGCTTAAGATACCAACTCCTAGGATGTCCTAAGTGGGATAAAAGATGTACCATATCTAGAAGAGGTTGAGAATTGAATGGAAATGATGAAAATAGAGCAGCCTCTCTTGTATGAGGGGTGACAAGTAGAACCACACTTGTTTACACAAAGGGGAGAGAGAGGAGACTTAGCTCCGAACCCCGCAGACAGAAGCCAGGCTCTGATCAATTTGGGATCCCTAACCGAGCAGCAAGAACTCTCTTCTCATTTCCTCAGAAGTTTTGAAAAACTGACTGAAGCTACCAATAAGGAGTTAGCTTCTGAGATTTCTTGGAGTTGTTTTCATGAACCAAGCAAACCCCTCATTTATTCACTGCCAAGCTCACGTTTAGATCATACATTGCCTGCACCCCTTACTCACTGAGTAAACTGGGAACCTCTCTTCCTTGGCATCCTGGGTATCTCATTCTTTGAAAGCATCTCTCCAGCTTCCTATAGTTTCAGACAATAATACAGGAAAATGTAGCATGGGCAGAGCTGAAAAGAGAAATGTTTCATTGCAGTCACCCAGGCTCATATATGCACTGCATAATTTTCTGTCTCAGGCTAGATGGCCCATAGTCAGGACCCCTCCCTGAGGGAAAGAAGAAACTTGGGGCTGTTTCTAAGAGTTCTGAACTGCTGCCAACCAGATTAGGAGCTCAATGGGTAGTAGTGCCGTTTTTAATGCTGGTAATCACACATACCTCACCCTCACATGTTGTCTGCTCTTCTATGTTTAATATCTTTTTGATTCTACAAAATTTAATGAGACAGGTCTTATTTTTTTCATTTTATGGGTGAGAAAGGCAAAATTCACAACAGGTATGTAGTATCCTCACTATCCCACACAGAGAGTGAATGTCTTTCATTTCAGGGTGATGGTAGGCACTGCCTTAAGTTAGGAAGAGGATAGAAATCATACTTCATCCAAATGATACTAAGTAAAACCATCCGTGGTACAAATTGAGAGAGGAGAGGGAACTCAGGGCCCTTCCAGCACAGGAATGGAGACTTGTGCTGCTCAATGCAGTATGGTCAGAAGGCCAAAGCCTGTTTCCACAAACCACCACTCATGGAGACCACTATGAAGTAATTCTGAGCAGGATTTAAAATTAACCAATTAGCTTTCTGGGTTTACTTATGAGTCTGTCCAAGGCCGAGGTCCTTTCTGGAGCTGGGCAATGGATTCATAGTGAGTGAACCTCTATGAATCACTGGTCCCAGTTGTGTGTAGTGGCCTATGATGCCCTGATGCCTCAGAGAACAAGTTAAGGCCACAGCTGAGGATGCCTGGTTCCAACCCTAATTAACTAATTAGCTGCAGTCTTCTCACTCCTGCAGTGAAGGTCTACTGGAGATAAGATAGTTCTTCTAAATTAGCAGGACACTTTATTACCTGGAGAAGTCCCTGAGCTGACTCCTAAGGTCCTGCTTAGTTTCCCATGGCTTCCACCCTAACCCTTTCCTTTGTTTGAAAACCAAATAAATATGGGCCCTCCAGAGAAGTTCTTTGTATCTGCCCCCAGAGAATCTTGAATTCTGCTAGAAGGTTTGATCCTCCAGGAGCCCTGAAATCATACCACTTGTCTCTTATTTAAGCCTTCCCTGTCCACTCATTTGGGAGCTCATGGGCCCGATCAGTCCACAATACACTATGTCCATTGCAGGAGCCTGCTGTACCTAAGGCAGCCAGGGCAGCTTCAGAGAGACATGTGGCGAACAGAGCCAGGAAGCCCAACCTGGGTGCTTGACCAGAGAAAAGACTAGGCAGCAGGCTTGTCTGGGGCCTCAAGGCCCCTTTGAACCTGGTAATGAGGGAGACAGCATCCAAACTAAGCTGGACAAGCAGAACCACTATCAGCCAAGATGCCCTCAAAGCTTTAGGTCATACTGGACACAGATTTGCGTGAGTACTCAGCTTCTGAGATACACTGAGTTTCCTTCTATGTCTTACGATTTTGTTTTGTTTTGTTTCGGAACATGATAATCAGCATGGGGCACACTCAGATGAAAATGCTTGGCCCTCTGTGTAAGCAGAGCTAGAGGGATCAGATCAGCCTTACAAAGCCAGATGATGGAATGAAAACCCAGCTAGAGATAGGCTCAGCCAACACACCCTGAACACCTACAGGATGTCACATCACGGTTCTAGTCCTGGGAGAAACTGTAGAGCTAAAAGGGCCTCTGCTTTTGTCCTAGTGACCTGATGTCCTAGTGAGAGGGAAGCCAGTAAGATCCAGTTAAGCAGGGACAGCAGAGTCAACCCAAAGAGAGGGTGGTCATGGTGGCCCCTCTAAGGAGGTGACAGAGGGAACCACTGAGCTGCACAAAGCAAGGAGTCTCTTTTGTGAAGCTCTACAGAACACTCTGGGCAGAAGGAGCAGCAGGCACAAAGGCCCCAAGGCAGGACTGAGCTCAGCATGTTGGAGGAATGGTCAGAGTTGAGTGTTGGCCCTGATGACCATGGGGAAACCCAGAGTCACCCTGGCAGGTGGTTTTGTTGTTTGTTTTCAAGGACTAGCTTAGGGGCTCTGTTTCTACTAGTCTGGTAGCAGGACTGAATGGAGCATCCCACTCAGTTGGCCAGAGGCCAGGCACTGGAACACTCAGGGCCTGAGGAGGAAGGAGGGGGACTGGAAGACAGCCACATGGGTGGAACCTAAGGCCCATCAGTGCTGTGGGCTCGATCCACAAAGTCTGAGTCTTTTCTTCCACAGGGCCAAAGACCTGGCTGCCAGAAAGCATTTCACTCCTGTCCTCCTACTTTGTTTCTTGCTTTTCTGCTTGTTTGCTACAGGGGTCAGAACACACATTTGGAATTCTAGAAACTTG
This sequence comes from Hydrochoerus hydrochaeris, assembly GCA_004027455.1. Lineage (NCBI taxonomy): Eukaryota > Metazoa > Chordata > Mammalia > Rodentia > Hydrochaeridae > Hydrochoerus > Hydrochoerus hydrochaeris. The sequence continues at coordinate 34,427 of PVLA01002508.1, forward strand.
CTATTGCCGAAAGGACAATGAATTATTGAAGCTTTATGCTTGTTAACAGCACCCTCCAAATCTCAGGTGTTTATAAGGCTGCAGTCTGACAGTTCAAGTCAGATGCTATTCAGACACTGCCCTAGAATCCCTTAGGATGCTTCTGAAAGAACAGCAAGGTCCCCCATTTCCCCCAAATGTTTAACCGAGGGCCAAAGGGAGACTAACTCTCAGCTCAGGCCATTCTCAAAGCATTAAGCAGGCAGACCCAGCAAAGGGACTGGACCAGTCTAGAGGCCTGGACAGCTCATGGTCTCAGATCACCCCATCCACCAAAAACTCTCATGTGTAAGCCTCAGACGGGAGCACCTAGCATTTTTCTCCTGGGACAAACAGTCAGCATCCAAAGCTCCCCACAAAGCTCTCTCCTCTCTTCTCTGAGTAAACCTGTCTGTAGCTCTGTTCTCCATAGCTGAGATGAAGGTTTCCTCACCTATGAATAACCGTGCACTATTAATTCAGTAGTGGAGCAATCAGTAAGTATTCATTCTGCAGCACTCATTTGTTCTCTGAAGCATTCTTTCTCTCCTGAGCGCTTGGAATACTGATTTAAACAACTGATCATGCTGTATATAGAGCAATTTACAGAAACTCAGAGAACAAAGTAGTAAATAAATAATATCGGCCACAAATCTATTGTATCTAGGAGCAATAGAATTAACATTTTAGTATATTCCTTTCCAGATATTTGTCTATACATTTTAACATGGTAGAGCTCATACTGTAAATCTAATTTTGTGTTGGTTCTTAAATGTAATCTTATAGCATTCTTACCCAGAAGAGACTGCCAGAGTTGGGAAGTTAAAAATTCGAGGTGTCTAGTTAAAATTGAATTTTAGAATTTCAGAGCAACAAAGAGTAACTGTTATATTTAAGACGTATAAGTATGTCCCAAAGTGGATCTAAATATCCATCTGTTGTGTCTCTGAATTAGAATTTAACCAGTGCTCTGTATTGTACTAGAAACCTCTGACTAGAAACAACTCGACCTTCTCTTCATTAGTCCTCTGTCCTTCCTTACTCTGTTCCATGTCCCCACTGTGTGGAACAGTGCCTGGCAGACAATAGACACTCAAGAACTATTTGTTAAGTGAATGGGCAAGTGAGTGTGGTGATTTGTGCTATTCTATCAAGCCACTGGTTTATTTCTAAATCACTGCCAGGTTTATCTGCTCAGATCTCGCAGACTGAAGTCAGTGTGTCTGAAAGCTGTAGTTTTTGGTTGAGGTAGGAGTTTTCTTGCAAGCTCAGCAGTTCCTGGCCACATGTCCCCAGGGGCTTTGGGCATAGCCTCCTGCTTCGCACTTGAAACCAGTAGAAACACATCTCTCTGTGACTTCTTCTACCACCAGCCAGAAGAAGGAAGCTCTCTTGTTTTAAAAGGCTCACCTGTTTGCATCATGCATGCCCCCACCCCAAAAATCTCTGTATCTTAAGGCCAGCTGACTAGGGACCTCATTTACATCTGCAAAATTGTTTCCTAACAGTAGTTAAAATTCAAGTGATTGAAAATCAGCATCAGCGATATTGGAGGAAATACCTTCAGAATTCTGCCTGGCACCATTTTTTATTATGGACTCTTCTAAGATTTAGCCAATGTGAAGCCAAGAGATCAGGAAACAACTGCCATTGAAAGATAGTTCATTGCATTCAGTGATCCCAAAGGGTGGGGGCACACCATGCCAGGGGATGGGGTAATGGGGAAGCACCAGGGTTGGTCAGGATGCAAAGATGGGGGAGACCTAAGACCAAGAGCTCTGCTCGTGCTTTCCATGAGAGGCAGTGGGCAGCCTGCTTGAACAGGTTTAGCACTGGACAGTTTGAATAATTTTGGCAGGCTCCAGAGCCTGTGAGCTGTCTTTAGTGGTCAGGTGGCTATCCCTGGGTGACAAGGCAGGTGGACAGTGGCCTCAAGTGTGAGGGTCCAATGAAGGAAACAGTTGCGGGGAGCTCTTGCTATGGTTCAGATCAAGAGCAGCCTCCATGGCTTTGAGAGGGTGTTCATTCAGTGAGGTGCTGTAGCTGACTTGCTGTTAGGAGGAAGTGGAATAGAGCATCTGGAAGGAAGTGTCTCCCTCCCCAGCTCTGCCCTTCTCTCTCTGCTTCCTGGCCCCCATGGTGTGAGCAGTTTCTCTTCCACTATGCTCCTCTGCCATGTTGTTTCCTGCTTTGGAACAGCTGACAGTGAACTGTAACCATGATCCAAAATAAATCTCTCCGCCTTTAAATTGTGGGTGTCACGCATTTGTCCCAGCAATGAGGAAAATGGCTAAGACAGCGCTGGACTGATTGCTTTGTCCTGCATAAGAGTGTCTCAGCAAAGGTATTTACAACCCATAGGAGTCAGCCAGCCCCGGGAAAGGAAGTTCTTCCAGAGTCATCAACACCCTACATGTAAAGGATCTGAATCCACAAAATAAAGGGCATGGTGATGCACACAGCTACCTCACTGAGTTGAGTGCCCACTCATTTCTTTCATCTCTCATCCCCCCAAAGAGAGAATTATTGTGGGTCCCATTGACTAATATTGTTTTAAATTTGCACAGCATTATAGGTCTCAATCAATGGACAGAGAGTGGCTGTACAGATGTCCTTGAAGAAGTAATTTGTTTGTAAGGTTGCTGTTGTCTTTGTGCAAGATTGTAGTCTTGGCAGACAGTGTTGTGGTAATTCGTGATATCAGGAATGCATTCATGAGGCCCCTTCCTTCATAGCCCCTCAGCTTAATTTAATACTTTTTGATAGATTTAGCACGAATGGCTCCATTGTGATTCTGACATTCTCAACTATCTAATCTCATTTCGTGCACAGTGAATGTAGGGCCTCAGCTTGGCCTGACTGCACCCATAGTGACTGGTAGCCACCATGACTGCTCCTGAGTGACCCTGGCCTCTTTTCCTATAAAGTTTGCCAGCATGCTATAAACAAAGCCACTCCAAGGTGCATGGATCTTTTGGCTAGACTCTGGCACCATCAGGGCCAGGAAGTGGCTGACACCTGTGATACAAACTTAAGACAAATCAGGTACATTGTGGCTTAGGCAAAGTCACTTTTGTCCCAATATTACCTAAGCCTCCCTTTGATGCAAATTGCTGAGATCCACTGGTCTTGCTGACAGTCTTGACCACACTTCTATCAGTAAGTCCCCCCAAAATGGCCCTCTGCAACTGTGGGTCTGTTGGCTTAGAACATCGGTAGCTGACTCTTTTCATGCCTGATTTTCCTAGGACCATAATTTAGCAGGAATTCCCAGAATAATGCTAAATTGCAGTAATGATTGTTGTATCATCCCTGGTTTAATTAGAATGACTCAGTGTTCTTGTCGCTCTTCAATTGTTTTAATGGAAAATAAGCTGTCATCCAGTACTAGGCCCTCAAACACAGAACGCAAGTGCTGCGACCAGCGAGCACTGCACCTTTTAACCTTTTAACCCTGGTCTGTCCTATCTTATCATTTCCAAACTTTTTTAATTGTTCACCTGTGTGCATTTGTAGGCGTATTTATGCAGACACCCCTCATGGGTGTCACTAGTTTTACTCTCATTTTTTCATACCAGACTGTACACTAAAGCAGAAATAATGAATTTTTCATTTTACAGAGAAAACATCTTTCACATACTAGAGACTTCGCAAATATTACTTAAATTGAATATAAATACAATGTTGACCTAAAAGCAGGAATCTCAAACCTGGATATACATTAGAACTGCCTTATTAAACCAGTGGAGGAAGAACAAAAATTATTTTTTAAAATGCTTTTAAAGCACAAGTCAATTAGTAAGAAAAATAAGTATACATTTTCCTATGTCCCATCCCAGCCACCGTAAATTAGAATCTGTGATCCCAGGGCCCTGGCATCTGTATTTTTAATAACCTGCTGGGTTATTCTTATCCACTGATCCTGGGTCTTGGCTGACCAGTTTATCACTCTGTTAAAGCAAAAAGAAAATCTAGGAGCAAAACCCTGTTTATTATAAAGCACTGATGCTAAAGGAATTCCAAAGATCGGTTCTGCCCTGATCTTTGAAAGGGTAGCGCTCCTGTAAGGTGACTGCTCCACCAGAATGAATGTATGTCATCCTAGTCAGTGTCGGACAGCAGCAGGTCCCAAACGGTCTGTTCCTTTGGTACACTTGACTCCCCAGGAGCTCCGCCTCCCTGGCAGAAATTAACATCTCAGCATATTGGAGGAGTCATTCTCACCACTAGAAGACATAAGCAACACTGGAGGGAGGAGTATTGAGCTTAATTACTTTTGGAGGAATATGATGACTATAAACTAAACTAAAATTCTCAGCCAAACACTTGGACTTGAGTTTTGAAATACTTTGAACTATTGTGGAAGTTATTAACAAATGTGAAGCCAGGCGCAAACAATAATTCTGTTAGCCACATTATTTATAAGGGGGAAATATACATATTGCATTTTTCTTCCAAGATGTTCAATAAAATCTACAGGGCAAACAAAGTGATTCCTTGGGCCTGATTTCCAGCAATCTGATATCACATTGTCACTCACTTTCTAAGCTCTCCCTGCGGTGAAAATCTTCTAGACCTGACCACACGGAAACACATACTCCCAAGTGCAGGACAGGAGAGGGTGGTGCTGGTCATCTGCGGTGACCTCCCTATTTTACAGAAAATAAAAAAGCCCAGATAGGGCAAGTAGTCTGCAGATGGTTACCAGCACAGCAGGGACTGAGTTGAAATAAGGAAAATCCTGGGCAGTGTTCTTTCCACTTCTAAGATTGCCTGCGAATTGTGTGCACACTTATTTCTGGGAAAGGTCTTGGCGAGGAAGCCCATGCCCCCTCATGGACCTTCATGCACTGCTGGCAGGAATATAAAATGGTGCTTTGGAAAACAGTTCAGCGGTTCCTCCAATGATTAGACTTGCAACTGTCATGTGATCCTGCAATTTCTCTCCTAAATCTCTGTCCTGTAAAGATGAAGGCAGCCATCCTTACAAACACCTGCGCATGAGTTAGGGGTCACTTACTGAGAGTCTCTACTTTCTCCCATCCTCTGTCTCTCTCACCGTTTCTGCCTCGTCTCACTCCCTCACTGCAAACTGCCCTCCACCTGCCTTCGGGCCTTAGGGGTGACCTCTGCTCCGCACTGCTGCCGGGGCTCTTCGTAAACAGCAAAGCCGCTGCTCTGTGGAGTTGCCTGTCCGGATGTCCCATCAGGATAAATCCCACCCTCCGCAAATCACAAAGACGTTTATGCTGTGGCCCTTTACTGTCTCTGCAACCTCAAAACTCACAACTTTGCCATTTTTGTTATCAAAATTGAGATCCAGAACCTCAGCAGGGGATTTGAGCCCACGTCTATCTGGCATCAAAGCCCATGTACTTTGGATAACAAAACTGTGTCCCACACTTGTGAAGAAAGTCCACTGACGACCTGCACTCTCTGACCACACATGCAAGCTCAAGGTTCTGGTTCAACTCCTTCTAATACTCAGATTGCCAGTTCCATCCCAGCCAATGTGCCAGCTGCTCAGATACACATGGGAATAAAGCACAGCTCTCAGGGAGCAGCTGGGAGGGAAATCAAAGCCACAGTGAGCCACAATGCCCTCTTGGATGCCAATAATAAAAGGGAAACAGATCATAACTAGTATTGGTGAGAAGGAAAAGAAATTAGGACCCTCAGACACTGCTGATGAGAATCAAAAAAAGTGCTTCAGCTGCTCTGAAAAAACAATGTGTCTCTTGCTCAAATGAGTAAATGTGGAGTTGCCATAGGATTCAGCAGTTTCACGCATCAAAATCTACCCTAGGAAATGAACACACTCTGCCAGGTAAATGCTGGCACGTGGACACTCAGAGCAGTGCAATGCAAATGGGTAAAAAGTAGAAACAGCTCACACATTCAACAACAATAAGTGGATACATACATGCAGCGCATTCAGAGAGTGGATTACTGTTCAGTGCTATGAAAGAATAAAGGGCTTAAACACGTTTCTACGTAGAGAACCTTGCCAACATTACGTTAAGTGATAGAAGCTAGTCATAAAAGACCGCAGCTTAGATGACTGAATCGATATGAAATGACCAGGATAATCAATATATAGAGTCACAAAGTAGACTAATGGTGCCCCAGGGTTGAGGGAGGGTGTTGGTGGAAAACAGGAAGTGACTGCTAACGGGGATGGAATTTCTTTGGTGGATGAGGAAAACGCTCTATAATTGATTGTAACGATGGCTGTGCCACTCCGTGAATATGCTAAATATGACCGAATTATACCCTTGCAATGAATGAATTATAGCAGGTAACTAATCCAAGGTTTAGAAAATACCACCATGCAGGCAGACTCCACTCCCAAAGAGCCCTTATAGCCTAGCACCCCCTGTAGGTGATTAACTGGTCCCAGTTCTCCAGGACATTCCCAGCCTCATCATGACATTCATACCTTCAAGGAAACCCCTGAGTCCCAGGCAAGTCAGCATAGTTTGTCCCCCAGCTGGAGTGACCTCCTTATCACCCCCGAGGCAGAAGGCAGTGAGCAGGTGAACCACAGACCCGTGAGCTCTGCTCCAGATGTAGGTACTGTGCCCACCAGAAGAGGGCAAAAGACTGAATCCATATCCTCACAGGGACAAGAAGATGCAGCTGCTGGGCCTGGGCTTGAAGAGCAGACCCCGTGGGAGGCAGCCATCTGCGGTCAGCTGGGCCAGACAGCAAACCTCTCCCACTGTTTCCACCTTAGGAGCTGGGGTGGCTGAGGACGCGGGGCAGCAGGTCTCTGTTCTGAGCACTGACAGTTATTAAATCTTCTCTGTCACCCCTTGGTCATTCCTTTCAGAACTCTCCTGACAGTTATTAAATCTTCTCTGTCACCCCTTGGTCATTCCTTTCAGAACTCTCCTCCAAAAGCGAATGATTATGCTACAAATTCTGTTAGGTCTTGAAACAAACAGTGAACATTCTCAGGGTTGGATCAGTTTTGCATGTTTGTGTCTGGTGATCTGAGGAGCCCTTTTGAAGATCACTATGTAAAATAACAACCTTGGTTCTGTTCCTACCACCTGGTTTTGAAGGCTTATAGCATCATTGTTTTGGACTCTTTGCTATTGTCATTTATTTGTCTTTTTTGTTTCTTGTTTTTCTAGTAATTTGTTTTGTTTTGTTTTGTTTTTCCCTCTACTGCAGAAAGGATAGATGTACATGTAGAGGCTTATACATGCCTAGAACTTCTCCTAAACAATTTATAAGAATTGACTGTATTATGCGTGATGGTATGAACAGCTACTTTGAAAAAAAAAAAAGACACTATGGTATCCATTGCTGATTTCCTATCATCATGCTATGAAATCCAGGAATGGTTTTATTCTTTGTTCAGAGTGGTTTTAGTCTGTTTTGTATTATTTAATTTCAACATACATGAAGGTATGGACAGCTATACTGAAGAAAACAATTGTTGATTTTCCTATTGTCTGGTTTTGGAGGCCTGTAATGCTTTCATTATCCTGTTTTGATCAGTTTTGTTCTATTTTGTTTTGTATGAATTCATTGTATGTGAAGATACAGGCACTATTTAGAAGAAAACAAGAGACATTATGGTAGCCACTGTTGATCTCCTGTTGTCTTGCTTTGAAATCTGTGTCACATTGTTTTCTTCTGATCTGCTTTGTTCTGTTTTGTTCTGTTTAGTTTTATCCTCTCCCACCTTATCAAAGTGCTACCAACATCCCCGCACACGCAGGCAGCTCAGCTAAATAACCTAGGCAGGCGACTTTCTAGAAAACAGATCTGCAAGGCTCAGTGATGTCCCGTCTTCCTAAAGCACCATGCTCACCTCCACGTCTGTGATCCAATTTCAAACGTGGCAAATACACTTTAGCCTCACCCAGGTGCCTCCTGTCACTGCTGAAGGCTGACAGAGGAGAAGGCTGGACAGTCTCGGCCGCTGGGGGAGACAGACCTCTGGCCTCCAGAGGTCATGACTCCACGCTGAGCTTCCAGGCAGGACTGACCCCCATGTGAGTCCCCCCTGCTCCAGTGGGAGCCACTTGGAGGCTGTGATCCTTCTGACACCTTTCAGCAATAAGGCCTTTCCAGCAGCTAACCTCTGATGGTCTTGATACAGCAACAGGAAATTCTCTATAAATAAGCCTGGTACTACTGGGGTGTATATTTGTTGTGGCCCTAGTATAGGCAGGAAAACATAACAAGTATTTTTTAAAAATTGCTCACAATTTACTCTTCAGTAACAGCTAGAATTGTTTTAAAACTTAACTCAGATCACATCACATCCCTACTCAGAACCCTCCACTGGCTTCCCACTCACTTTAGAAAGGAATCCCAAGTCCTTGTCATAGTCCCAACCCTTGCTGCTCCTCCAGCCTCCTGCCCTTCCACACTCATTTCCTCAGGCCCTGATGCCAAACACAGTGCTGCCTCAGGGCCTTTTCACATTCTGCCTCCTTAGTCTCTTTGATGCCAACTATTATTCCCTGTAGCTCTCTCCTTCACTTATGTCTAATCACTACCGAAATGTCACTTCTTTAAAAAGAACGTCCCTGGGGCATCTTATCAAATTAAATAGTGTCCTTCCATTGCTCTGTAAGCCTTTACCCTGCTTTATTCATCACTGCACTCATCATTACATTGAATATTTGTCTATTTGTCTCCCTCCTTCTACCTGAATACAAGCTCTATGAGAGCAGAGCTTTATGACTGCTATTTCTTACCTACAGTATTCCAGAATAATAATGTCTAGTATAAATAATTAATAATCATATAAATAGATGATAGATAAAAACAAGTGCTAAAATAATTTTTGGAGTGGAAGAATTGAACCCAGTGCCTGCTTGGCAAGAGCTCTACCGCTGGGCTGAACCTCCAATTCCTTCTTTCCTTTTTTTTTTAAAAAAAATTTTTGAGCTAGGGCCTTATTAAGTTGCTCATTCTGGCCTTAACATGCAATTTCTCTGCCTCAGCCTCCCAGTGAGCTGGGATTACAGGTGCGAGCCACCATGCCCGGGACTAAAAGACTTTTTGAATGACCACTGTAATTCACTTTCTTTTGTGAGGTAGCAATAAGTCTGTGTTCACTTTACCGATGAGGAAAACGAGGCCCAGAGATATTACATGACTAGTGGAAAATTTGCTGTGAGTAAGTGTCAGACGGAGACTGAGAGCCGAGATCTCCCTGACGCCAACCCCGTGTTCTCTCGGTTACACGTGTGACTCTCCTGAAGCACAGCCCTTTGTGAAACTGTGTGGGTGACAAGCTTAAAAAGGGAAGAGATTCCTCCGAGAAATAAGGAACTTGTCGCCCTCCTTCTCCACCTCCAGCTCCCAGCTGATGTTTTGTGACATTGAAACTGGAGCGATACCAGCTGGAAGCACGTACTGATCCCAAAGCCAACATGCTGTATTGTGGCAATTCTATCCTGGAACAGAAGCTGCTGGTGTGAAGAGAAAGCTAAAGCATATTTCAAGGCGACAACGATTATATCACGTAGGGGCCCTACCTTTTTTGGGAAGAAAGCTGAGAAGTAATAGAGAAATGGATGAACTGTTAGCGTAAGTTTCACAACCAAACAGGTTCTGGCCTAGCAAAAAACTTCAGAAAACTTCCTAGCAAACTGATCAGTTGTTTGTTATTATACAGAGCAGTAAACATTGTGTGAGTACCTCACTGAGGATTAAAAACATCACGGGTATAAAGATCTCAGCGTTTAAGCAAACCAAGAATTAACAAACCTTTCGCATAGAGGTCCACATAGCAAACATCTTAGGATTTCAAACTATAGCATGGTCACAACTGCTCAGCTCTGCCAGGCGGTGCCAAAATCAGCCACAGACAGTATGTAAACAAGTGGGTGTGTTGTGTTCTAATTCCATTCTATTCACAAAAAACAGATGGTCGGGCCACATTCAGCCTGCAGGCTGCATATGTAGTTCGTTAATTACTGATCCAGACCAGTGTGCTTCTGTGACAAGGGAAAAGCTAAGCTCCAGAGAGGTGAAATGATGGAGAAAGGACAAGATAATCTCTTAAATACATGCGCTAGCTATTCAGGCAACTCTAAGGGCAGGAGACACATGGTGAAGGAAAAAGAATTTTTCTAAGGGAGGTCATTCAGACCTCAAGTTCTGGTCAGTGTGCAATCAACAACCCAAAAAAGTAAGAATAAAATAAAATTTAAAAAATGAATAAGACAGTGCCAGACAGTTACAAGCCTGTGAGTACAGTGAAGCTAGATAATGTGCCAGGAGGAAGCCTGGGACATGGCAGTGAGTAGGGAAGAGAATGGAGCCAAACCTAAGTGACAATAGGCTGCTATCCACAGAACAATCGCATCCATTAAGCACTGTACCCGGGGCCTGCCAAAATGTGTATACGCACTTCAGGAAAAGGAAACACTTTCATAATAAATTTATTGAGACATCCTGAGATTACTACAAGTTACCTTTGGCCTCTGCAATTACAAGAGGTGCCCAAAGTGGTGGCCATTAATTTCCAGACATTTATTAGTACAGTGGTCTGTGGCTTGGGTAACCGTGGTCATTGGGATTGCTACACATGCATTTTCAGTGTCTTCTCCAAGGGCCGGCAGTGTAGCAGGTTTTCTGTGATGTTCAACATCCTTAGGGTCCCCTATATATGAGAGGATAACACCAGCTGATGAAAAAAAACATACTCTATTTCTTTTCCTGAAGTGTGTATACACATTTTTGACAGACTGTCTCCTCTCTTCCTCACTCCTTCTCTGTTTGGAAACAACCAGAAGACAGAAAGGGACCCAGGTCCCAATATCCCCTCCAAGGGCCCGCCTCCAATAACCTAACTTCTTCCCACTTAGCTCCACCTCTGAAAGGTCCCACCATCTCCCAGTGGTGCTAAAGGCTGGTGGCAAAACCTTTAACAGGTGTGTCCTGGGGTGACATTTCAGATCCCAACTATAACACACCTCTTGCCGAAGGAGGCAAAACTTAGGCTAAATCATCTGAGAAGCTTGTGCATGGTTAGGACCAGAAGGATTTCCAAGCCAGTTCTCTCTGGCTCTAAAGCCTGGCTACGTTCTCTTGCATCAGCACATTCTAAACATTTCACAGTGAGATGACTCAGAAATACTCCTAGGAATTTAAAACACCATCTCTATCAAACTCGTTTGATTTGGAGCCTGACCATGTATTAAAATTAAATTTTAACTAGATACTACAGCATCAAAATCTGCTTTGATGACCTAATGGTTGAAATTATTATATTTTGCACTTTAAAAGTTAAACTGGTTTTTCCCAAAAAGTATTTCATATTTTATTTCTAAACAAGTTTGGAGAGAAGGTTTTAGGCTGCTTCTTTCAAGCAGCTCTCAGCAAACAAAACCTTCCTGAATAATACTTATTCTCAAAAAATGAAAAACCAAAAATGAAACACACGTTTTCTTTTAATATTGGTTTTTGATGAACTAGAAATAATTTGATGTGCTGTCTCAGAATTTTCAGTAGCTAAATGCAGGTTGCTGATTTGATCAAGGTAAGGGTGGGGCAAACAGTTCTTGCTGTCTTACTAAACTCCGACATGAATGTTAATTAGGATTCCTTCTTCAGCCAGTGATCTGCTAGGAATAAAAATTAAACAGGTGTTTTCATTGTTTGGTCATTTTTTCATGCACACACACTCTGCCACGCAATCTTTCCATAAATCAGAGGTTAGGCATAAGTCAGTTGCTTGTCCCCAAAACCTCCCAGAGGAGAGCTGTATTTCGATTCTTCAACCTGCACCAGAGACGCTACCCTTGTCCTGTGATTGTTCACCCTCCTCTGTGCCATCTGTGTCTCTGGAGTCCAATCTACGTGTATCCTTTTTGGTGACACCTTAGGTGGTAACAAAAGCACTTCATTTTCTGTTTCTTTCATAAAATTCTGTTTGGTTTCTTCATTTATAAAGTAAGGGATTTTAGGAGAAAAACTCAGAGGAACAGACATCATTGTTTGCTAAGACTCCCGAATGACTAGAACCAGAGCTCCTGAGTAGAACGGATTTCTGGAGGCTCCTTATCCAGCCTTGGAGCAGAGCTGAGGCCAGCACCGTGTCCACCCCACCACTCCCGGCAGCTGGAGGCAGAGGTGGAAACTGGGTGGGCGCGGCCTGAGGAAGCTGCTGGCCCCCGTTACAGAATATTGACGAGTCTGCAACCACCCTCTGTGTTTCACCTGATGTTAGAAGGACAAGAATAAAGTAATTGATGGGATAGTATTTAAAGAGAAGCGCTGGGCACTGCAGAGCAAAAGGAGTTATTTAAACCTCTCAGAGTAGTGGACATTTATCATCCTGTCATTACCCTCTCAACGTATAGATGAAGAAAGTTTTTACTTACTTATAACCAGCATTTCCTAATGGCTATCTTATTTGTATTCTGGTGTTAAGATCTTGACATCACCATTATTGGCTGTGTGAGTTTGGATATGTCACCTAACCTCTTGGAGTACCATATCCTTATCCATACAGCGCGCAAGGGATATCTACCTTGCGGTGCTCTTATAAGGTTTGGATGAAACACTGCAGGTAAAGTACATAGCACACAGTAAGTCTCAAGAAACCACATTATTAATAAACAGGCTTATTACAAAATCAGTCTTCAAAAACATGTTAGTAAAAGTCTCTTTTATCTTCTTACTCTTCTCCATAGTCAGTACTCCTGCTGCCTCCACTTGATCCCAATCTCCCATCAGTTTTTTAAGCTGATGAGTCTTGAGCTCTGTGAAGTTCTTAACCTTATTGAAAATCCAATAAATATTTCAGTCCTTCTCCAAGGAGAAGTTCACCAACGAATTTCTTTGAGTAATTCTGAGGGATTTGGGAGCCACCTGAAACCCACCTATGTACATGCTCTGTCCCCAGAGAGGCTGTGGACCCCAGTTTTGAGAATTTCTCTATTGTCTCCATCTCACTGGGCAGCATCCTAAAACATCTCTTTCTACAGTGTGTTGTTCCTGAGAACCTGGTTTCTTGTGGTGACTTCAGATGCAGATTCCTAGGTGATCCAGGAATCTAGGCTTTAAGAAGAAGCACTCAAGCTGGGGAGAAATGCATCTCAGCCTGCCTCTGGCAAAACAAAGGCCCAACTCCAGCCATCAGGCTTTCCAAGTGTCAGGCTATGTATTGGAAATCTTGCTCAGCTAAGTGGTATTAACACTAAAGGGAAAAGGCTGAATCAGAGGCAGGAACTCTCAGGGCTGGTGAGGGTGGGACAGAGACACATCTAGGGGCTGGCAATGACAAATGCCTATTGCAAGGACTCCAGTGGACAAGTCTAGGAGTCCTACTCACACCTACAAGCTCCCAGTGGAAAAAGCAGTGGTGAAATCTACATTCCTCTACACGCGGAGAGGCTTTCGAAAGCAGTCTAGGACTATCATCAGCCATGGTCACAGTGAGAGTCGTGTGTGGGGGCCTTGGAGTAGCCATACTGTGAGTTTAGACAGCAGTAAAACTGAAAGTCTCCCTAGAACCATCTGGGAGAGGTGACCGCTGTCAAAAAGAAGCCTGGATTGACCTGAAGCTCCTTAAGGAGTGGGCTGACATTTTCCTGAGCCCAAGTTTCCATGTCTGTGAAAGATGAATAACCCACTTCCCAGTTTGAACTGAGCATTAAATGAGGTAAGACAGGCAAGGAGCCTGGTGTAGAGAAAGCCCTCAGTGAATGGTATCTGGTATTATCATTCTTGGTGTTATCAGTGGACAACTGTCCCCACAGTGCTAAACATGAGCTGAAAGCCTACTGTGTGTATAGGCAAGGTTGAAGGGAGGTGGAACCATTTTCAGACCATAACAATTTTTACCTAATCACCAATTGTTGTGGCACTATTTGTTCTTATAGACCTCAAACAACCTCCCCTTGAGGGTCATAAAGTGTCGTTACCCTGGGTTTGAGAGATGACAACTACTTTGAGGGCAGGTGGAGAAATTCTATCGCTGAATTTTGGTTCATGCAGACTGACCTTTGCCTGGTTCATTACAAGTGGTGAGATTTTTCTATAAGAAAAGAAAACCAATTGACTGAACACCTGAAGACTTGAAGCTTTTACAGATATTTAAGCTTCATAACCCTGCTAGGAGGGTATTACTATTCGTACTTGTAAGATGAGAAATTTCAGCTTAAGAGGAGTCAAGTGAACACTCTTTTTCTTTGAAATCATAAACAGACCTCTGAGATTTAAACACAGTCATTCGGCAAACTGCCTTGTTCTGTTTCCCTCAGAAAGGCAACTTCAATGCCCAGTTTCCTGGTAATAGGTGGTGAAAGCTGCTCAGGTGTCAGAGTAACATGAGAAGACATGGAGGACAAAAAGGGACGAGCAGACACTTCCCTCTCGGTGATCCTGTTCAAGAGAGATTGCACGGCACTCTTTTAAAAGAGCCAGGAAGATTTAATTCGAGATGATTACAAAAGAAGAGAGAAGTTGAAGTCAATTCTGAATGCACAGAAGATTTATAGCCAACAGACAAGCTGTTGGAGTGGATAAAAAATGACTAAGCAGAGCTGGTTAGACACTAAGAGTGGCAAGACAGGCGTGACTAGGTATTCAAGGTGGAGGGGTGAGGAGCTTCGTTGGACATCAAAGATGAAGAGATTCCCTACAATGACTTGGCAGGTCTTTACTAAAATTGGCCCCAGTGGCCAAAGACAGGACCAAGGAGGTGCTATGCTAAAACAAAGACTTGGAGAAGCCTGACCACAGTTTGGTCAGGGAAGGAGCCTTGTGAGTTCTATGCTTTAGACTGCAAAAACAGCCCAGTTCTACCCATCCCTGCCGTTCACACGAGACTGCAGAACTTCCCACCGAGAGGTGGAATCTACTGTGCTTTTGAACCTTGGCACTATGATTTGAAATAGAAAATTGTGGAGGCAACATAGTATCTGTTTTGAGTCTAGACCTCAAGAAGGTCATTCATTCTCTCTCTCTCTCTCTCTCTCTCTCTCTCTCTCTCTCTCTCTCTCAACCGGAATTACCAACTAGACCCCTGCCCAGATTACTAATCTTCAGTATCTATAAATCATAAGGTTAATAAATATGATTATAAACCACTAAATTTGCGGGCCGTCTTGCTCATAAATAATGGATACTTTATTAAGTGTGTCCACAAATTGAATTGCTTAAGGAGCCTTAAAAAACTTGGTGCTTAGCTCTCCTACAGCACTCCTCTTTGCTTGGCAAAGGCCTTGGCATCAGGAGTCTCAAAGTCCTCCTCATGTGAATTTGGTGAGAATAACTGCCCTGCTCCCCTGGCCTGTGCAATGCCAATGCAGCCCAGCTGGACCCTCCGGGGTAGCAGGACTTATTGGACCTATAGAGATCCATTATGACTTGAGGTCTACAGATCAATGTCAGTGTTTCTCAAACCATAGCCAAGTATCCTCATTGCTTGAGGCTCATATTAAAATGAAGACTGGGTTTCTCCATAGACCTGGCATTTCTAACACACTCTCAGGGAATGCCATCGCTGCTGAGCAGTCTCTCTGAGGGGCATACACAGACCCCAAAGCTCTTCTTGGTCATTTTAGATTCCCATGAAATTGATTCTAGGACAGGAACTGCCATCTAATCCAATCAGCACCATATAAGTTTCATCATAACAAAATACCACAACCTGGTTGGTTTAAGCAAGAGACATTTGTTTTCTCATAGTGCTGAAGGCTGGAAGTCCGAGGTCAAGGTTTCCACGAGGTTGATATATTCTGAGGTCCTTCACCTTGGCTTGCAAGTGGCCACTTCCCCGTTGTGTCCTCACAGTCTCCCCTCTGTGTGTGTTCTCTAAAAGGATACCGGTTATGTTACATTAAGGCCCACACTGGTGTTCATGCTTTTCATTTGATTACCTCTTGGAAGGCCCTGTCTTCAGGTACACGCATATTCTGAAGCACTGGGAGTTAGGAATTCAAAATATGGAGTTTGAGGGGACATAACTCAGTCCATAATAGGGACCATAACAGAGACCGTCCTGAGGGAACCTGGGATGGGAAGCAGATGACAGGGCTGTGACGCACTTTGGAGGGCAGAAGGACAAGCGTATGAAAGCTAAGTTTGAGCAGGGAGAGCGGCTGGGGTGGCCGGGGTGACTATAGACTGTTTTTCCTGCAGAACAACAAAATGGCTGTGTGGATCCATGGCATGAAAGTTCAGTACTGTAAGCAAACAATAAAAATTGGCATGACAAGATAGATGGCTATACCACTGGTCTCTGTTAGTGCAGCCAAAAGAACAGTTTGTGTTCTCATAGTTTGATCATTTTTTTCATGCCTAAATCTTGTAACCTGAACTTCTAAGAGAACAATATGCCTTATATTAACTAGTGTTAATTTCTTACTTTTTAAAAAAATTCTATATTGTTTCTATCCTTTTTCTGCTTTTCTTTTTAAAATAAAAAAATTTTAAAAGTTGGCATGGACTAGGTGATCAGAAAACACTAAAGAGCCATAGAATTGTCTGGAACAGGACTCCTGGGGCCAGTGCTGGCTGAGGAGAGGCACTACTGGGTCTCCTCCTGGCTCACGGAGGACAGCACTTACCAGGAGGGCAGCGGGCAAAATGCTTCTTTGTGCAGCTGCCTGGGTTCCGCCATGTTCGTGGTCAGATCTCACAATCTGCCTCAGTTGTTTTCTCGATGGCAGCTATTCTTTCCGGAGTGAGATGAAATCTCAAATGACCAGTGATGGTGAACATTTCTTCATGTATTTATTTGCCACTTGTGTATTTTCCTCTGAGAACTGTGTGTTCATCTTAGATGTCCATTCTTGGAGAGGGTCTTTGAATTTGGGGGGCTTGATATTTTTCAATTCTTTATGTGTTCTGGATATAAGTCCTTTGTCTGAGGGGTTGCTGGCTATAATTCTTTCCCATTCTGTGGGTTTTCTTTTCACTCTGTAGGTGATCTCTTTTGAAATACAGACACTTTTCAATAATATGAGATCCCAGTTGTTGATTCCTTGAAGTGTTTCCTGTGCAGTTTGCGTTTTGCTCATGAATAGAATTCACTCTTAAAACTCAGTGAAAGACACTGATGAACATGAGATCTTGGGATTTCTATGGGGAAGGTTTATTAAATCTGTATCTAACCTCTTTCTGTGATTTCTGCTACTTGGTAGCCACTTAAATGGTACCTTATTGTTATTGTCATTAGTCACCAGCTCTGTGTTCTGGAGCCAAAATTCACATTAAGAAATAATGTGAGTCTTGAGAGAGGTGAGAATGATTGGAAGAACTATCTTGACTGTGTTAAAGCAAAAATAAGCTACAGACTTCATGTAATGTAAACATGCACTAACAAAACATTTTTTAAACCAAAATAAGCAAAACACCATCAGCCTGGAGATACCTCTGTACCTAGAACCCTCTTGCAAACAAACCAAACCGTACAACCTCATGTTTCTTATATATCCTCACATAATTAGTTTGCAACAAAACGTCAGCCAATCACAGCCAGCTGGCCAACTGATTTCTGCACTACATGGGACCACACAGAGGAATATCCCCAACTGATATTTTAGGAATGGATGTATTGCTACCAGACTCACGGTACTATAATTTTGTTTGTTTGTTTGCTAATGTAAATTTTATACAACTGTAGTTGCGAGGGTAGAAGATTCTGTTACAGACAGCTGAGTTAGTTAGAAATACCATAGGCAGTGAGACAGGGCTAGGTCCTCAAAGGAGCCAGTGCAAAAGCCCAGATACCTTGCAACTGTGGGGGAGACAGACACCTCCCGCTGTGGTCCAGGCCTCAAGACAAAGGATCAAACAAATTTGAATGACTGATATGCTAAATAGTTCCCCATCACCCTGAGAAAGTCAGGAGTCACCATCCCAACCCCCTAGGGAAGAGTCACTGTTCTCTAAGAATGCCCGCTTTCTATTTGACTGGCTTCCCATTTGTTCCCAATTTAATCAATTTTACCTGAACTATTAATCTTATTGGCCATAGTTCTGTCCCATCTCATGACCATCTGCCTTGTGAGTT
This sequence comes from Hydrochoerus hydrochaeris, assembly GCA_004027455.1. Taxonomy (NCBI): domain Eukaryota; kingdom Metazoa; phylum Chordata; class Mammalia; order Rodentia; family Hydrochaeridae; genus Hydrochoerus; species Hydrochoerus hydrochaeris. The sequence goes on from PVLA01002508.1 coordinate 52,446, forward strand.
TCCAGTTTTCCCCACCTTGAACCCATCTCACCCCATGATTTTACTCTATCAAAGTGCCAGAAAAGACAGAGTCCTTGGCAACCCACTCGGGACCCCTTCTGTCTCTCTGTCACACAGAAGCTTTCTCTCTCTCAGTAAATATATTCTGTTCTTAACCTCAGTTGTTCCTAAAATTCATTCTTCAATTTTAGAGAACATGAACTTATTTTGGACATATTGTATGTTGGGAGTTTCCTCCCTCTATGTCAATTCTAAATATTTTTTTCTGATGTAAAAAGTCTTCTTATAAGCCATATATATACATATATATGTATGTGCAATCTCAGATACAGGATCATTTAGGGCAGGAGCTGTGCTCTCCCTAGCTCGTGGAACTATCCAGCCTTCATCAGGCAACTAGCAGTTTAGTTTTTTTGTGAGTTGTTTCATATCAAACCTCTCAAGAGGCTCACAATGGCCTGAAGCCAAGTGACATGTCATATGATTGAAAAACTACAGTAAATGTTTACATTTTTTTCAAATTGTTACAGTAAAAAACACACTGCCATAAATCTCCCTCAAAACACTTCCCCTTGCTTAAAACACACCTGCCGTATCATTCCTGCCACTTCCAGAAGCTGTTCTGCATGCAGGGCACTTCCACAGGCCCTGCCCCTTTCCAGGTCTACCTCCACTGCTCAGGTCACGGGAGCCTTAGACAACTCATTTTTCATTCAGGGTTCTGTCCACCCAAAGGCACAGCGAACAAATGTGTTTCTGTGGTCTCAGAATTAGGCAATGAAGCATGGGGAAGGGGGACAGTGGCAGTTTCCTGGGCTCAAGCTTACCAGGAAAGTACCTCAAAGCAAAATGTGGTCCTAGCCCTGACCTGCATGCACTGAGGGGCTGGAGTAAGGGAGCAGATTGTGGACCGAGGAGGATTTTCTGGAGGAAATTCCCTGAATCTTAAAGCAATTGTTTGCTCTAGAGCATAGCCGTATACATACTGTGCCAGCCTCCCAGACAAGCTGAGACTAAATATATTTACATAAGGTCTTGAAGTTTGCACCTAAAAGGCCCATTACAGAGGACTCCTTTCCCCATTTCCATTATGCAAATCATCTTGGTATCTATTGATTGCATTTGCATGTGAAGAAGGATATTGCATTTGTAAGGAATGTATTTGCATGTGCATTTTAATTATTTTGCTTGCAGGAGGGAGGTGATTAGTCACAGGTATGGAAATATTACTCTCTGTGGCTAATTGAATTTGGTAACTTTAGAGCATGAGTGCAGACTGGTGGGTGGGATTCTTGCAGGCAGGTAGAAAGAGCTGAAGCTCCGGGCAAGCCCTCCAAAAACTCATGCTGGCTGCTGCCTGAGGCCCTGACTGTCTGGCCCACCTGCAGAAGGCAGGCCATGCCCTGCAGAGAAGGTGAGTTCTTGGGTCACAAACCCACACCACCATATTCTTTCCATATGGCATGGCAGAAGCCATCACAAAACTATCACATTATGTCTGACTGTTAGCAGTGCAACTCTTAGGCTTGTCTAGTCAGAAAAAAAAACAAACCTCACAGCTGTTTAACCATCTCCTTCGCTCTTTGCCCTTTGAAGCTAGAGTTAATATTATGCCTCATTTGCATCCAACATTTAAATTTACTCATTAAGCTCTAAAAGCCATAGCACCTCTTGACAGTCCAGCCTCTGATAAAGACTTCTGAGGAGGTGTCCCTCTTCACAGAATGTAGCATCCTAACACGTTTTCCTCAAATAGGAGGTTTTCACGTACAAAAAGAGAACAGGTGATTTTTCTCCTGGCTGTGCCCAGGGAAAGGGCTTAACAGTGACAGAACCTTGAGACTGGAGTAGGTTCCATCTCTCCCAACTGCCCTAATTAACTGCTGTGGGAATAGGACTCAGAATTTTGTTTGTATGTTTGTGTTTATCATTTACTCAAGGACTACATACACAGAGAAATGCATGGGACTGTCCATCAGCTTGAAGCTAGAATTTAAGCCTCAGGTCTTAAGGGTTTCATTGCATTATCTTTGGGAAGAACTTAAGATTCTTCATAAAGGCATTTTTCCAGAGAGTATTGTGCTCAATAGCCAAGCCTTGTTCTCCAAATAGCCAAACTCCAAAAGGTGACTGGTCTATGTTTGGTGTATCTGATGTGACAGTAAACAATGCCAAATATACATTTGAAAAGAAATTCAAACCTATTTAAGAAAGAAAGAGAGAGAGACAGAAAGAGAGAAAAAAAGAAGAAAAAGAAAGAAAGAAAGAAAGAAAGAAAGAAAGAAAGAAAGAAAGTTAGGTTTTAGGTTTTTGGCTCAATAAGAAAAAGATATAAAATAAAAAGTAGCCTTTATTCTGAGGATGTGGAGAGAACTCCATGACTATAGAAGCCTGGCTTTCTCTGACCAGGGTGGCGCTTAGGGTGGGCATTTAATGACATGCAGGGGGCTGATTGGAGCCTTTTTCCTGCCAATGGGAAAGGAAAAGGGAAGTTGTCATATGGGAAGGAGGGAGTGGCTTTAAGGTAAACATCCTTGATCCCACTTCTGCTGCTGTAATGCCATGTAGGGCATCATCCTTTCAGAAAGAAAGAGAGAGAGAGAGATAGAGAGAGAGAAAGAAAAGAAGAAAGAAAGAAAGAAAGAAAGAAAGAAAGAAAGAAAGAAAGAAAGAAAGAGAGAGAAAGAGGGAGAGAGGGAGGGAGAGAGAGGTCCTAGGAGACAATGGGAAGAGCCCAAGGAAAGGAAGGGATTCTAAGATAAACGAGAAGGGCTTAAAAGAAAAAAGGGTCACAGTATTCATTTTGCAGAGATGAATTTACACCAAGTGTAAAGTATTGGGGATATTCGCTACTTTTTAAATTTCTAGAATGTGTGACACTGAATTATGATGTAGGGTGGCAGATTTCCTACACTATTACCCAAAGTAGAACTCCGTTGAGCTTAGAGTCATCAGTTTATACATCAAGACATCACAGGCGGTGAGGTAAGGCACCCCGCAGGGAACGCTCTTGGGGCTGCACCCTAGAGAAGAGGTTGGGGAGCCCTGAAAGGGCGGCTGCTCAGAGGCCATTGACTGCACAGGGAGCTCTGTCCTTGCTCCTGGTTTCCATCCCTCCTGCGCTGAATCCCTTAGACACTTACCTCATCCATCCTGCCAGTTTAAATCCCCCCTCCGTGCTATTGATACAAGAGACTGACACTCCCAACCTGCTACATGTCCGGTATGAGTTCGTGTTCTCTAAAATTAACAAATGAATTTTAGGAACAACGGAGGTTAAGAGCAGAATGGGGCCTGAGCTGGGAGGAGAACCAGCAGCCCCAGAGCTCCGACCATGGAGGGACTCAGGGCGCAGCACAGAAAGGCAATTTGCCCACCCTCTCGGTAAGCACCCCTGGCATGAGGCAGGAGAAGAATCACTCAGTGGCTCCCATGAGCCTACAGGCACACAGGCTGAGAATCAACCCCCACCCTTAGCAAGTAAGAGCCAGAGATCTAGACTCTCTTGAGAGGTTGACCATATGCAATGTAGTAAAAGGGGGGATTTCCTTCTACCATCTCTTTGAAGGCAAATATTGTTCTCACTGTTTTGCTTTGTTCTGATTAATGCTATTGCTCCATTCAATGTTCTGTTTTGATAAGTTCTAGAATGTCCTGTATTTCCTTTGATTTTGGCTATACCTGATTGAAAGAACAACTGTTATGAAGATAACAGGATATACTATGATACCTATTACTGTTATGCCAGTAACCTGTTGAGGGTTTCTGTACCAATTTCACTGCACTGTCTCAGTTGGCTTTGTTCTGTCTTGTTCTGTTGTATTTTGCTACCTTCAAAATAATAAAAAAATTAAAATAAATAAAAAGCAAATAACAACAAAACAGATCAGTAAGGTACTGAGCAAGCTGAAACACAATATAACTAAACAGAGAATGGACTTGAAAAGCAAAAGGAGGAAAAGAAAGCACTCTAAAGGATATAACTGCATGTATGTTTAAGTGTGTAGGATTGATAACCATGTTGCTAAGTTTTTGTTGGATCAGTGAACAGAACTGTTTGCAGCCTCACTGTTTGAATGTCCACCTTGTATGCTTTAATTTTGTAACTTGAACAACTATGTCTAGAAGACAATATGTAATTTATCAACTAGTGATTTCTTACTGTTTATTTTTTTCTTTTTCTTTGAAATTCTGTATTGTTTCTTCCATTTTTTCTGTTTTGCTTTTTTTTCTCTTTAAATAAAAATTTTTTTAAAAGAGCAGAATGTATTTGTTGAGAGAAAGGAAGCTTCTGTCTGAGGGACAGAAAGGGTCCTGAGTGGGTTACCAAACACTCTGTCTTTTCTAAGGATTTTTATAGAGTAAAACCATGAGATGAGATGGGTCCAAAGTGGGTAAAACCTGGGAACTCGCAAGGTGAGCATAACGTGGGACAGAACTATGGTCAGCCAGTAAGATTAATTGCTCAGGTAAAATTGATTTGATAGCCCACAAATGGAGAAGCAAGCTGTGTAGAAAGTGGCATGCTTAAAAAGCAGTCACTCTTCCCTAGGGGATTGGAATGACGACTTCTGGTTTTCTTAGGGTGATAGGGAACTATTTATTTATTTATTTAGATATAATATTTCTATCTAGCTCAGCTACATGCAACGCTATGACTCCAAAATTCACAACACTAGCCCAGTTCACTCTCCCAAGCTCCTGCTTCTCACTGCCTGCTCTCTTCTACCATCTGCACTTGGGTCTAAATGGCTTCTCAAATTATCATGTCCCAAACAGAACTTGTTTCATAACCTAAACCCGCTTGTGATTCAAACTGCTCAGGCCTCAAAAGTTGATGTCAACCTTAATTTTTCTCTTTCTCTCATCCCTCACGTGCAACCTGCTGTGAAATCCTGCAGACCCTACCTTCAGCATATACCTGGAACGCAGTCACTCCACGCCAGCTCTGCTCCAGGCAGCCTCATTCCTGACCCATGGCCCTCACGTGGAACACCATAAGTACCTCACTCTGGCTGTGGTTTCTTCCCATGCTCCTGTAGAAAACATTCCAGCAGAGCACCCAACACAGCACTGTGAAAACACTATTCAAATATATCATCCTTTGCTCAAAGTCCTCCAAATACTCCTATTCTTCTTTGAGAAAAAGCTAGAATGGCTGGGCATGATGGTGCACATCTGTAATCCCAGCACTCAGGAGGCTGAGGTAGGTGGATCGCTGCAAGTTCAAGGCCAACCTGGGCTACATAGTGAGTTCAAAGCCAGTCAGGACTACATAGTGAGACCCTGTTTGAGAAACAAGAACAAACAAATAAACAAAAGAAAAAGAAAGAAAAGAAAAAGAGTCTAGGCTACAGTGCAAAGCCCTACTGACTTGCTTTGGCCCCCACCGTGTGGTCCTCTGACCTCCCACTGTCCCCTTCTCCATCTCTCTCTCACTGATTCCTCCCTTCAGGCTCCCTACTCCTTCTGAAACACATCAGGTCCCTCCTGCTTCAAGGACTGACTCTTCCTTCTCCCAGAGCACTGCCTCCTATTTGTGTCCACCTCATGCTGTCACAGGCAGCTGAGTTAGTTAGAAATACTACAGGCAGGGAGACAGGGCTGGGTCCTCAAAAGAGCCAGTGCAGAAGCCCAGATACCTTGCAACTGTGGGGGAGACAGACACTTCCTGCTGAGGGCCAGGCCTCAAGACAAAAGAATGAGCAAATGCATCCACATCCTAATGGCTGATATTCTAAATAGTTCCCTATCATCCTGAGGAGCCAGGAGTCTCCATCCCAACCCCCTATGGGGAAGTCACTGCTGTAAGAATGCCCACTTTCTATGTGACTCATTTCCCCATTTGTTTCCAATTTAATCAATCTTACCTGAATCATCAATCTTATTGGCTAACCATAGTTCTGTCCCATCTTATGCCCATCTGCCTTGTGAGTTCCCGCTTTTCCCCACCTTGAACCCGTCTCACCCCATGATTTTACTCTATAAAAGTCCTGGAAAAGACAGAGTCCTTGGCAACCCACTCAGGACCCCTTCTGTCTCTCTCTGAGAGAAGCTTTCTCTCTCTCAATAAATATATTCTGTTCTTAACCTCCATTGTTCCTAAAATTCATTCTTCAATTTTAGAGGACATGAACTTGTACTGGACATGGTAGGTTGGGAGTTTCATTCCCCTGTATCAATGCCCTCAAGTCCCCTGTGTCTTTGCTCTGGGGGCGTCACTCCATTCAAACTGCAGCTCCACCCCTGCTGGTCCCCCAGTGCTCCCTCCCTGCTGCATTTTATCTCCATGATCTGCACTGCCTCCCCTCCCCCCCTAGAGCATCAGCTTCACAAGCTGGATTCCAATCCAGGATCCCCAGCACCTAGAACTGTGCTTGGTGCCCAGCAGGAGCTCAGGAAATACATGCTGGGGGAGTAAATGAGCATTTCAACAAGCCAGACAATGCCCTCAGTGCTGTAAGTTCATGACTGCATTTAATATTTCTGATCTGTTTTTGTTAAAGTGAAAACTAAGGCTTAGATAAGATTTTTGCTCAGTTACATAGTTAATAAATTGGAGTCAGAATTTCCATGCAGGCTTGTATGACCCCAGAATCAAATAGCAAGCATAATTTGTGAACAAAAAGGGACTTTTGTCGGAAACTTCACAAATCTTAATGAGGAGGCTACACTACACCTCTGGCTCAGGTGCATAAATGAAAAGTACCGAAACCCTCTGCTCCCCATGGTGAGTCCAAGAGGCCGACTGTGCGTTTGGGCACAAAAAATGAGCTGTGCCCAATCACGGTCCAGGGACAGGGCAACATGAGGTGACCTCACTCCAGCAGAGAGGGGAGGCACTGGAGCAATTCCTGGCTGCTGTGGTAGAGGGCAAAGGAAGAGGAGAAACCACGTGGAATTGCCAGGTCTCTGTCTATCTCTATCTGTCTATCTATCTATCTATCTATCTATCTATCTATCTATCTATCTATCTCTTCGAGCCCAAAATCTGTTTCCCAGTGTGATTTACAGTCAGATCAAGGCTTGTTCCAGAAAGTCACTTTAGTCCTAGCTGTTCGTAAAATGTGCAGCTACTTATGACCTCATTTACCACATTTAACCTTTGCAATACACCTAAAGAGGATTCTTGTCTCCACAGACAGAGACACTCAAAAGGTTTAATAAGATATTCAGACTAGACACCCATCAGAAGCCAGAGCTGGGGCCTGAACTTTGGTCTCTCAGAACCCCAGTCCATTATACTACAGTTCGTATCTGGTTGCCTGCCAGTCCAGGGAGGTCAGGAACAAGGAGGTGAATGTGGCAGCAAGGTAAGCACTAGGACCCTCCAGACAGTCAAACAGGAAGCAAGAGCAATCCTAGCCCTGCTCAAGGGGTGCACAATTCAGGGTGCGGGGGGTGAAGGTCTGCAGTGCTTAGAGGCCAATGCAAAAGCTAGTGGTAATTCCAGGTAAGACCGTAAGTGCTGGGGCAGAAAAGTCTGCACATGATTTCAAGAGGCTCAGTGGGGTTAAACTGCAACCATTGAGGGAAAAACGGCTGGGGACAGTGGAAGCCACAAGGTATCAAGTGAGCCTGATTTCTTGGGGAGCACCCGTGATTTCTGAAAGTGCATACTTTCTGTTGATTAACCTGGTGGCAGCTAGAAAACTGGTTTTTTAGAAGTGTCTGGGAAAAAGAGCATGAGGTTTAAGGAGAGGCTCGCACTCTGTACAGACTGTAAGCAAGAAGTTGGCTTCAGGGCAGGAGAGGGGTGGATGCAACACTTCGTTCCATTCTTCCATGGCTCTCAGACCCCTGCTGTCCTGGGTATTAGCACACTCGGGGTTCTCTTCCTGGAAACCTTCCACCCATGCTGTCCCCACCTCCCTCCTACCCATGCTGAAGGACTCTGCCATAACCTCCTCACACCAGTCCAGGCACCAGTTTCGCTGTCCTCCATGGCACTTTCTACTATTTCCTCTGCCACATAGGAGTGAGGCTGTGTGTGAGCCTCCATCCCTCCTGCCATGCTGCGCCACGCTGCTCACAGCACCAGCCGCTTCTGATGGTCAGACAGGCAGGGCTTCTGACGGTCACCAGCCTACCCACTCCACTTACTTCTTACTGCTTTCAGAGACCAAGGGTCCAGAGGTTCACTAAATACCTGTCTCCCTTGGAGGGGCAGTAACCTGCCCAGGAATATGGAGACATGGTGGACGGATCAAAAGCCCAGCAGCTTGTACAAACCAGCCACCTCCTCGTCCTCACCTCGAGAAGCTCCTCACATCCTGAGCCACAATTTGCCACCATCCTTGGCAGGCTTGCAGAGCTATTTATCGCGCTTCCAAAGTGACTGACTTCTGATGAGAGGTTCGGGAGCTCAGGAAAATGCTCCAGCTTACTGCATTGTGAGTAAAAGAAAAGAAATAACAGGTACTCTTCAAGTGTGGGAGCTGAAAACGAAGCTAATTAAATGTCAGGGCTGGAGTTTAACCCACTTGTATATGGTGTTTCTATTCTGGAATCCCTGAGTTTCTTGTTCCTAAACCTGAGCTCTGAAGCACCCAGCCTGGTTTGGAAGCTTAGTCTGAGGCGGATGGCTGGGGAAGGGCCAGGAAGCTGGACAGTGGGTTGGCCAGCCTCCCCTGTTTTCCTGCATTCTGAGATGCTGGCAAGAATGAAGCCATGAGTACAGATGTCACCATGGGGTCCAGGGGAGGGAAAGGAAAGGGTTAGGCCCCAAGGAATGACTTACTTACCATCAGGATGGAGCTGGGAGGGTCGTGTCCCGAATTCTGTCTGAAGGAGACTATTTGGAGGCAGAAAGCTCTGAACCCAAGTGCAGTACAACTTGAGACAGAGGTGGCTGACACACCCTATTCCTAGAGTCACAGATTGGAGTGAAAGAGGCCTCATGTGGCCAGATCCAGCTCCTTGTGCCACCTGTTTATCTTCCTGTCCCAGAGAAAAACCTAGTCAAGAGCCCCACAGAGAGAGTCTGTGCTCTGTGGGGGTTAAATTTCTGGGGTGCTCTGTCTGGAGAGGCCAGCAGACAGGCGGCTCGGGGGTCGCACTCTTCCAGAGTTTCCCTATGAGACAGAGCATTTCTGCACGTCATCCTGAGGGACCCCTTGTTACTTCCAACACCACGAGGGAAGTAAGAGGGGATCCTCTTCTTATCCCAACCCTGTTCCACCTCTCATCTCCAGGGAACAGGATTTGCAATAAGAAGAATGTGAATCCAGCCCCGGATCCCTGCTCAGCAGTTTTCCAAAGTCCTGTCCCTGCCTATGTTTATCACTGTCCTGCAGGTGAAACTAAGGACACTGAGGCCTAGAGGAGATGTATCTTGCTGAAGTTCAAACTGCCAAAACCGGCAGAGCAGGACTCTTTCCTCAGTGCTCTTGTTCCTATCAAAGCTCCAGAACCATCATATAGAAAAGCTCAGCCCAGAGCCCAGCTCCCTGGTCCAGTGGCTTCTCCCCACTGCTGGAAACCGAGCTGCAGCCACGAGGCTTAATACCAACAGTGACTCACGGGACCTGACAGTCTGTCTTCCTCCCTGGCAGCACTGGCACCTCAGGGGCTGAGACACCAGACCGAGGGGCATAAACACAATGAGCTCTTTAAAAAACCCACATCCTTATTTTAACCATCCATTTAAACAGATGTAAATTAGCTATTTTTCTATTTTTCCTCCTCCCAGCCATCCTTAAATTTTGGAAGAAGGGTAAGAGAGAGGCAGAGGGAGGAGAATGAGGAATGAATGCAAGGTGAACAAATCCCCTTACCCGAAGCAGCGGTATAAACCACTTATTCGCAGAGGCCCTGAGAAAGTCTTGTTTTCAATATGATTTGGATTAATCAGAAGGAAGGAGCATGAGCTCCCACACATAGAAAGGTTGAATCAGTAGCACAGGCGGCTGGTCTGCCCCCAACTCCACCCCTGATCCCAAGCTCCAGGGCCATCACTGGACCGGAGGGGGACAGCTTCCTGATGAGGAGCTTGGGGGCCAGGCTGTCTCCACACCCCAGGAAACCTAGATGGTAGTGTTTGGCCAGTGACAGACAAAACCGCTCTCCAAAGTAGCACTCAGCTTCTTCACCTCACTACCCAGGAGTTCGCTCTCAGAATTGGTTTTCTGTGTTCTCTCAAGACAGTGATAAGCACTTAACCATGAAGCAGCAAGCTGACAATCTAGTACCAGCTCTGCCACTCCACTGACTTGGTGAAATGACAGTTCTCTGCTTGCAGAAGGGAGCAGAGAGACTGAAATAACTCTGCTCACAAAGCCTGCCGTCCACTGCTGCAGTGCCACATTCCCCCCACTGGACCCTGGCCAGGTACTCACAGACTGCCCAGCATATAAAGATGTCTAAAATATTTTATCACTAAAGAAAGGAGCTTGCCCTTTTTAACCTGTGATGGGAAATTCAGCAGACAGGAAATTCTTTGTTTGAGATCTGTGGCTTTTATTTCCATGTATTCTGTGGCTAAAGCAAACCCAAGCTACCAAACCCTCCAGGTCTAGAGAAGACAGTGAGGAGCCAGGTCAGAAAAGAGGTTAAATATGTAATTTGCATTTATATGTATGCAAGAATGGCTCTTCTGGTACATTATGGTGTGGGAGAGAAAAATATCCCAATCTAAACATGTTTCATTGGCATATTTCGAGTTCATTGTTCAGAGAAATTGCAGACTGCTACAAATGCAGGAATGGCTGTGAAAAGCTGTCCTTTTCTAAGAAGAAATATACATCTATCTATGTTGGTAAAGAAAATAGCAAACACAGAGGGAGATGTTTCTCCTACCCTCCACCCCTTTCTGCCTAGGAGGGATCTTTGCACAGGAAGAAAGACTGCAAGTCTAACACCTGACCCAAACAGAGATGACCCGTGTGGCTGGAACCAGTAGGCTTCACAAGGCAACCCTGGCTTTCAGGGCCTATTACACCCTCAACCTGCCACAGTCCCTTGGTCCCAGAAGCCCAATCCCCTGTGCTTATAAGCTCTACATTTGAGTTTGCTGCTTCCATGTTTTAGGCATGTAATAAAATTTGTGTATTCATTTTCCTGTTACCTGCCTATGGTCAGTTCAAAGACTAATTATCAAACTTCTATAGGAAAAAGAATAAATTTAAAACTTCCTGACAGTTGGCATTCTAACACCCAGGACTGCCTCACCCAAGAGGTTTCAGTGCGTAAAACAAGAAGCCCCCATGGTGAACGCTTGTATTATAGTGAAGGGTCTTCTCCAGAGGCAGTGCACCAGGCTGCCAAACCCTGTTCAGCACATGTTTGTTCTCTCAACCCCCTCGCCCATGAGAGTCATCTTACACCTTGGATATTAGGCTGGACTATGAGACTTGCGTTAGCCAGTGGGTAGGTAGAGCATACAGCTCTGTATCTTTGAGAGGGGCTGTGTATTTATTATCAGGTCCTGACCTAGATACCCAATCTCCCAAATGAGTATTTGGTGGAGGTTAAATAAAAGGAGACAATTGTATGATTTTTTAGGGCTCCAGGAGCATCAAAGCCCTTTAATTAAGCTCAAGATTCTGAGGGCTAAGACAAAGGCTTCTCTGGATCAGTCCACTTTTTATAGGTCCCAGGACAAAAGGTGGAGAAACTGAGGAAAGCACGGGAAATGAGCAGGATCTCAGGAGTCACTTCAAGGACTTCTCCAAGTAGTAAATTATGCCAATTTAGGAGAACTGTCTTATCTCCAATTGACATTTATGGTAGGAGTGAGACTGCTGGAGTGAAATTCCTCCAGCTGCAGTTTCTATCTTGTTAATCGGGGTTGGAGCCAAGTGTCCGCAGCTGTGGCCTTATCTTGCCCTGTGAGGTGTCTCTGGCCTTACAGGCCACTACAGACCTCAGCCAAGACCAGTGATTCATAGAGGTTCACTTACTATGAATCAGCTCCCATTGCCAGACAAGGGGCCGAGGCCTAGGACAGACTCACAGATAAACACAGAAAGCCAATTACTAAAATTTAAATCCTGCTCAGAGCCGCTTCGTAGTGGTTTCCAACAATTTATTGCAACCTTCTCGAGCTTCTGTTCTCCAGCATGAGAACAAACTGCAGCAGAGCGTGGAGCCTCCTTTGGCCAAATCCAGGGGTCACGTCTGGGGATCTGCACCCTACTGTGCCAGTGCTCTGCTGGGACACACAGCTACTGGCATCATAAACTTAGCACCAGAATTAGTAAAAGAGGCAAATTTAAAATAAAAGAAGACAGTTTATTTGGAAAAGGGTGGAAAAAGAGAAGATAGATGAGTCATGAGTATGAGAAGGGCAAATTTATCCTCCGCTCGTTTCATTTTTTTGGTACTGGGGATCAAATTCACAACCTAGCACTTACCAGGCAGGCATGTATGCCACTGAGCTAAATCCTCAGCCCCTCAACTCCTTTGTAATAAGACTGGCATCCCTGCCCCACATTGGGCACCTGGAACTTGTAACGGTAGGATTGGTCTATGACTGTTTTTGACCCTAGCCTGAGCCCCTCTGCCTGCCACCTTTTAGTCCTTTGATTTTTCCTGTCATTTTATGATAGATAAGTGCAGGGAGGGGGAGTCTCAAAGAAGGGCAATTTAAAGTTAGAAATTAAGTAAAAGGGACAACGTACAAGTCACCGGCTCACCAGGGTGAGAACTATCAGCAATTCCTGAGCTCTGCATCATGTTGGAACTTGGGGCGCTGGGAGAGCAGGCAGCTTGCTCACCGCCCTGGTAAGCAGCTGGGGGCCTGCTGGTGCACGGGCTAAGAATCAGACATTGATCCACCGCCACCCCCGTTAGCAAGTGGGAGCTGGAGGTCTGAGTATCTCTTGGGGGGATGAATGTATGCAGTGTGGCAAGTAAGGGGGATTTCCTTCTACCATCTCTTTGAAGGCAAATATTTTCATCACTGTTTTGCTCAGTTCTGATTAATGGTGTTGCTCTACTCAATATTCTGTTTTTATAAGTTCAGTATTTCCTTCCATTTTGCTCTACCTGATTGAAAGAATAGCTAATGAGAACAGAGTGCGATGTACTATTGTGCCTATTGCTGGTGTCCTGGTGACCTGCTGTGAGGTTCTGTGCCAGTTTCACTGCACTGCCTCACATGGGTTTGTTCTGTCTTGTTCTGCTGTATTTTGCTACCTTCAAAAAAAAAAAAGTAGATAAGAAAGTAACAAAATACCTCCCAAAAACTTGCAACTCCACCAAAGCTGATCCATGAGGCATGGATGAGGAGAAACTCAAAAACAAAGCAACAGAATAAAATAAGGTGATTAAAAAGTAAATAATGACAACAAAACAGGTCAGTAAGGTACTGAGCAACCTGAAACAGGATATAACTAAACAGATAATGGACTTAAAAAGTGGGCTGGGGATTTAGCTCAGTGGCTTAAGTGCCTGCCTGGCAAGTGTGAGGTTGTGAGTTCGATCCCCAGTACCAAAAAAGAGGGGTGGGGAGAGAAAGTGCTCTAAAGGATATAACTGCATTTATGTTTATTGTTTGTTTATATATATGTTTGTTATTGGATCATTGAACTTCTTTGCAGCCTCACTGTTTGAATGTCCACTCTATATGCTTTAATTTTGTGACTTGAACAATTATGTCTAAGAAGATAATATGTAATTTATCAAGTAGTGATTTCTTACTGTTTATTTTTTCTAAAATTCTGTATTTTCTACCCCTTTTTCTGTTTTGCTTTTTTCCTCTTTAAATAAATTTTTTTTAAAAAAAGGGACAATGTGTGTATCTGGTGCAGTGGTAAAAAGATGCTAGAGCGAGAATGTGTGTATATATATATGTATGTATGTATATATGTATAGGTGTGCGTGCCTTTTACATATTAAATAAGGGTCCTTATGTGGCTGCTACTTGTCTCCTTTGCACTTTATCAGGTGGGGAGAGGAGCTAGTTACCTTGGTCTTGCAGCTCCTGGCCACATACCTGGTTTGCCTGTGGACTCTTCCTTCTAAATTCTTTTTTTTTTTTTTTTTTTGTACTGGGGCTCAAACTCAGGACCTTGAGCTTGACAGGCAGGCACTTATGCCACTGAGGTAAATCCCCCGGCCCTCTTCCTTCTAAATTCTTATGTTAATTGCGTCACCTGGCACCTTCCCAGGTCTGATTTCTCTTTCTTTACCTTTGTCTAATTGCTGGAATCTAACTGTAGAGGCAAAAGCTGCCTTTAGTAAGATTTTCTATGAATTTATTTTAAAGCTTAATGAGATCCTATTTTACCCTTTTTCCTGTATATGACCCGCTGTCTCTACACTGGGATGAAAACCCACATGGTGCAGACCTACACTTGACCTTTAGCTTGGAGCCAAACGCAGTCAGAACCACAGCTGGCCTGCAGACCTGCAAATAAGAATGAGGCCAGGTATAGTGGCACACGCCTGTAACGCTAGCAAGTAGGGAGGCAGAGGCAGGAGGATCACTGAGAGCTCAAGGCCAGCCTGGGATACATAGTAAACTACATAGTAAGACCTCATCTCAAAAAACAAACAAGCAAACAGAGTGAGATGTTAATTGTAAACCACGAAATTTAGGGGTGGTTTTGATAACACAAGGTGAGTTATACTGATTTCCCTGACTCCTGGCCTGTCTATTCGTATATGATCTAAATGCTATCATTTGAGGCAACATAGTTAAAACATGATGGGCTCTGAAGGCAGGCAATACACTCAGTGTTAATCCCATCACATATGCCAGTTATATGACGTTAGGCAAGTTGCTTTGGTCCTCTGAACCTCGATTTGTGTGTGCATATGAGCGTATATGCATGTGTATGTAACTCCAGCATGAAACAAGGACCTCCACACTGAGCTGCATGCCCAACCTTTATTATTTTGGAACAGGGTCTCACTAAATTGCTAAATTACCCAGGGTGGGGTCAAACTTTCAATCCTGCTTCAGCCTCCCAAAGTGCTGGGATTATAGGCAAGTATCACCATACCCAGTCCCCAATTTCTTCTACAAAATAAAAGTGATGAAAAATGCCTGTATGACTTATTAGCAATATGCTGAAAACTGTGTGCAGGTATGTTTGAGGGAACTTCTTCCTTTGTTTCTGAGCCTCATTGTCTTCACCTGTGGAAAGTAGATATTAGTCAGATATTCTAAGTTTATACTCTGTTTCTGAGTCCAGCTACATATTCATTCATTCATCCACTCATTCATTCATTCACCATCACTTACAAGTAAATCTTGTATACTTGCTACCTTGGGTAACCTTCCACGCAAACACTGGGCCAGTACCGAGAGGACACAGTATTCCTCAGCCCCACACAGTGCAGCTGTACCTCCCTAACTTGAGAAAAACTCACTTTAAGGCAAACAGAGGACATCAGTGAAGAACACAGACATCCAACATCTACTCAGGTTTAAATTTATGTAGCAAGGGCTACTGGAGTGCATAGCAATGAACCAGACTGGCCTGGGAGGCAGAAAAGTCTCCCCTGAAAAAGGTTAGAGACAAGCACCAAAGCTTGGGTCGCTGAGGGGAGAGGTTCCAGGCAGTAGGAGCAGCAGGCTCAAAATTCAGTGGGGCTTGGAAAGGGAGCATTTTTGTGGAAATTTTGTAAGAAAATATTGGGAGCCTAGAGGATTTGAAGCCAAAGAGAGACAGGAGCAGGCTTGCTACTTGCAAGATCACTTTGACACACCTAAAAGCAAAGTGATCCCAAATGGTAGACACCAAAGCACAGACTTGTCCCAGCTAAACACAGAGTTGAACATATTTATCTCTGTTTCTTCCTAGATGTGACTAAAAAGACGACAGTAAAGAGATGAAAAAGGCATAAAGCCACAACAAAGAGGCCAGGAGAGGAGACAAAAGTGGAGAAGGAATACAAACAAAATTTTTGAATTTGAAGGGGAAGAGAAGGAGCAAACAGACACTTGGTGGGTGAAGGAGAGCTGAGCCTTCCTGTCTAGCCTGCAGGCAGTGGGTCAGCTCGGGACTCCACATGAACTCAGACAGAATGAAGGAACTTCCCAGCAGGACATCCTGCTGAAAACAAGTAGCATAGCCCAAAGTCTATACCAGGAGCAAGTAGACCCCTCTTCCCTACTCTGGCGGCGAGGAAGTCTCCGTTCTCAAGAAGGAAACCCAGAAGCACTCTGGAAACTGGCATAGTGGCAGACGGTAAATAGGAGCATCGAACTAAGGTCTGTTCAAGGTGCAGCCCCCTGGCCAACCTTCCTCCCCATTCTGCCCCCGGAAGTCTGTATCTAGGTTATCATCTTCTCCAGCCATACCATAACCCAAGGTAGAAGGCCAACCGGCAGATTGCTCTCCAAAAAAACTGACCGTCAAGGAAAGGCAACACCCTCTGGAGGCGAGATGGATTCTCGGTGAAGCTTGGGGCCTCTCTGCCCGGTGAATCACCTCTGCCATGAAACCCACCACGCAGAACTCTGCCTAGGTACGGGCCTTCCAATCTGCACTCTTTGGCAGTGGCCTGTCAGAAAATCTGCAATATGAAACATGAATGTCCCAAACTAACAGAAAAATAACTTTCTAAAAAAGATTTTAAAAGGGGACAAAGGGCCGGGGGTTTAGTTCAGCAGCATAAGCACCTGCCTGGCAGGCGTGAGGTCGTGAGTTCAATCCCTGGTACCAAAGAAATAAGATTACAAAAGGGGACAAAGGAAATTCTCCTAAACAATATAGCTAATGCCCTCGGAAAGATAAGGGAAGTTATTGCTTCCATGAAAACTGAAATAGGATAAAAGAAAACATAGTGTGGAGGAAACTAAACAATATAATATATAATAGTATGAATTTTAAAATCAATAGAAAGTGTAGTCAAGTTTTAAGTTTTAAACTTATTCCTTTCCTTCTAAATAATGTTGGTCTAAGAATAAGTTGACAGTTGATTAAGAGGGGAGAAATGATAAACTTATATGTGCAGAAACACAGAACCATGGGCAAAGTTTGAGACCCCAGGAAGCCTGGGCCATTGAAGATGTGTGTGTGTGTGTGTGTGTGTGTGTGTGTGTGTGCGTGTGTGCGTGTTGCTGGGGATCAAACTCAAAACCTTCACACAGAACTACATTCTCAGTCCCTTTCTCTTACCCCCCTTTCTTATTCTTTATTTTGAGACAAGGCTTCACTAAGTCTCTCAATTGCCAGACTGACCTTGACCTTGGCCACCCTCCTGGCTCAGCTTCCCACAGTACTGAGTTTACAGCTAACCACTACCATGTCCACATGAAATGAAGTTCACGTAAAACCTGATGAAGGGTCAAGGGGCTTAGACTTCCAAGTGGAAAGGAGATGGTACAAGCTAAGGACACTGAAGGGAGAGATGCGTACCAAGCAAGAGTTGTCCATGTGCGCAGATAAAGTCTGAAGGAAAGACTCACCTGTGTGACTTCGCCTGGGCCGGGGGTCAGCTCTCCAATGTCCTTCACCTGTGGAAAGCCCTGTCCTAGGCCGGAAGGGGTACCCGGTGCAAGAGTCTGTTTACATCACTAGCTGCTTACCACGCTAATGCAGGTTTCCTGCGTAAAGCGAATTTCTTCTACAAAAGCAGGACTGCCCTGCTGAGTTTACTCTGGATTGGGGTAGAATATTTTATCCCTTGCAAAGTTTAGATGATAGAAATAAAAACGTCTTTTAAAAAGGAGAATAAAAAGAGATTATAAATAGAAAAAAGAGAAAAATTAGAGAATTCGTTGTGGGAGGGTCAAATGTCCAATGAGAATATGAGTCTTGGAAAGAGAAGAGAGAAGAGAGGGCGCTGTGTAAAAGTTGGCATTTTCTCTTTGAGGACCTGAAGTACGCGCACTTCTGTGTTGAAAGGACCCATAATCAAGGGTGCACCTTGTGGCCTGAACCTCAGAGCACTGCTGCTGCACTGGCGTTCAGGGTGAGGGGGAAACTGAGACCACATAGGAGATCCAGCAGCTGAAAACTTGCTCGGAAATTCTGAACTGGGGCCTTCAAATTCTGAAGGGAAGTTGGTTCAAAGCCAGAGTCTTCCATTGGCCAACTGTCCATTGACTGTGGAGGCCAAACAGGAATATCTTCACAAACGGTAATCCTCAGAAACGTGGTTTTCCCTGCACTCTGTCAGAAAACTCTGGGGTGATGTCTCTGGCCAAATGAGAATAAACCAAGAGAAAGCTCTGGAGTCTAGACAGAGGCTCCAGTGCAGAAGAGAGAAAAGGAGGGTGCTCAGGATGGATGAAGGGAGCCCAGAACGAGTGTAGGAACAGACTCGAGGGGATTCCTGCTCTGTCAGACTGTGGAGGGCAAATGAGAGGTAAATTGGGATGGGGTGGGGGCGAGGGTTGCTCGGCAGCAATTGTAGAAAACAAAGTTATTCAAGAAGAATGTAACTGTGGTTCATCACATAGCTCAACCTTAAATAATATTCATCCAATCAATATAAACATTGAGTATGTACTTAATCCCTTTATTGTAAGATGTCCACATTAGAACTGAGTGATCAAATGGGAAAGAATGGAGTGAAAAAATTAATCTACATTTTAACTGTAGGAAGTCAACAAATTATATCTAAAAATTTAAAACATGAAATAGTAATGCTTATTATTTAGAAATATAATAGAGAACATCAGAAAAGTTAAGAGAATTCAAAGTGGTTGCCTTGTCTGAGAGTGGAAATTGGTGATGGAGAAAAGAAAGCAATTTTTATACCTTTTTCTTTTCCCTCAGGTATTAGGGATCGAACTCACAACCTTGTGCTTACCAGGCAGGTGCTTATGCTGCTGAGCTAAATCCCCAATCCCTAGAAGGAGGAATTTTTTTAAAAATATTTTTAATACAAGACTCACTGAGCATTTGACATTCATGTCTACATTTATGTTGCAGGCATAAAAATATAAATTAAATTAAAGGAAAAAAGCAACACAGTAGAGCTGCTACATCAAGGAGCCTGAAAGTGTATACTTTCCAGAGAAATGAGTAGAACAACCGAAAGTTAAAGAATAGGTTATTTATGGCATGGGGTAACTTCTGCAGTGACATTTTCATACATGGATAACGAAATTGTGGTATCTCAGCTTCTAGAAAGAAATGAAGATGATGTGCTCTGGAAATTGGGATAAATGACTCAGAACATTATCTCTAATGATGGGGAGGGAGACTGCTGTTGAAAATGCACACAGAGAGTGAGGGAAAATGATTTCATGAAATAACGAGGGTGGGAGAAACTGCATTTCTAAGTTAATTCCGAGCTTATGTAATGTATAACTTTAAATATGCACATGCAAGTGAATTAATTGATACGTTAAACTTAAATTGGAAAGTATGAAATAAAAATAGGACTGTAGAGGGAAATATGCAGGCAAAGGCACATCTGAGGTTGGAATTCAGAGCAAAAATTGTTACACAAACCAAAACAAAAAAGCTACAAAATTAAAAATCGAAAGTCTAGTAGCCGTCACTATCTGTAACTATCTGTTCAATAATAATAAACTATCTAAATTCATAAAATAAAACTACACATATCAAGGAGAAATAGAAATATTATTCTTAAAAATTAATATTCCATTTGGTTTGGATGTGATTTTTCCTGCAAGGGTTTCTTATTCTGGAAGTTTGGTCCCCGGCACAGCAGTGTTAAAAGAAGGCAGAGTCCCCAGGAGGTATGGTCTAGCGTGAGGTAATTAGGTCACGGGCACATCACCCTTGGAAGAAATTAATGCCAGTTCCATGTAATGAGTTCTCGCAAAAGCCAAAATTCCCGTGAAACAGTAAAGCTGTGTCCTCATGTCTTGTGCCCTGCCTTGCCGTGTGACCCTTGCCTCGTCAATGTCCTGCCAGGACACCATCCACCATGACACCATTACCAGGCGCCAAACCAATGGAGTCACCAGACCTCATACTGCCATCCTCCAAAATTTTGAACTAAATAAACCTCTTTCCTTTATAAGATACTCAATCGTATTTTGATATAACAACACAAAACATACTAATTCACACTTCCTACAAGCAAGGACAGGAGGACAACAGACACAGAGCCCCAGAAAAATGGGCATTCTATGTAGGACAATTTGCAATATCTAACTTACTAGGGCATGTACCTTTGGTCCAGAAATTCTATTTCTATAGATTTATCCTATGAAATAGATTACACATTATAAAAGTTACTTACAATAATAGTTATCGGAGCACTGTTTATAATGAAAAATATTAAGGGCAATCAACCAACCATGAGTATGACATCAGCTGGCAGACTATAAAAATGTAGGCTCTCAAGCCCACCCCAGACCTGATAAATTAGAATCTCATTGTTACCATGATGCTCAGTGATTTCTGAACACCTTAAAGTTTGAGAAACAAAAAGTTTATTAAATAAATTAAAGTAGCCAGTCAGCAACTCACAAGATCCAGCCATGGTGGAACCCAGGTGGCTGTGCAAGAAAACAATTTGCCTGCCCTCTTGGTAAATGCCTCCCTCCAGAGTGTGAGCCGGGAGGAGACCCAGTCAGTGGCTCCCGTGAGCCTACCAGCAGGTGGGCTGGGAATCAGACATCCCAACCCACCCCCTAGCTCCTGCCCCTGTTAGCAACTGGGGACAGAGGTCTGAGCATCTCTTGGGAGGATGACCATATGCACATAGCAAATATGGAGGATTTCCTTCCATCTTCTGTTTGAAGGCAAAAGTGATTTGCACTGTTTTGCTTTGTTCTGATTGTTTTGCTCTAGTCAATATTCTCTTTTGATTGGTTTTATAATGTTCTGTTTTTGGTTTGACTTCTCTATACCTAATTGAATGAACAACTATTGTGAAGATAAGGAGCTATACTATGGTACCTATTACTGTTATCCCGGTATCCTGCTGTGAAGTTCTGTACCAATTTCACTGCATTGTCTTGATTGGCTTTGTTCTGTCTTGTTCTGTTGTATTTTTACTACCTTCAAAATAATACATAAATTAAAATAGATCTATCAAATGAAATTTTATGTATCTTCATTAAAAGCACAGAGTCCTCCATGTAACAATGTGTAGAATCATCTACAGAACATATTGTAAAACAAAGGCTGTGGGAGGTAGAATGCCACAGTGAGGCCTTATTTATATATAGAGGAAAAAATGGAACATACACTATTCTTTCATCACCAAACTGATGACCTCACTGCTTACTTCAGTTAAGCTGTTCCTTTCCTCCTCATTCTCTCCTGACGATAGTCAGCACCAACCAGTTCATTTTTCTTTTTCAGTTTTTTTTTTATTAGCACATGTTTGCATTACGTAATGATCACATCTTTGTGGGCAGTTGGTACATGTACATGGTCTTAGTTCCTTTTTCACTCCCTTTCCCTGCCATCCCCCAAGGCTCCCTCCCACTTTTGACCCCTTCCCATGACAAAAAGCTCTATTTCCATTTTTTTCTTTGATTCTTTTTAAAATCCCTTTTCCCCTTCTGTCCCTCTTTTGTCTCTTCTTCCCCGTGTCATTTGATCAATATCTCCCTACTTCCTATTATCTGACCTTTATTTAGCTCTTTTTTTAATTTTGTTCTTTATATTTTAGTTTTCTCAATTAAGAGAAACCATGCAGTGTTTAAATCCTGTGCCGAATGTATTTCGCTTAGCTTTATGGTCCTGACGTGCAATGCATTTACCTGCAAATGGCTCGTTTATCTTTTTTATTTATTTTGGCTGTTCATCTATATTTTACTTTCTCATATAAGAGAAACCATGTGATATTTAAGCTTGTACATTTATTTCATTTTTGTCTCACTTAGCCTTTGGAGGAAATGATTAAAGAAAGGAATTGGGGCTAAGCATGGTGGCTCATGTCTGTAATCTGTAACCACAGCACCCTGAGAGCTGAAGCAGATGGACCACAAACTGGAGACCAGCCCGGGCAACTTGGCCACTGAGCTAGACCCTGTTTCAAAAAATAAAATAAGGCTAGGGAGGTAGCACAGTGTGAAGGTCCTGGGTTCAATCCCAGTGCCACAAAAGAAAGGAAAGAAGAGAGGGAGGGAGGGAGGGTGGGAGGGAGGGAGGGAAAGAAGGAGAAAATGGAAAGGAAGTAGTTGCATCAACCCTCAGCTTTGGAGAGGTTGCTGCTTAAACAAAAAATAGCAACCCTGATTCTGTCCGTATTTCCTAGCCTTGTCTGATGCTTATGCAGGACTTAGAGACAAAATGGTCTATTGTGTAAAAGCCCTTCCCAAACACTGTCAAACACAGGTACATACGAGTACACACACACATGCATGCACGCGCACACACACATACATGAATACACAGCTTTTGGCATTTCTTCCCTATTTAGACCCAAACTGTTGGGCACTAACACTTTCCCACACCTGCCTGAGTACCAACATGGGCATTTGTCATCTATAATTACCTTCTCCTGGGGTCAATAATCATTTTGTAAATGACACCCTAACTGTCCCTAAGAGCTATCTCAAAAGCAGGTATTGATCAGGCCCTGGGGAGCAGGGCCCTCTCCTGCTGCTGCTGATGGGCCTTGAGACCTGTGAACAGCCCCCTCAGACAGCACAAGGAAGGAAGGAGGTAAAGGGTGATTAATGGCCCAATTTGTCTTCCCTTTTACCCAAGTGACTGACAGGAAGGCAAAGTAAAGTGGTCCGGCTGTCACGTCTAGGCCCGGAAATCAATCCCATAAGCCAGTCTGAGCCTGCATCACAGCACCCCACTTTGTCGGTGAGTGGTTAGAAATGCATCGCTGGGAATCCAAGAAAGCAAGTTCCATTCGGTTTGGCGTGATGCTCTGCTTATCTGTTGCTAAGGAACGAACCACTCCAAAGTGAGTGACAGGGAACAAAAATTATTTTATTATGCTCACAGATTCTGGGGGTTAGAAATTTGGACTAGAAGCAACCATAATGCTTTATCCCTGCTTTATAGTATCTGGAGCCCTGTCTGAGAACTCTGACAGCTCGGGGTACTGGGAACAGCGGAAGCCTGACTCACCTGCAGGCTTCTCCATCCTTGTGTCTGGTACCCAGACTGGGCTGAGATGGACACCTACCTGTGGCTCCTCCCCTTGCTTGGGCTTCCCACCCACAGCTTAGCTGGGTCCCACAACACATTATCCCCGAGGAAGCATCCAGAGAGGGAATGTTCCAGAACAACCAAACAGAAGCCATGCAGCTTTTAGGACCTAGACTCAAGGTATCACTTCCTCTGTATTTGACTGAGCAAAGCAGTGAAAACCCCATGCCAGTTCAAGGAGATGGAACACAGAGACTCCTCTTAATGGGAGGATTAGCTAACACTGGAGGCTTTCTTTAAAAAAGAAATCACTAAACCAAGGATCTTTTCAGAGAGACTTTCTAGGATAGGTATGCCAGCTAAAACTCCATGGAAATAAATCAAAGAACTAACAAACTACAAATTAGGAAAGGTCAATTCAGCCTAAACTTTGCTGGAAGCAATCACATCTAAACCCAAGGCCCTGAATGGCCTTAAAGTCTATGACCGCAAGGAGCCTCAGTTTACTCATCTGTGAGAGGAAAGAAA
Organism: Hydrochoerus hydrochaeris; assembly: GCA_004027455.1. Classification (NCBI taxonomy): domain Eukaryota; kingdom Metazoa; phylum Chordata; class Mammalia; order Rodentia; family Hydrochaeridae; genus Hydrochoerus; species Hydrochoerus hydrochaeris. The sequence continues at coordinate 75,914 of PVLA01002508.1, forward strand.
GGCGTCTTCCCTTCCTACCTAAGAGCTGCTAAAATAATGGGAGGAATGGTAATGAATTTGAAAGTGCACTGAGGTGCATTGTGATGATTGTGTGCTGCTTCTCATCAGGTTTAGCAAACAAGGACTTGGTGTTAGTGAGATTTTAACCAAGAAATTCCAGTGGGTAATCAGTCCAACTGGCAAGCTCAGTGGGCAAGAGGCAGCAGGGCAGGTCTGATGAAATGTGTTCTGTTTTATCCTGAAGGCTTCTGGATTTGGACACCCAAAAGGCAAGAGTGTCCCTTTTGTCTCTGAACTGCAATCTCCTGGAGGTGGATATATGGACTTCTGGTGACAAATCATGTTGTCTAATTCCAGGGAAAGAACTGATTTTGGATGACAATTTTTTTATGAGATAACAGAGCAGGGCAGGAAAGAAGATAAAATAGAGTGAAAGAGGAAGCGGAGTCAAATGGAGAGAGTTAGAGTCTCAGAGAAAAGCAATAGTAAGAATGGGAAGCACAGAGAGAGGAGAAAACAGGTCTCTCAGAGAGGAAGCCAGCACCCAAACAGCCATTCAGAATCCCTCTGTGTCCTGAGGAGGGCTCATGAGTTAGTTCCAGGCTGCTCTTCATGCAGAGAAAGCAGCTTCTGCTGGCCTTGAATAGACTGACCTGAGGTCTGCTGGGAAAAACACTTTGGGAGGACGGGGCTAAGGGTGGAATGCGAGCTGCAGCTCCCCTACTTCAGGGGAAGCAACAACACACCGGGGGCAGGCTGCAGACAGCCAGCCCACAGGCGTGCACCTCTGCACAGCCAGCACTCAGGGTCCCCCATCTTCCGGGATGTTCCCCACACCCTCTTCTCAGAAAGCTGCAGGGCCTTGGATTCAAAGGACAATTCAGGGATCCCAGCAGGGCCTGTTTGTGGGAGAAGCAGGACAACTTCTCATCTCCCACTCCTCTTCCCCAGGCTTCAGTCACAGGTCACTGAAGCACACTAGGAATTCACTGAAAGCCCGGTCACCAGCTAGAATTTAGGCAAGCGCGCTGAGGGTCAGGTGGCATCAGTACCGAACTGCAGTCTGGCTTTGCTATATCGGACCAGAGAAGGAAGCAGAGAAGGGGTGCTGCTAGCGGGACGATCTGTTCTGGAGTTAGTGGCAGGACACGGGCAAGGGAGACCTAACCACCAGCAGCAGAAAGAGCAGTCTGAAAGCAGCATGGCTGGCCCAATGGCAGACCTCTTCCGGCTCTGCAGGGCTGGGCCAGGCGCTCAGCAAGTAACTGGGAGCAGGGCCG
>PVLA01002508.1:77293-265378 GCA_004027455.1 Hydrochoerus hydrochaeris
AAAAAAAAAAAAAAAAAAAAAAATGAAACAAGAAGGAGGGGGAAGGAGGCCACAGCACCCCAATACTGAGGTGTGTTTTTACCATCACATTAATGCTCCCCTAATTAATACCGGGAGGCTGCACATACCATTTCACTATTTTCACTCTGCTGATTTGCCCCTTGGGACAAAAGGAAATTAGAATTAAGTGGAGACAATGGAATTGCTGGCAGGATTATTAGCTTCAGTGAAGTTAATGAAGGCCGTGGGAGGGAGGAGGAGTGAAGCGCCTCAGGGGGCTGTGACTCAGGCGGAGCTGCAGGAGACCAGGGCGGGAAGGACCCTCTGCCCTTCTGGGCCCCTGAGCCCCAAGATCAGGGGCTCTAGGGGAGGTCAGATCCCATGGGAGAACAGGGGTTGGGCAGCTGGAGAGATGCTGCAAGTGTGAGACAGTCTGGGTGCCCTCCAGACACACACAGGGCCCAGTCACCTGCCCCTGCAGGGGTGAGGGAAGTCTGGGTGCCCTCCAGACACACACAGGGCCCAGTCACCTGCCCCTGCAGGGGTGAGGGAAGTCTGGGTGCCCTCCAGACACACACAGGGCCCAGTCACCTGCCCCTGCAGGGGTGAGGGAAGTGGAGGTACGTTCCCAACACGACCCCACCAGATACTCCAGCTCCTTTCTGGGAGGTAGCAAATTCCTGCTCAGGCTTCTACCCCAGGAACGTCCTCATAGCCCAGGTGTCTCAGGCTCAAAGGATACAACATACATGGAGAAATCCAAGATATTTAGGGCCCAAGGCACTAAGAAGAGAAACAACATTCAGGTCACAGCGTATCTATAGGTGTGCGTACACACACACACGCACGCACACACACACACTTGCATACACTCACTCTCAGCCCATACAGCTAACCTACCCACGTATGCTCATAGGCCCAAAATTGTACACCCATGTGTGCGCTCTTGTACACTCATCCATTAGGAGAGAGCCCATCACCAGCTCTGATAGGAGTTTCTCCTTTGCACATGCGTTCAGAGGCCAGCTCCCCTTCCCTGCACCCTCAGGCCAGGTTTGCCAACCAACTGGTTCATGCCCACTCCTTGCTGCTCTTGGTCTCACCAGACCACTTGAGAAGGTGGAAAGGGTCAAAGGTCACTCAGCAGGGTTTTCAGGACAGTGAGGCTCAGCTCTACACAGCTAAGGTTTGTTTTTCCCTGGAAATGAGAAGACAAGGTGCTCAGAAAACACGATGCAGTTTCATTTCCAGAGTGGGTTTTTTCCTCCTATGCAGCTCATGAGTCACTAGATTAGCACCTTTCCAATTACTGGGAGGCAAAAACCCTATTATCATAGAAACCCTCCCGCAAGCAGAATGACGGCTCTATTCTTTTTGACGGCAGCAGCCAGCCCCACAGAGAGCTGCAGAGCTCAGCAAGCTGGGAGCCCTGTGTTCCAGGTAACTTCACGTCCTTACTTCAAAAGTGAACTTTAAAGAACTCTTGTCACAGCCTCGGCGGCATGTCACAGGCCCCACAGGACACACCAAGACAGCCCAAAAGGGGAGGGTGAGGAACAGCAAGGGCACACATCCTAAAGCCCCCACACAGAATCCGAGGAGCCTCGGACTCCCCCACGGGAAGAAGTCCTCAGCATGCGAGGTTGTCCAAGCCGAGGGACAACAGTGTGCTACAGAGGTGGGAAAAGTCACTGAAGAATCCTGTGAGAAGGCAGATGGGATCCAGTTAGCTGGACTCACAGGTGGGTGGGGCTACACACACTGGCTCTGATGAAGAGATGGAGTTGCCAGGCCTCCATTAGGTTCAGGGGCTGCCCTACAGCTCAGGGGGCAACACCATGGGCAGCGAGCACACTCAAACTTACCGTTTCCCTGGACACACAGTGGACCTCAAGGGCTCCTCTACGGAGCTCTCACTTCCTTGATTGTAAATGGAGGAGGATGTTGTATATTCCCTTCCTCCAGTGCTCTCTTCTCCCTGAGATGACATCTGGACCCAGTGACACTGCCAGCGTCAGGCAGCCTGTGGCTTCAGTCGAGCAGAGAGACCTCACTCCTTCTGCACTATCCTGCTGTGCACCATCCTCCTCCATGATCCACCCTGAAGCCCAGAAAGGGCCTAGCAAACTTAGCTTGCTGGCTTTTTGCCACATATCATTCAAGGTACCAGGTAAATTAGATGAGGAATAATAACAACAGGTACTCTTTGCTGAGCACGAGCGCAGATTGGCCTGTGATTTCCTCCCATCATCCTGGAAAATAATGTTATTGTATCTTACCAAGGAAGAAATGACCCTTCGAGAGTTTACATAATTCGACAATAGGGTTCAAACCCAGGTAGAGTTTGGTTCAAAATCTGGACTTTCACCTCTAAGACAGATCACCTTCCAAAATGTAGGTTGCACATTCTGACCCTCAGAAGTCTCAGATTCACAGGTCTCTGATGATGGCAGCCTTCCTCGCTTTCTTCCGCTCTCTTCAAGCTACAGACCATCGGTATAACCCGACTATCCCTGACACTCCTAGAGCCCAGGGACACTCAGTTATCACTCGGTGTACAAGCTTTGTGTAGGACAGAATACCTGCGTGTACAGACACAGAAAGCTTGCTGCTCCTCTGTCTAGCTCCCCCCCAAATTTGAAAAGCGGTACAAGGTGAACTCAAAGAGAAGAGAATATAGCACAGGGACAGCCTTGGGCAAAGACATATCTGGATACCCAGGAGGGTCATAGGCTGTAGGTTCTGGTTTATTCTATTTTCTTCCATTTTATGTATTCTGGTGGGGGGGTATTACTAGTAGTCACAATGCAATGTTGTGCTTTGGTTTTGGGTCTTGGTATTTGCTTTTTAGTGTTTTTTTTTTTCCTCATCCATAACTGAACTCTATTCTAGAACCAGAAAGCCCTGCCTGTTTCTCATCACTGCTATCTTTGCATGCTCTGTCCAGGTTTCTTATCAATTCCCCGCCAGTGAGCCTGTTGTCTCAGTTTGCTCTTCCCAAGAAGTACAATCTTCACTATCCTCTAACCCTGTCAGAGACCCACAAGGGGAAACAAAACTACTAGAAAGAAAACAAGTTTTAAAATCTATGTGTGTGTGAGTGTGTGTGGGTATGTCTGTGTGTGTGTCTGTGTGTGTGTCTGTGTGTGTGTGTCTGTGTGTGTGTCTGTGTGTGTCTGTGTGTGTAAGGCATTTTAACACAACTGAACTTCAGGTACTAATTTTTTAACTTTTGTTGAGTATCTTAGTCCTGAAATTTCTCCTCTTACCAGAAAGACAAGACACCCAGGCTTTCAGCATTTCTCAGAGCTAGTTTTCCCTGAAGCAAAAAGATCATTTGTTGATACTGATACTCACCTCTTTTTATACAGTCAAACTCCATTAAGGAAATTGGAGATGGCAGCAGTGCCTACCACATTAATTAATTGTTTGGGGTTTTTTTCAGGCTACATTTTCTATAACTCAGTGGATATCAGTGGCATAATTAGAATTGGTGGTGTTTTTTAATTAGTTAGAATATTCAGTACTCCCCAACTATTCCTTTGAAGTCATTTGCATGTAAATATAACTACATCAAGGAATAAAATATCTAAACATTGCAGTAAAAATTTTTATTTTGCCTCAACTGCTCTGTGGGCTTATGAGAAATCCCTATATTGTCTTCTCAGCTCTTTTGTAAATCATTAGTCAAATAACTTCCTATCTTGTTACTTGACAGAATGTGGGAGTGTCATGGAAGCCAGCGATGTTCAAAGGCCGGCCTAGAGAGGACCAGTTAGAGTCTATTCTGACTAAATTGGATTGTTTTCTCTTTCCTCCATACCTGATATGAACTACTAATTTTAATAATAATGTGAAATAGCTATGTAATGAGAATTTACTACCTACCAGGAACTATGCTGAGTGCTTTGTATTCACTAATTTTTTTTACATGTACCCTGAGAAAAATGTTTTATTTTCCCATATTTACTGATGAGACATATGAGCACAGAAAGATCATGTAATTTGCCCTAAAATGTAGCTCATGTGTTGATCACTTCCTCATCACTGAGACAAAACACCCAACACCAGGAACTTAAAGGAGAGTTTGATTTGGGCTCACAATGTCAGAGGCTTTAGACTATGGTTGGCAGGCTCCAGGCCAGAAACATCATGGCGGAAGGGTCTGGTGGAAGAAAACTGCTCACTTCATGGCTGCAAGGAAGCAGGCAGAGAAGGGAAGAGCCGGGGACTAGAATACATGTTTTCAAGTCATACCTTCAGTGACCTGCTCCCCCCAACCAGGCCCTTCCTGTGAACATAAGACTTTTGGGCTACATTTTATTTGTAAACCATAACAGCTAGTAAATGGCAGAATTATAATTCAAATCCAGGTTTTTCTTGTTTTAAAATTTAATTACCAGTGATCTTCCATACTGCCTACTTATCTGTATCCCTAAGTAAATCTGCAAAGGATGACAATGTGCCAACCATACTACTTTTCCACGAAATCCAAGTCCTAATGACCACTCCAGGGTTAATTATCTAAAAAAGGTAATTCATGGAAAGTATTCTCCAAGAAAATTACATGAGTTCTTCCTCTGTTAAGTGTCTCCCTTCTCAGCCATCCTGGCCATCCTGACCTTCTTTCATCATCCATGTACAAGGTGAATCTTAATGCTTGCTTCTGAGGGACCCTAAACATTCTGCAGCCCAGCATCCTTATTTTGAATAGAGAGGAAAACAGTTTAGTTAAGGTCTTCATGTTAGCTTTCCACTACTGTGTCTAAATATCAAAGATAAACAACTTAAAAAGGAAGAGATTCATTTCGGCTTATGTGTTCAGAAGTTTCAGTCTCTGGTCACTTGTCTCCCTTGCTTTTGGCCCTGTGGCAGTGTAGCACTTCATGGTAGAAGAGGGTGGCAGGGGAGCTGTTCACTTCATGGCAGACAGGAAGTAAGGAAAAATTCAGAAAGAGGCCTGAGATCTAATGTTCCCTTGAAGAACATTTCTTAATATGTTCCCAGGGACCTAACTTCCTTATAACAGGCCCTCTTTCCTGAAGACTCCACTACCTCTCAATAGCTCCACGGACTAGTGTCTGAGCCTCTGACCCATGGCCCTTTGGGAGCTATTTCAGATCCAAACTATGGCACTCCTTGTCTGAAATCACATATCTTGTAAACAACACAGCATGATCTAATATCCAGATATGATCATTTATGTTGAATATATGGGCCCCTCAGCTGTTTCCCATTTCTCTTCAACTACGTATCCCCTCCCATGAACAATTTATCTATCCTCTCAATATGTCCAAAAACTCTGCCACCTCTGGCTTTCTGGGTAGACTCTTCTCAAGCAGACCCCTCCTCATTTCTGAATCATGTTAGAGACCTTCTTCCACCTCGTTTTTATTCCCTTTAGATCTTTTTTATGGTACAGTGCCCTTGAGTTCCAATTAGTCTCCTTGTCTGGAAAAAAGCTTTCTGTTCTTCTCACTCTTTTTTTCTGCTCCTCAAACTTCCAAGCCTTGGAACCAGATTCTCTGCAGTAAAACTCCCACAATATGTGAGAAACCAGAGATCTGCAGAGGCAATTCTGTGCATACTCAAAATCTCCAGGCCCTACCCTTCTACACCCACCACCTCTGTTGGCATCAAGAAGCCCTTTGCCTTTGATGGGGACTGAGCCTTTCTGCACAGGCCCTTTAAGCCCCAGATGTCCCCAGCTGTACAGTTAAGTGAAAGGCTTCCAAGGTCCTGTGGAGTAGCTGGGTAGCTTTGACTGTGAAGCTCCAAGTCTTGGTTTCCTCATCTGTATCATGTGGATAATAATACAATTCAATGCTATTTGTAAACAGAATCAAATGCATAGCAAGTCCCAATGAACATTAGCTGTTTCATTATGTAAAGACTGCTTTGAATAACATAGGAAAATGAACAAGTGGCTAGAAGTGAGTCCTGTGTGCAGTGCTGGACCAGAATGTCCCCAGATGAGACCTCTGAGAAGCCTGGGCAGGGCAATCCCCAAGGGACAGAAGGCTCCTATGTACCAGCCAAGCACAGCAGCTTTCACCAACTCGAGGGCTAAGACTTAGAGGATGTGACCTCACCGAGGACAACCAGGGTGTCTAACGCAACTCACACCCCCATGTACTAAATTAGCAATTTATATCTTTAATGGGCCTAATTTTGTGCTTCCAAAACTCCTATGTCCTAACTCTCAGTACCTCAGAATGTAACTACATTTTGAGACAGGGCCTTTGACAATGTAATTAAGTTAAAATCAGGACAGGCCCTAATCTAAGATGACCAGTGTCCATATAAAAGGAGGAGACAAAGATCCAGCGACAGAAACCAGACACGTGCACACGTGTAGAGATGATCAGACGAATACACAGCAAGAAAGTGACCCTTCACAAGACAAGGAGAGAGGACTTAGAAGAAGCCAAACCTACCAACAATTTGATCTTGGGCTTCCAGCCTCCAGAACTTTGAGAAAATAAATTTCTGTTGTTTGAACCATTAGTTGGTACTGTTAGGGCAGCCCAAGATGACTAAGTCTGTTCCCTTCTGAGAAGGACTCATTGAAGGCTGAGGTGGTTGAGTGACTGGCTGGGACTTACATATACACAGTCCCAGTGTAGCTCGTGCTGCTGGTCCTTCATTTTCTGGTTCCTGCTCTTTATGGGAAATCGCCAGGGCTCCTGGGGAAGCAATATGGAGGCAGTGAGGGGAGGTCTAGAGAAAATAGAATATAGAAGGTCAGCCTTCCTGTTCAAGGGAACACAAGATCAGCTCCTCAGGGCTAAAATGGCTTTTGCAGTGCTGACTGTCTATCTTCAGGCACTAAATTCTGGACTAGGCTGATCCAGACAATGTGGACCCCAGCTTGTCTCATCTTGACTCAGATCAACTTTGAATGTGGCCCTGGCACAGCCAAAGTAGGACAGAGCCACAACCTTTCAAGACAGGTCGTCTCAATCCTCATCTTGTCTCTCTCTTACATGATATTGTCTGTCACTCACCCTCCTCCTCCTCATCTACTAAAGGTAGCCATCCACCTTCTTAGCTTGACTGGGGGCAAACATGATTTCATTTCTGCAAGGCCTCCCAAGAGGGCTCCAAGGCCTCTGTACAGTGGAACATTGGTAAAGCTGTTGTGGTTTTACTCTCTCTCCAGAAACATGTGGCTGGAAATCCCAGAAGGATGATAGCAACCCCAAAAAGCAAACAGATAAGGGACTTGGAGAGGAGTGAGGTAAGCAGATTCTGCAGAACCTCTTAAACGAAGTTTGCCAGTGGTTGTCAGGGCTAGTGGTTGTCAGGGCCTAGGGACTGACTATGGATGGGTGGAACCAAGCTGTCTCCTAGTCGTTTACTTTTCTTTGCCCAGCTCACAGCCGAGCCCAGAGCTTTGCAGAAAGGCTAGATATTTATCCAGAGTACCCCTGATTTGGGGGAAACAGTCACTTTGATACCATTCTATCTGTGACGACCGCCTCAGGCAGGATTCAGGATGGAGGAGGGCCGGGTTGGTCCATGGAAGAGATGGAGGATGAAGCGAGTGATAATGGGTGGTTCTAAAGGTTGGATGCAACACTAGCCTGAGATGCACACATCACACGATACTATTCTCCTTCCAGAAGTTTACCTAGGTTATCAAGCAAAAATCTCTGGAAGAGGAAGATAGAACAGTAAATTAGAAGATACAGCCAGGCTAGGGATAAACTTTGGGAAGAAATAGAAATAAAATTCAACGAATTCAAAATTATTGTAAACCCAAATATTGAGTTCAGTCATCCAAGTGTTGTAACTGTTTTTTTAGATCCAAAAAGTTATATTTGTAATACCATAGAAACGTTATTGGAATCCCAGCAAGTTAATTTTAATCTACCACCAATATAACCTATGGCAACAATAAAGACACCAACATATCTTCCAAGTTTAAGGGCAGCCAAGGGGTCCTAAGTCCAATCCTCATGAGGACATGTGGACAAAGGCCCTGATCCTAGGCCTCTCCCAGAATTTATTATCTTGTGAAGAAGGGAGGTGGCTCAGGGATGAGTGACAGTGAGGATGGCAGGAATTACGTGAGTAACTTGAGCTGGCTGGCCAGGTGCAAGATTGGCATCTCTGTAAATTGCAGAGATAAAGATATACAGAAGGATCAATTCACATAATCTAATTAAGGTAGCAACTGAATTGTCTTGGGAGGCTATTGCTTTGGTTTTTAATATGCAAACTCTTGTGCTCTGGGGAGTCATAAACTCTTCATCTTGAGGCTGTACCCAGTTGACATTCCCAGAGCAACTGGCTCTAACATCTCATCCTGTACATACTCTGTACAGAATACTATGCGAAGAAACAGGACTGACTGTTGACCTTAGAGATTACATATTAGATTAGAGAGTACATATTAGCACCTCAGATAACCTTATTTGCAATGTTTAGAGTCAATTGAAGAGAGAAGGAAATACCCTAGTCAGCCTTTTACATATCAGTATGAGGAAATGAGTCTCAAATAATCAAAGTCACAGTAATTGTTTGGCATTCAAGGGGAGTTGCTGGAGTTGTCGCCCATAAAAATATTTCCTTTCCCTTCATGCCAAAGGATAACCACAGTCCTACTTGTCAGAATTTTTCTCTACAAGGGAAAAGGAGGACTATAGAGGGCCCCAGGTGGGAAACTATTCTAGATAATCTTTCTTTTAACAGCTTTGTGGAAGTATAACTGAAGTATAGTCATTTTATCCCAAAATAAAGCTTTCTATGGGAAGATCTCAGTATCTCAAGTCAAACAGGCCTAGCTCCTCCACTTAGAGCTTACAGGAGTCTGTTTCCTCCTGCATAAGGTGAAGTGAGTAAAGTGAGCATCCCAGCAGGTGTTCGGCATTTAACAAAAGGGTATCCGCTTTGTGAGACTCCATGTACACAGTGCTCGATGCATATTAAAAGAAAGAAGAAAAAAGAAAAAAAGAGAGAAAGAAAGAGAAAGAGGGAAGGAAGGAAGGAAGGAAAGAAAGAAAGAAAAGAAAGAAAGAAAGAAAGAAAGAAAGAAAGAAAGAAAGAAAGAAAGAGAAGAAAGAAGAAGAAAGAAAGAAAGAAAAAAGAAAGAAAAAGAAAGAAAGAAAGAAAGAAAGAAAGAAAGAAAGAAAGAAAGAAAGAAAGAAAGGAAGGAAGGAAGGAAGAAAGAAAGAAAGAAAGAAAGAAAGAAAGAAAGAAAGAAAGAAAGAAAGAGCCTCTAGCACTCCTATTTGGGGCTGTCTCCAGCATGCTGCCCTGCTCTTTCGGGAAGTTTCCAAGATGAGACCTTAGGAAGGGTCCACCCTGAAACCTTCTTGCCCAGAAGAAGTGTGCAGATGGTAAAAACACACACCTGCCAAAGGGGAAAAGATTGGTTCCACTCCGAAGCAGAGCTCCTCAGCCAAACTACAGGGGAAGTTTTGGGCCCACATGACTCAGATTTCTTGGGGCCTCGGCAGAGAAAGTGACCTGCTCTTCTCGGCTAAAGTATAACCTGTAGTGTTAACGCGCCACAGGGCAGAAGCTGTCTGGAAGATCTGCCACCACCTAGCACTCCAGACAGTGCTCTCAGACCTGAACATGATGGGGGCTGAGGCCCTGAAGGTACAGTCTTTCCAATTTCTGGCTGTAATCACAGCTAATTCAATCTCTGCAGATGCCAAAATTGGCTCTTTATTGAATTTAGAACTTTTGTTTAATTAATTATCATTCACCTGAACATCGCTGCTTCCCTCAAAATAAGTGATTAACTGTTTCCTCCCTTCTGAGATTCCTTGGTTCCCCTGAGCCCTGACTCTCATACTAAAGAGTAAAGTGGTTTCCACGGGAACTCCGAGTTTAGGTTTCAAAGAAGGTGAAGCAAAATATCAAGTATAAAAGTGAAAAGGGAATCAAGGTACAGTGGCCCAATCCTGTAATCTCAGCACTCTGGGAGGCTGAGTCAGGATCAAAAGTTCAACCCTGACCCGCACAATTTAGTCCCTTAGCATGAAGACCCTGTTTTCACTCCCCAGTATCCACCTCCCCAGAAAAATGAAAGGCACCTGGGATGGGAGAAGATACTTTCAAATCTGATGAGGCCTAGTTCTCACCTTACATGTAATTTGGAAGGGGTTTAAATGTTTCACTTCTACTAATAATATTCATTTATTGGTGTAGTGATAAATTTTATAATTTAATCCACAAGCATTGGTGTTGCATAAATTTTTTAAATTTTATTTTACAGAGAATAAAACAAAAGACAACAGAATAAAGCAGATCAGAACAGAACAATACAAGCAACACAGCACTTCACAACAAGACAATTGGATATCAACAGTAGCTACCATAATATCCTTCTTTGAAATAGTTGAGCATAGCTTCACACTCAATAATATCAAACATAACAAAATAGAATAAAAGCATTCAAGAGAATGAAAGTATTACAGGGCATTCTGAACCAAATAACAGAAAATGAACAATGGCTACTATAATATCTCACTTTCCATAAAAAATTTGTTTATATTATTACACATATTAAAATCCAGTAAGAGGGGGCTGGAGATTTAGCTCAGCGGCACAAGCGCCTGCCTTACAAGCACGCAGTTGTGAATTCGATTCCCGGTACCAATAAAAAAAATCCAGTAAGACACAACATGATAGAACCAATGATAATAGATGAACAAAAGCATGTTAGGACTTCAAAACAAGATGATATTAAATCAGCAATGGCTGCCATAATGTCTTGTTTTCTTCAAAGTAGCTGTTCATACCCTCAGTGTTGCATAATTTTTAACAACCAGCCTTTCAGGAAACAAAATGAATGCATACATAAGTTTATTATAAATTGTGCTAATAAAAATAATGAATTGCTCACAATTTACAAAAATAAAATGCAATATTCTCTAATTTCAGTAAAGCCAACTTAGTCTCAGAGTCTGCTTGCATTGACTTTTGACAAACTCTTGTGGTCATAGCCAATCCCTGATGGCGTTTGATGAAGTAGTATAGTGCAGTTTTGATCTGTTTGTGGTTGATTTCATTTTTCTTAACTAACATGATGGAAGGAAAACATTGAAGATTCTCCATCAGACCTCGCTTGTTTGGCAACAATGTGAAAAATTTCATTGCTGAATCAGATAGATTTTTAAATACCAGAGAATATTTCCTCAATTTTTGTGCTATTTAAAATGCAGCAGGTAGGGACATAAGGTATTTTTAAGTTCAATCACCATTATTAACATTTCCTTCATCATTTTCTTAAATCTGGGCAATCACCAAGAAAAAAAGAGAGAGACGTTTTTGTATATAAATATTCCCATTGTGCCCAATTTCATGCCACTAATATGATGTCCCTAAACACAAAATGAAGACAATATTCAGTAGAACATCACTTTGTAATATATCCACCACAGATACAATAAACACCAATATTTCCAAGAGCACAAATAATAGGAAAATGTAACCAAATAATTAGGAAGTAGCTAAGTTTTGAATATTTACTACTTTTGCTTTTAATATAATTTATCTAATTATAAGTATGTATAATTTCATTTTGGATAATGACCAGTCACAGAACTCCTGGTTTGAGCTAACACCAGCTCACCTCCCTGGTTTATAGGGTATAGAGATGGAACCATGAAGACTGTTGAAGGAATAATGATGATTTGAGGTCTAGATGTGGTAACTGATGAGAATCTAGTCTGTTGCCCTTTTGAGAGAAGGCTAGCACTTCGTTTATATGTGAAGATACATTATATTTTCTTGGAGAGGAGGCTCAGTGAAAACATAAGAAGATCTTGGGTAATGATAATAGTGAATAGGCGTTTACTGGCCTTGGCTATTCTTTATGCAAACCTTCCTATTTAGGGTCTAAATCTCTAAGAGTGGAAGCCACAGCCTCCCCGCCCCATTTTAAAAGCTAAAATAAATATATATACCCTAACTCTGCTCCTGGCACTAAAGTCAGAATATGTGACCTAGGTCTGGCCAATCGCAACTCACCTGAGATGCGAATCTGCAAAGACGAAAGCAAAGGCCCAGGGACAGAGATGGTTGGCGGCAGCTATGGTGATGCCAGAGTGAGGAGGGAGTTGAAGTCCCAGTACTGACAGAACAGAAGTCACACAGAACCAGACTGCTAAGTCTCCAGTTCCCCTGTCTTCCCTGGGTCCTGGTCAAACCTGAGTGTCCAGCCTTTCCATCAATTCTAGTATCTCCATTAAATTTCTTTCCTGCTTAAATTAGTCAGGATCTATTTGTGTTTAAGTCCTGACTGGACAAAGCCTGGTATGTGTATATATGTATGCATGGGAGTGGAGGAGTTGGTGGGTTGAAGGAAATACATGTATTTGCATTTATGTACTTTGTAAAGTCAACTAATAAAGCTTTTAACAAATTACAATTCTCCCAGTAACTCAGGAAAGCATCCCCTCCTACCGTTGAGTATAATTAATCATGTTAATCCTTGCCAAATTAAAATACAAAACATGACACATTATTTTAGTTTGTATTTCTCTATTATTAGTGAGTTTAAACATCTCTTCATATTGGCCATTATACTTGTATTCTCTTAATTATCTCTGTATGTGCTTTATTGTTAGGTTATTTGATTTTTCTTCTTTGATTTATAGAAGCTACTTATATTAGACATTTTAGAAATATTGGCTCCCTGTGGTGTCTCTGTGTTGCTAAATTGTTAGATTTTCCTATAGTCAAACTTTCAGTTTTTCTTGCTTTTGTACCTTTCAAAGAAAAATCAACATTATTTTTCTGTTACAGATTGCGGATTCAGACTTTGCGGGCTCCAGTCTTGACTCTGCCTCTCCTTAGCTCCACACGTATTTATTTGCTCACCTACAAAATGGACAGTGACCATATCTGCCATGCAAAGCACTCAGCACCTGCTTGACATTTAGTGATCAGTCTTTCAGATATTATTCCTATTGTCATTCAAATAACTTTACAGTTTTTAAACATATGTACATTTGTCTGTTTAATGCCTCTAGTATGAATTTTTATGTGAATAATTGGGTGGGGGTAGTATTAGCTTCTCAGAGAAGTTCAAATAAAGTACACAAACTGGATAACTTAAAACAAATGTTTATTCATTCACAGTCCTGAAACCTAAAAATACAAAATCAAGTGTCAGCAGGCCCGTACACCCTCTGAGACTTCGAGTAAAATCTTTCTTTACATCTTCCTATGTTTCTGGTGGTGGTGACAATCCTGGGCTTGCAGCTGTGTCATGCCAATCTCTGCCTTTGTCATCACAAGCATTCTCCCTGGGGGACTCTGTCTTATTATTGTTATTATTATTATCATGATTATTATTATTATTATTATTATTAGATGAACACCTGTCATACTGGATTAGGGTCTAGACAATTGTGTCTGTCAACATTCTCCAAAGACAGAATCAACAATGTCAGTAATCATAGAATACGTAGATCACTGATAGATAGACAGATAGATAGAGCCAACAAATAGGTAGGTAGATTTTAAGGAGTTGGCCAAAGCAATTCTGTGGTCTAGTGAGTCTAGAAACCCAGATTAGAGGTGATATGTTGCAGTCAATCTATAGGGAAAGCCAGAAAGCAAGCTAGAAACCCAGGCACGTTTTCTGACACAGAATTCCTTCTCCTCCCAGGAAATATGAGCCTTGTCTCTAAGTGTTTTAGAAGAGTCCTCTACTTCAGTTTGCAGCACCCTCTGCACTAGTGTTTGACCAGCTAACTGAGCTTCGTAGGCCAGCTGAGCTGATACCTAAGATGAACCACTATGCTCACATTCACAGATACTACATGATACCATTTTAAATACAGTAAGTATATATTTTTAAAAATTCAACCCATAACACTGATATACATTAATTTAAAAAAAAAAGATTCCTGGTTGTCCCAACAATCAAAACTAAAAAGTTCCTCCTTTCACTACCTCTTTGAAGTGCTTATTCATGTTCATGAACTAAATACCTTCATTTCTTGGTATCTGCAGGGATTGTTTCCAGGACCTCCTGTGGATGCCAAATTTGTGGGTGCTCAATTCTTTATATAAAATAGCATAGCCTTTGTATATAACATATCTCATACACACAGTGATGTCTCTCCTAAGGATGGGATGCATCCTGAGAAATGTATCAGTAGGTGATTTTGTCTTTGTGCAAACATCACTGATTTATTGTTCCTATGAATGTCATAGAGGTTACACAAACCAACACAGCCATGGTCTCACTGGGTGATGAAATCTTACAAGACTGCCTCCTTATATGTAGTTTGTCTTTGACAGAAATGTCATTATGCAGCACATAACTGTGCTTTAAATTATTTCTAGCCTACTTATAATACATAATATAATGTAAATGCTCTGTAAATAACCACTATACTATAGTGTTTTGTTTTGTTTGTTTTTGTTGTTGTGCCAGTGATCGAACTCACGACCTTGCACTTGCCAGGCAGGCGCTGTGCTGCTGAGCTCTATCCCCAGCCCTTATACTATAGTGTTTAGGGTACAGTGACAAGAAAAATGTTTACTTCTTTTCTGAACATTTTGATCCATCACTGGTTGAATCCTTAGATACAGAACCCACACCTATACCTATACATATCTCCTTCTCAGATCTATATTCTGTTTTAATAACTTGCATTTTCTTTACTCACCCCAATTCTATACTGTACATTTTACTTACTATAGCTTTATAATATGTTGTCATAGATCAAGGCTCTTCTATCTGTCAAAATTTTCTTAACTATTCTTCCATACTTTCTCTTCCAGATGAAACGCAGTTTGTTTAGTTGTCTAAATAATTCCTGTATTGGAGGTCTTCTAGTTAAACACAGTATCGTGGCTAAATGCTTCACTTCTTTACTTCATTAAACTCGACTAATATAAAAGTAAACAAAGAGAGAAAAAAGACGCATACACATCTAGATAATGTGAACTGGAGAGAAGGCAATAACATAAAAAGTTTCACAACAGCTTTGAGGGTGGAAAATAGATGAAGAAGCAGAAACTAATTTGACTTAGCAAAGAAAGGCACATCCTTGTTACCTGTAAGATGTGGATGTTTACCAGACAGGGTGGGTTTGGGGGACAAAATAGGAAGTAACAGGTAGCACAAAAGCTGGAGTTGTGGGGGTGCAGGTGAGATCTCAATTTCCTCCTGTGTTCCAGCTCTGAAGTGAGCTCAGAAGTAACTGGGACAAGTACAGATTTGAAGACTCAAAGTAAAGAGTGTGAGGAGCCTTAGGAAAACAAGGAATGGTAAACATTTGATGGAGAGAGAACAGCAGGGAACCTGAGAGTCGGGTGCTCCAGTTGGAGAGGGCTCTTAAGCAGTGCTCTATGCTACCACTCATGGCTCTAGGTGGACTGTGCCCTCCTCTGCTCTACAAAATAGGGAAACAGAAGCTCTGGACAGCACCACAGAGTAAGTGGGAGCAGCACCAAGGAAGCATCTAGCCTGATAGCTGAAAAGCCAAGACAGCAGGTGCAGGAGAACAGCAAGTCCTGAGAGTTCTCTCTTCCACAGGACCCTTCTCACCTTCAGAGTTTGCCATTTACACACACCAGGAGCACAGTCCCTAGAAAACAGGTGTGTTCTGAATTCTACACTGACCCCCCACAGGCAAGCTCCCCAGTAAGAGGTTAACAAGGGGAAGAGGGCAAGCTCAGGGTGTGAGTGCCTCTCATTGCCACACTCCTTTCTCAAGCACAACAGGAGAAGCTCATGCTGAGGACCAGGTTTGGATCTCCTCCCCAATAACAGTTCAAACCAAAAATTCCAGCACCCTGGGGAAAAATAAACTCACAAGCAAAATCTACCAGGTATCTGAGAAGCATCACCATTGTAAAAGAAAGACAAGAAACTGTATAACCCATACAATATACATTAGGACTAATGGACCAAGAAGATTAACAATTTAGAACAAGTATAATAGATGAGAAAAGGAGAACGAATGGTAACACAGAGAAAAGAAAGCCAAACAAAAACAATGGATTGAATTTTTAATCATTAAAATACAGAATTCAAAAACTGACAAGACTCTTCTAGAAGACACTGGGAAGGAATGAAAAGTTGAAAAGTGTAACAGAACTTGAAGCTACCAAGGATAAACTGCCAAGTGTCATCATCCATATAGGAAGATGTCTTGAAGAAAAGGAAAAATGGGCAAAAGATAGTGTCAAAGAAAATAAGAATTTTTCCATGATTAAAGAAAGATGAAAGACATCCAACTGAAAGGAATTACAGAGGGCCAAATAAGATATATATGATAAATCCTAAACATAAACACATTATAAGGAAATTTTAAAAACAAGAAAAAGGCAAATCCCAAAAGCTGCTAAAAAATCACTCATGAAGGAATAGGAATCCACTTGATATTCAACTTCTTTTCTAGAATGACAGGAGAGACAAAAGATAGGTATATTTTCCAAGTGCTAAAATAACTTCAAACCTCAAAACTGTATTCAGGGGACAAGTAAAATAAGAGAATGCTGTGAAAATAATCTTAGACATAAAAGTCCCAAGGAATGCACAGAACTCTTTTTGAAAACATTGTTAGAAAGCAGGAGTGGTGGCTCATGCCTGTAATCAAGTGCTGGAGCACTTGGGAGGCTGAGGCAGGAGGATCATTGCGAGTTTCAGACCAGCCTGGGCTACAAAGTGAGCTCAAGGCCAGCCTGAACTGCGTAACAAGACCCTGTCTCCAAAAGACAAAAAAAAAAAAAAAAAGAAAGAAAAAGAAAACATTGTTAGAGAATGTGCTCCACCTAGAAGAGAAATAAATCCATGGTACTACTATGAAATAAAAAGACAATGAAGTAGACACATAACAGAATAGTTAATACAAATATTATACAAAAGAGGAGGGCAGGATAAAAGTAGAAGAAAAAGGGAGGGAGAAAGAGATAGGGACATAAAGAAAGAAAATATCTGAAACATTCACAACCACCTGGAAATAAAATTTTGTGTAATAGCAATATGACCAGCGGGTGGTGAATGAGAAAAATTATGACTGGGCAGAAAGGGCAAGGGAAGGTGAGAGTGTATTTCCTCTGTTACAGAGAAAATGTAAATGTTAGTGGGGGACGGATAAAATAAGTCAATATAAATATTAATTTTAAAGTTAAATATACATAATAAATGTAAATTTTAAAGTTAAATATACATAATAAATACAAATATTAATTTTAAAGTTAAATATACATACCAATAGCATAAAGAACAAAATTCAAATTTTTCAAATCCTGAAAAGTAGTACTATCCAATGAAATATGAAATATGAAAAAGAAAAAATGTAAAGAGAGAAAAAATGTTAAGTATAAATTACAAGTAAGATGAATATGTTCATGTGTAAAATTAATTACATAATTTGTGTTATGGTTTAAATTGTGTCTCCTCAAAATTACAGATGGAAATAATAACCCCCAGTACTTCAGATTATAGCTTTACATAGAACATGTTTGTTGCAGATATAGTTAGTCAAGAAGTAGTTATGCTAGGGTAAGTCACATGCCTAAGGTAATGTGACTGGTGTTCTTACAGAAAAAGAAAAGCATCAAGTGAAGACCAAGATACACAAGGGGAATGAATGTAATGAAGAGAGAGGTAGAGTTCAGGCAGCTGCAAGCTAAGAACATCAAAGGTTTCTAGCAAACAACCAGAAACTAAAGGAAGTCAAGGAAGCATTGCCCTAAAGATTTTAGTGAAAGTATAGTTCTATTGTCCTTATTTCAGATTTGTGGTCTCCAAAACTGTGAGACAATAGATTTCTGCTATTTTCAGAAATCTGGAATGTGGTATTTTGTTATGATATCCACAGGAAACAAATAAAATTTGTAAATAGATTAAACTCACTAATCAAGAGATAGATACTAATAAATTGGGTTGCTTAAAACAACATAAAATGTAATGTTTTTTAATTGGATATTCATAAAATGAAAAGTGAAAGAAGCTACACTTAAAATGATTAAAAAGATATAAGAAGCTATTTTGAGCAAATAAGATCAGGGAACAAATGTGATATCAAGCAAAATTAAATTCAAGGCAAAAGAAAATCATACAGAGTATGTTTCTTAAAAGAAAACCTGGTTACATTGACTTAAGAAGTATGAACATATGTGTACATAAAAACATGGCTTCAGAATGCTAAATAGGACAACTAACAGAAGTGGAAAAAGAAACATATAACAATTGTCATTAGAAACCTGTTTGCAACCATCTGAGAGAGTGATGGAACAAGCAGGCCCAAACTAAACAATGACAAAGAAGATTCAGATAATATGATCCATAAATTTGAAACAACAATTATATGAGAACTTTGCAATTACCTATCAGTAAACAGAGAAGATATGCTTTTGAGTACACATAGAAGATTCAAAAATGTCACCATTTACCAGACCACAAAGAGAGATTGAATACATTTCTCCCTATCATCATTACATACATTATTGTCTTAACACAGTGTGTTAAAATTATAAATTAGTGATGAGTCAGTGGCAACCATGAAGGCCAAGAGAAACAAGAATAAGCCAATCCCTTCCTGTTAGCCAGCAGCAGCCATGTGAGCCAGGAGGACACCAAGAAGAAGATAACTCCTTCCTGTGAGCCAGCTGACATGTGGGCTGGGGTACATAAAGTGCCCTCCACACACACACTGGAAGCAACTGGCTGCTTCAGAGAAACACAGGCTGAGATGATAGCTACTGAAGTAAAAAAAAAAAAAAAAAAAAAACTTAATTCTTCTATTGCTTGATTGACTTTGCAAGTCTAAAGCAGGTAGTATGAGCATCTATTTAGAGGATAACAATCTGCAGTATAGAAACTATGGGGAATTTCCTTCTGAAGGTGGTAGTCATTGTTAATTCCCTATTATCTTGCTTTAAAGTCCTGTATTGTTTTCATTGTTTTATTTTGTTTAGTTTTATTCTGTTTTGTTTGATTTTATTATATCTGGTGGCATGGGCAGCTATTCTGAAGATAACAAGGTATATTATGGTTATCGTTGTTTATTTCCTATTATCTTGTTTTGTTTTGTTTTTTCATTTTATTTAAAGAGAAAAAAAAGCAAAACAGAAAAAAGGGTAGAAACAATAGAGAAATTCAGAGAAAAAAATAAACAGTAAGAAATCACTAGTTGATAAATTACATATTGTCTTCCTAGACATAGTTGTTCAAGTTACAAAATTAAAGAACGCAAAGTGGACATTCAAACAGTGAAGCTGCAAACAGTTCTGTTCACTGATCCAACAAAAACCTAGCAACATGGTTATCAATCCTACCTGCTTAAAGATAAATGCAGTTATATCCTTTAGAGAACTTTCTTTTCCTTCTTTTGCTTTTTAAGTCCATTATCTCTTTAGTTATATCCTGTTTCAGATTGCTTAGTACCTTACTGATCTGTTTTGTTGTTGTTATTTACTTTTTAATCATCATATCATTCTGTTGCTTTGTTTTTGAGTTTCTCCTCATCCATTCCCCATGGATCAGCTTTGGTGAAGGTGGGAGTTTTTTGGAGGTATTCTGTTACTTTGTTATCTATTTTTTTAAGGTAGCAAAATACAGCAGATCAAGACAGATCAGAGCCATCCGAGATAGTGCAGTGAAACTGGCACAGAACCTCACGGCAGGTCACCAGGACAACAGCAATAGGCACAATAGTACATCCCATTTTGTTCACATTAGCTGTTCTTTCAATCAGGTAGAGCAAAATGGAAGGAAATACCAAACTTTTAAAAACAGAATATGGAATAGAGCAGTACTATTAATCAGAACTGAGCAAAACAGTGATAAAAATATTTGCCTTCAAAGAGATGGTAGAAGGAAATCCCCCTTAGTTGCCACGCTGCATACATTCATCCTCCCAAGAGATACTCAGACCTCCAGCTCCCATTTGCTAATGGTGGGGAGGGGAGATATGGATCGATGTCTGATTCTCAGCCTGTGCACTGGCAGGCCTCCAGCTGCTTACCAGAGAGGCAAGCTGGCTCTGTTCTCCCAGTGCCCCAAGTTCCAGCACAGTGCAAAGCTCAGGAAACACCGATAATTCTCACCCTGGAGTGGCCTATTATCTTATTTTGAAGTCCCACATCACTTTCACGGTTTTGTTTTGACTGGTTTTAATCTTCCTTGTTTGGTTTGGTTTTATTCTCTTTAAAATAACTTAAAAATTATGAATTTGTAATGAAGTAGCATTAAAACCTTAGGTGTGTGCTAAGTGAGTAACATAATACTAATTGCTGGGTTTTCAAAATACAACAGAAATTACAAAACACCTGCAAGTGAAAGATGAACAGGAAAAGTTCATGCCAGATTTTTACACATGCAGCAAAAACAGCCATAAGGGGGCCCACCCTGCCACTGGGAACTGAGCAGAAGCCTGCATCAGGGGAAAGCTGCCCAGGACTTCCACCGTGGGCCCGCCATGCCGTCAGGAACTTTGAGGAGGCCTGCCCAAGAATGAAAACTACCCTGGACTGCTTCAGCTGGGCCCGCCCTCCCACCTGGAACATCAGAAGATCTCAGCAGGATCCAGTTAGTGTGAGAAAATTTGGAACTTTGCTTTCAGGTGGAGAACTTAGGACTACACCAGATTGACTGTATCATTGTGGTGAGTATAGCCCTAAAATAGAGGTGGAAAGGGAATAAACAGGGCCAGTAGTAAAACCCCCCTTCAACTAACTGTAAGACTTTGGTGTGTCTGAAAAGAGTGTGTGTGATCCCCTCCTACACATAGAAAACACCAGGCAGAGTGAAAATGACAAAACGAAAAAGCAAAATGCAGTCTCAAACATATACTTCATCAGAAGCAAGTATAGGAAACACTGAAATAGAGGACCCCAAAAGTAACACACTGGGAATCTCTGAAAAGATAGCCGTTAAAATAAAAAACAACTGCATCAGGCTATAGAGGAAATCAAATTAGAAGTAGTCTCCCATGTAAAGATAGAAATAACAACTTTAGTAAAGGAGTTGTTGAATGCAGCTAAAGAAGAACTAGAGAAAAAAGTACATGAGCATAGGAAACTGATTGAAACTTTGAATAAACAATATAGAAAACAAGCAGAATTCATGAAACAAACTCAGACATCCAAGAAACAAAAAATTCTATTGAAAGCTGGCAAAACCATTTAAATGAAGCTGAGGCTAGGATTTCAGACCTTGAGGACAGGATCACATTTAGTGATTGGGAAAGGATAGAACTTTTAAAAATAACAAAGCAGCATGAAATGACAATCCAGAAGCTTCATGATGATGCCAAGAGCAACAATATAAGAATAATGGGCATTAGTGAAGATACAGGAGTCCAGACAACTGACATATGTAAAGTATTTGCAGAAATAATAGCAGAAAATTTCCCAAACATGGGGAAAGAATCTAATATGCAGATAAGTGAGGCATATAGAACACCAAACAGTCACAATCAACATAAATCCCCACCCAGACACATAATAATTAAGATCTCAGACATACAGCATAAAAACAGAATATTAAAAGCTGTCAGAAAAAAGATACAACTCACAAATCAGGGAAAGCCCATTAGAATCATGGCAGACTTTTCAGCACAAACCCTCAAGTCAAGAAGAGCTTGGAGTGAGGTATTTCAAGCCCTGAAAGAAAACAACAGATTGATGTACCCAGCAAAACTTTCATTCAAATTTAATGGGGAAACAAGATACTTCCATGACAAAGAACAACTGAAGAAATTCATGTCCACCAAACCAACCCTAGAAAAAGTACTGAAAGTCATACTAGACAAAGATAAAAATGACCAAAATCACCAAAACAACATCAGAAAGAAACCACCAATTAAATAAGCAATTAAATCAGAGGAAAAGCAGAAAGAAACAACTGGAACATAACATGGCAAAGTCGATCCAGTACATGTCAGTGATATCCATAAATATAAATGGCCTCAATGCACCTATAAAAAGAAATAGATTGATAGAATGGATCAAGAAACAGGATCCCACAATATGCTGTATACAAGAAACACATCTGACCCAAGAGGAAACTCATAGATTAAAAGTCAAAGGATGGAAAACAGTATTCCATGCAACAGGAACCCAGAAAAAAGCAGGGGTCACTATTCTATTTGCAGACAATGTGAACTTCAAACCTAAAATGATTAAAAGAGATAGAGAAAGTCACTACATACTTGTTAGTGGAAAAATTCAACAAGAAGAACTAACAATTATAAATATATATGCATCAAATACATGAGCACCCAACTATATAAGACAGAAACTAATGGACATAAAAAGCCAAATACACAAGAATGCAATTATAACAGGAGATCTTAACAGCCCATTGTTACAAAGAGATAGATCAACTAGACAAAAAGTCAGCAAAGAAATAACAGAACTGAATCATACCTGTGAGCAATTGGACTTAGTAGATGTTTACAGAGTGTTCCACCCAACCACATCAGAATACACATTCTTCTCAGCTGCACATGGGACATTCTCCAAAATAGACCATATATTATCCCATAAAACATTCTTAAGTAAGTGCAAAGGTATTAAAATCATACCATGCATAATATCTGACCACAGTGCACTGAAATTAGAAATTAATGGTAAAAGAAATTGTAAAACCTGCATAAATACATGGAAATTAAATAACACCTTTTTGAACAACCAGTGGGCTACAGATGAAATTAAAGAAGAAATAAAACAATACCTACAATTGAATGAAAATAGAGAAACAACATACTGTAATCTGTGGGATGCAATGAAAGCAGTCTTAAGAGGGAAATATATAGCAATAAACTGTCATATCAAGAAAACAGAATGAGCACAAATATACAAACTAATGCTCCACCTCAAGCTTCTAGAAAAAGAAGACCAAGCTAAACCCAAGGCTCATAGAAGAGAGGAAATTGTAAAGATTAGAGCAGAAATCAATGCAATTGAAACTAAAAAAACAATACAAAGAATTAATGAATCACAAAGCTGGTTTTTTAGAGAATAAACAAAATTGACAAACTCCTAGCTAACCTTATCAAGAGAAAGAAAGAAAAAACCCAAATTCATGCAATAACAACTGAAAAGGGAGAAATTACTACAGATCCCATGGAAATTCAAAAGATCATGAACACCTACTTTGAAAATCTCTACTCACATAGAGTGGAAAACATAGAGGAAATGGACAGATTTCTAGAAACATATGAACTACCAAAACTCAACCTAGAAGATATAGCAATTTTGAACAACCCAATATCAGCTATTGAAATTGAAAATGTAATTAAAAACTTACCAACAAAGAAAACCCCAGGTCTGGATGGATTCACAGCTGAATTCTACAAGAAATTTAGAGAAGATTTGATGCCAGTGCTCCTTAAACTCTTCAATGAAATTGAGAAAAAAGCAATTCTCCCTAAATCATTTCTGGAGACAAGTATTACTCTGATACCAAAACCAGAGAAAGATCCAACCAAAAAAGAGAACTATAGGTCAATCTCACTAATGAACTTGATGCAAAGATTCTCAACAAAATACTGGCAAATAGAATGCAGCAAATCTTCAAGAAGATTATACATCATGACCAAATGGGGTTCATTCCAGGAATGTAGGGATGGTTTAACATATGCAAATCAATAAATGTAATAGACCACATCAACAGAGCCAAAAACAAAAACCACATGGTCATCTCAATAGATGCAGAAAAAGCTTTCAACAAAGTCCAACACATGTTCATGATAAAAACCCTTCAGAAACTCGGAATACACGGCATCTACCTCAACCTTATAAAGGCCATCTATGACAAACCAACAGCCAACATTATGCTAAATGGACAAAAACTGAAAGCTTTCACTTTAAAATCAGGAACAAATCAAGGATGTCCACTATCACCACTCATTTTCAATATAGTTCTGGAAACACTAGCCAGGGCAATCAGACAAGAGAGAGAAATAAAAGGAGTAAACATAGGAAAGGAAGAAGTTAAATTATCACTATTTGCAGATGACATGATACTCTTTATAGAAGACCCAAAAAACTCCACTAAACCATTACTAGAGGTAATAAACAAGTTCAGCAGTGTAGCTGGATACAAAGTCAATGCTCAAAAATCAATAGCATTCCTGTACACAAACAAAAAACTCATTGAGAGAGAAATTATGGAAATATCGCCCTTTACAATAACATGTAAAAAAATGAAATACTTAAGAATCAACCTAACTAAAAATGTAAAAGACCTATATGCTGAAAATTGTACTACACTGAAAAAGGAGATTGAAGAGGATATTAGAAAATGGAAGGACATTCCTTGCTCTTGGTTAGGAAGAACCAACATTGTGAAAATGGCCATACTCCCTAAACTTTTGTACAGATTTAACGCAATCCCAATCAAAATACCATTGACATACCTCACACATCTAGAGAAAGCACTCTTAAAATTCATTTGGAAACAGAAGAAACCTAGAATAGCAAAGGCAATTCTAGGCAACAAAAGCAAGGCAGGAGGCATCTCAATTCCTGACTTGA
Source organism: Hydrochoerus hydrochaeris (assembly GCA_004027455.1). Classification (NCBI taxonomy): domain Eukaryota; kingdom Metazoa; phylum Chordata; class Mammalia; order Rodentia; family Hydrochaeridae; genus Hydrochoerus; species Hydrochoerus hydrochaeris. Next base: position 101,765 of record PVLA01002508.1, read on the forward strand.
AACTGTACTACAAAGCCACAGTGAAAAAATCGCATGGTACTGGCAAAGAAATAGACCTGAGGATCAATGGAACAGATTAGAAGATGCAAGCACAACTACAAAGACACTCAGCCACCTGATATTTGACAAAGTGGCTAAACATGTTCACTGGAAGAAGGATAGTCTCTTTAATAAATGGTGTTGGAAAAACTGGCTCTCCACATGCTGAAGACTGAAACTATATCCATGCATATCACCATGCACAAAACTAAAGTCTAAATGGATCAAAGACCTAAATATTAAAACAGAAACACTAAATCTACTGGAAGAGAAGGTAGGTAGAAGTCTTGTAGACATAGGGATAGGCAGAGATTTGATGAACAAAATGCAAACTGCACGGGAAACCCTTTAAAGAATCAACAAATGAGATCTCATATTATTGAAAAGTTTCTGCACTTCAAAGGAAATCACCAACAGAGTGAAAAGAAAACCAACAGAGTGGGAAAAAATTTTAGCCAGCAACCTCTCAGACAAAGGACTTGTGTCCAGAACATATAAAGAATTGAAAAACATCAAGCCCCCCAAATTCAAAGACCCTCTCCAAAAATGGGCATCTGAGATGAACACACAGTTCTCAGATGAAGATATACAAATGGCAAATAAATGCATGAAGAAATGTTCACCATCACTGGTCATTCGAGAAATGCAAATTAAAACAGCATTGAGATTCCACCTTACTCCAGAAAGAATAGCTGCCATCAAGAAATCAACTGATAACAAATGTTGGTGAGGCTGCAGGGAAAAAGGAACACTGCTCCACTGTTGGTGGGAATGTAGACTGGTGCAACCATTATGGAAATCCATATGGAGAATTCTCAGAAAACTAGGATTGGAAGCCCCATTCAATCTAGCTATTCCCCTCCTGGGTATTTTCCCCAAAGAACTGAAAAGTTCATATCACAGTGATATATGTGCACCCATGTTCATAGCAGCACAGTGTGTGATAGCTAAATCCTGGAAATAACCAAGATGCTCACCAATTGCAGAGTGGATGAAAAAGATATGGCATTTTTATATAATGGAATATTACTCAGCTATAAAAAAGATGATCTTGAGGCCTTCATAGGTAAATGGAGACAACTTGAGACTATCCTCATTAGTGAAATAAATAAGAATCGTATTTATGAATATCATATTGTGTCTCTAGTGTAAAAAGTAAATAAGAACTACAAGAGTAATAAAACCAAAATGTTTAATTGCTATTGTAAAAAAGAGAGGAAAAGAAAGTGCTCTAAGGGATATAACTGCAGGTATGTTTGAGTGTGTAAAATAGATGACCATATTGCTGAATCTTTGTTGGATCTTTGAGCAAAACTGTTTGTAGTCTGACTGTTTGAATGTTTACTATGTACCCTTTAACTTTGTAACCTGAACAACTACATCCAGGATGACAGTATGTAATTTATAAATTACTGATTTCTTAGTGGGGCTTTTTCTCATTTTCCTTTTTCTTTCTTTCTTTTAGAAATCTGTATTGTTGCTACCTTTTTTTCTGTTTTTTTTTCCTTCTCTTTAAATAAAATTTTAAAAATGTATAATTGCTATTGTAAAAAAAGAGGAAATAGGAAGCACTATAAAAGATATAGCTGCATGTATATGTTTAGGTGTGTGGGATTGATAACTGTATTTCTAGGTTCTTGTTGGATTGTTGAACAGATCTGTTTGCACTGTCACTGCTTGAGTGTCCACTTTGTGTGCTTTAATTTTGTAACTTGAATAACTATTTCTAAAAGAACAATATGTAATGTATCAACTAGTGATTTCTTACTGTTTATCTTCTTTTCTTGAAATTCTGTAATATTTCTACCTTTTTCCTTAAATAAAAAAAAACTACAAAAAAACAGCCATAAGAATGAAACTTAAGAAACATAAGAAAGAACATAGGAAAGAACTTTATAGTTCTTAACTCATTTGCCAGAAAAAGAACTATTAAAAGCAAATAAGCAAAGATTTTAACAGAAAATGTTAGAAAAAAATATACACACATAAAAACAAGAAAAAAAAAGATAAGGCAGACTCAGTAAAAATTACTATAGTAGCAGGAAATAAAAGCAGACAAGAGTGGGGTTGGGGATTTAACTCAGTGGAATAAGTGCCTGCCTGGCAAGTGCAAGGTCATGAGTTCAATCCCTGATACCAAAAAAAGGAAGAAAAAAAAAAGCCAACAAGAATAATCACACCAAACATTTAACCATTGAAAAGATTGCTAAAATGCACCAACCTCCAATAGAATCTAGGAAAAAAAGATGCAAAAGTATAAACTTAAAAATAAAAAAGGAAAATATCTGTATGTATTCTTGAAAGAATGTTATGCATAACTGTTCACTAATAAGATGGAAACAAAAACAATATAGATATATCTGTAGAGAAATATAAAATCTAAAACTGGCCCAAGAAAAGTTGTAAGTTTAAATAAATTAATAAAACAGAGATTGAAATTGTAAACTACAATGGAAAAGACACCTCTGCATCTCTAAGGGGAAAAAAAATGTGCCTAGGCTAGGTTGCTTTACTATGGTGTTTTGTTTTGTTTTGTTTTGTTTTGTTTTGTTTTGTTTTGTTTTTAAAAATAGAGTACTCTTGTCTAGAAAACAATTGCTCCAGAAAGTTGTAAAAAGTAAAAGCTACACAATTCATTTAGTTTAATTAGTAGCAGATTAATTCCAAAACCTAGAAAGAATAGGATAAGGAAATAAAACAAGTTATTTTTGCTTATAAATCCTAAAGTCTTAAATAAAACATAAATCAACTGCAGTCAGTAGCACATACCATGACTAAGTAAGGCTTATTCCCATAATGTTAAGCTCATTTCAAACAGAAATTTATGAATATAATCCATAGGCTAAACAAAGGAAGAAAAAAACAAACCGTTTCTCAATAGATCAAGAAAAGAATCATTTAATAGAAATTTGCTATATTTTATGATAAAGGGCCAGGGATTTAGCTCAGTGGCCTAAGTGCCTGCCTGGCAAGCATGAGGTCATGAGTTTGATCCCTGGTACCAAAAAAAAAAAAAAAAGTTATATTTTATGATAAAAACCTTGACTAAAGTAAGCATAGTGGTGTTACGGTTTCGATTAAGATTGATCACCAAACCTCTCAAAGCTTCAGAGGCAGGGCTGTGGAACATAATTGGATTGCTGGGCACCCAAGCTCGCTTGCTGTTAGTGCGTGAGTCCTGGTTAAAGGTGGGTCCAAGGGCTGTGACCTGGAAGGCTGTCTCCCTCCCTGGCTCTTGTCCTCTTCTCTGCTTTCTGGCCACCATGATGTGAACAGCTCTGTGTCTGTCATACCTGTCCACTGTCCTGTATCTGCTTTGGGAACCAGCTGACCGTGTACTAAAACATGAGCCAAAGGAAAACTCTCTTTTTTTAATTTGTGGTCATTAGGTACTGTTTCTCAGTGACAGGAAAGTGACTAAGAGAAAAGAAGGATTAATTTTCCTAATTTAGTAAAGGAGCATAAGCAAAATACAGTACAAACATCATACTCAATGGAGATCAGAAATAACACAGAATGTCTATTATTGCCATTTCTAGATATCCTAGCTATACTATATTAAACTAAGAAAAACACTAATAATATTTTTAGAGTTAAAGGAAAGTAATAAAGCTTCTTTCATTTTCAAATGTTGTGCTTATATATGAGGAACCCAAATAGATGCAAAGACAAGCCATCAGAGCTAATGAGGTCAGCAAGGTGGGGTAGATACAAGATCAATCCACAAAACTCAGTAGCATTTCTACAGACTTGAAAACACTAAGAAAAAGTCAGAAAATTAGACATTCATTTTAGAATATCTTGGAAATGAACTAATAACAAATGCACATGATCCTAAAGACAGAAATTAAAAACTTACTGAATCTTCATAATCTTGCTTAAAATGTATTAATTATTGTAACTCTCATACTAGCCTGTTTTGAAGTTCTGTTTTATTCTTATTTTTTCTCTTTAAAATAAAAAAAATCAAATTAAAGCAAAAAAAATATAAAGAAGACAAGAAAAAGTAGAAGTCTTAGCCAGGCATGGTGGCACATGTGTGCCATATTAGCACTTGAGTGACTATGGCAGGAGGGTGCCTACAGTTTGAAACCAGCCTAAATAATGAGTCAAAGCCAAGCCTGAACTACATAGTGAGACCCCACCTCAAAAGCCAAAAAAAAAAAAAAAACAATTAAACTCTAATTTGTAGACCTCTAATTTTTCCAAAATTTATCTACATAACCAATACAAGCTCAAAACAAAAATACTAGCTATTTTCGGAGATAGCCAAAATAATTGGACAATGTATTTAGAAAACTAAGGGTGCCAATTTGCAAAAATCAGGAACAGTCAAAGAGCAACAGTAAAGTATTGAATTCCTAGGATTAAACAAATAGAAACTCAACTGATCTCAAGATGACTGTAATATATGGTTCAAAGACTTTAAAGATTTGAATGGAGACATAGTGATCGACCATCTCCCCAAATATAGTAGCTCAGAATTGCAAAGTTGTCTGTTCTCCTCAAGTAAATCTACAAAATCAGTGCAATTCAAATTAAATTAGTGCTGTTCATAAGCACACATTTTTATGTGCTGTGAATATCTTTATTTCTAAGTATGTTTAGAGAATGAAAGGGAAAAGTTACTTCTCTTGTTTAATCTATCATCTTAATCCAACCCGTGCAAATCCCTTTTTAGTTTGGAGGGAGAAGGATCAAAACCTAACAAAATCCTGCCCAATACTGGGTAGATGGCTAGAATCTATTTCAATGTGCATTGCTTCTGCAAGACAAAGACACTTTTGGGCTGGGGATTTAGCTCAGTGGCATAAGCGCCTCCCTTGCAAGCATGCAATTCTGAGTTCGATCCCCAGTACTGATAAAAAAAAAAAAAAAAAAGACAAAGACACTTTTCATTGCCTACAAAAATGTCCTGAAGGTTCCTCTTTGGTCCTGTGGGTATCCTGCTGGACACCATGTTGGGTACCCAGAAAGCATACCTGTTTAGGTAGTAACCCAAAATATTACAGATCTAACATGCCACTTCTCCAACTTTCAAGGTTTGTATTTTAAAATACCTCAGAGAAAGGGTGTTGCTTTACCCAAAGAGGTCCTTTTCCATAAAAGAAAACTTTTAAAGACCTAAGATTTACCTCAGTGACAGAGCATTTGTCTAGCATACACAAGGCCCTGTGATTGATCCCCAATACCACCAAAAGCAAACAAAAATATTAGATATTGCTAGTTATTAGGAAAGAGAAAAATACTTTAGACAGCAAAAGCCTTCCCAGTATTCCTAAAATCAACAATAGCTAGCAGCACAGAAAAAATTTCCAAAGAATATTTTCTCACTTAACCATGCAGACTAAGCATGGTAGTGGGACATGCCAGAAGATCTATAACTTACAGGAAAACAATATGAAAACTTTCAACCCTTTAGAATAATTTCGCCTTATAAATTTTCTATAAAAGCTGCATCACATATATGTATTAGTACAGAGGTGTATATAATTTATGAGTTAATACATAAGCAAAAACTGTCATATATGCTCAAAATGTTTTACTGATGGGCTACCACAGTCCTCCATCTTTGAGAAAGCAACATGATTAAGTGGACAGAACAGCTCTAAACTTCAAACACATGTGCATGGTTTGCATTCTAACCTGGCCCATCCAATGGGTGGCCTGACACCCAAAAAATATACATCCTGGATAACCCACTTTAAACACACTCCCCGACCACATAATGCCTCAAATTCCAAACTGTAATGCATTTCCCTCTTGATGACCTGCACTCTCCTCTAAATGTGTACTTTTTCCTGTCTAATAAACCTCTTTATGCCTTTCAAAAACCACTAAAAAAAAATGCTTTACTGATAGGAAAACATGGTGGAAATTTTTGTAGACTCCAGTATCAATAGACAAACAGACATTGAAAACCAACAGTGCAGTTTGTGATAACTAAAATCAGCCTTGGGGGTCACTGTCTTGTCAGGTGTATAAGATGTCAGGGTCTTGTGTCTCCAGACCATGGTCCAGTTCTATTATCTTTGGGGTATTTTATGTCAGTCTCATAACCCAAGGGAAATTCCGGCAAACAATTAACAGAAATGAGGGCGTCTGAAACAGAGATTGGAGATAGATCTGGCTTTTCCAGGTCACTGACTCATTCATGTGCAACATCCCAGGATCTAAAAACAGAAGAACCATCTGCACTTTGCCCACTGAAGCTGGGACTTGGATGAGCCTCTGGCAGGCCCTGGTTGACTGGTGACTATAGAGATAGCACTGACCTACTCAGGTGACCTCATCAGCTAGTGGCCAGGAGCCAGAGTGGAGATGCTTCCGTTGCCAGGACCCTTGTGGTTAACCAAGAGAACCAGGAGTGAGCAGGACCCTTAGCTGTTTATCCAGAGAGCTGTTTCTTCCTTCTTGGTTCAGAAACTAGAGGCAGTGGTAGGAAAAGAAATAAGAAAGCTGGAAGAGGAGTTGAAAGGGAATCTCCATTACCAAAGGTGGCTTCAGAGTAAGGTGACTGCTCAGTGTCAGTTTTTAATTTTTTCTTTTGGGCTTTCTGAGTCTGGCACATAGTAAGACTCAAAAATAATACTTGAGAGAAAGAAATTAGTTTATCAGTGCAAATTTTTGAATTGGAACTGTAACAAGAATTTGAATTGTGATTGGTTCCTAACCTGGAGGCTGTCACTTAGGAATGAAGGGAAAATCCTGGCTGAATCCTAAAAGCCTCTTTGGTCCTCTTCATTGTGAAAATATGTAAGGATAGGAATGAAAAGAAATCAGTGTTTCTTTTCATGTAAGAAATGGAGGAGAGGGTGAGGAAATGTGAAGAGAAATAGGGACAGATAAAAGAGCTTTTGCCTACATTAAAGAAAAAGGACAGAATTTGAGTTGCCCAAAGGAGGGCAGGAACTCAGAGGTGGGCTTATTCTGGCTCGATTCCTTGTCTGTCCCCATTTCCAAAGTTCCCCAATCTCTCATCCCTTCATTTCTTCTGGACTTGCCCTTTGATTTCATCTTTCTCATTTTCCAAAAGATTTATGAAACGTTTGTTTACATGAATTGGTTTTCTTAAATGAACAGAGTACATTTTCTCATCTTTCCCTTCTTTTTCTTCTCTGAGAAAAAGAACAAAGTGGGAAATGAGTTTGTGGTTGATCATCCCTGATGCTCCAAACACACAGCAATAAAGAGTGAAAACAAACAAAAATACATAACTCAAGTATATATCTCAAATATGAGACAAGCATTTGCATTGATTAAAAACAGAACAAAACAAAAAATTAACACTAAAGAGAAGTATAAAATTGCTGGGCTTGGGGACCAAGAGCAGGAAAAGGCTTCTGAGAGTTCAGCTTCCAAAGAGAGGAGATTAAAATACTTCACACAAAATAACCAACTAGAACTAGAAGGTTTCACCACCCTATTCCTCTCCCATATGGGAAAATCAGCCTAGAAAATTTTGCAGACAAATGTGCCCAGAGTACATCTCATTGAAAGCTGCAGCCTCTAGACACAGTGTCACACCAGGTCCTGGGATCTGGGGCAACCCAGCATCCCCTTGAGGGAGAGCTCTCGGGGACTCCCGTCAGATAAGGCTCTGAAACAGGCATCCAGTAGGTTGAGAGGGTGTTAGTTTAAGCCACCAGACAAGAAAGGGCAGGGAAGACAGAGAAAAACAAAACACATGAGACTCAATCTCTCACTCCAAGTACTTTCTTCAGAGAAAATTTTTTTATCTTTTTATAGGTTTATGCATACCTGTCTTACTTTTGTACTGGAAATGAGATTATTTTAAATTATATTTTCAATTGTTGTTGTTGTAGTTAGGAATTCCATTGTTGTTCTTATTTATTATCCAGAGAACATGCCAAAAATTTTAATTAGTTCTCATAGTTGGTAGATTTCCTTGAATTTTTTAATATAATCAAATCACCTACAAATAAAAGAAATTTACATTTTTTCCCAATTCTCATTCTTTTTTCTTCTTTAATTTCATTAGTTGTAGAATCAACAGTTTTCCTGTCTTGTTCCTTTCTTTAATGGGAATACTTCTATCATCTCACTATGTACACTGTTCACTATAAATCTTTTAGAAATATCTTTGATCAGGTTAAGGGAACCTCCAGTAACTTGCCACTTCCTCCAACCAAATGACTTTATATTTTCTTCTAAGAATCACACTTTCAGAAGAAGTCAAGATGGCCAATCAGTGAGCAACAAAATACAAAGCCTCCTGGGAGAAACAACTCATATGCCAGAATAAAACACCCTGGAGAGATTGAGACAGAGGCAGATGGATCCTCTTGACACAGGAAGAAATTAAAACCTAAAAAAGCTCATCAAACATGTCGGGACTACAACTGAAACAGCTAAAAATTACGGAACACAGTGTTTTCACTGCGACCTGCCAAGTTTGCGCCAGCCTGAATTTCTACCAGCTTGAGTCCACGCTGGCCCGCAGAGCCACCCAAACTTGTTCCTGCCACCACTCACAAGAATCACAACAACACTGAAGTCAGGGGTTGGTGATCCCAATGGAGAGCGGAGCCAGCGAAGGGACCTTCATTTATCCATGGTCAGTGCTAGGAATGAGACCCCCCCACAGAAAGGGTGAGATCAAATGGGTGATATGTTGGAATAGGACAGGAGGAGCCTGAACTGGGAGCAACAGTGACTTCAGTTGGTTGCTCCCTCCCCAGAGCAAATTCATGGGATTTGCATGGACTGGGCTGCACCCCTGGCTGAGACCCAACAAGCCATCCCAAATCAATTCCCTGTACCTAACACATATTAACTGAGTGAAGGCCCCTGAAGTTTGGCTGGCCTAGTGGGGAGGGGCAGTCAGGAGAGGGTGGAGATCCTTCACCAGTGTGCTTCAGAGGAACCTTGGCCAAACAGGGAAGGGGGCTGGGACCTGCACGGTAAACTGTGTGGAGGAAGCCAGGTCCATGACAGCAGAGAGAGGCAAGAGGAGGCCCCCAACCCAGAGCCCTGGGAGCCCTGACCCAGGAAAGAGAAAAACAAGGGAGACTGAGGGAGGCAAACATGCAACATCAGACATGGCTTCAATGGACATTAAGAGATATCTTCGGGACCTTGTAGACGAGCTCAAATCTGAAATATTAGATCAGGTGAAGCAGGATATGAATAGAGTAATAAAAGTAATGCTCCCAGGAAGCATCTCTCAGGAAGATACAGAGAGAAGAAGGGAGGGACACAAAAAAAGGAGAGAAACATTCAATAAAGAATATAAAGAAAATATAGAATACATGAAACAGATTCAAAGAGATTACCAGGAAATTAAAAATTCCATTGAAAGCTGGAAAAACTACTTAAAAGAAACTAAAGATAGACTATCAAAACTTGAAGACAAGTTTGCAAAGTGTGATCATGAGAGGAAAAAGATCTCTTAAAAATAACAAGGCAATAGGCAGTAACAATACAAAGGCTAGAAGATGACAAGAGAATCTACAATTTAAGAATAAGAAATGTGAACAAAGAAGCAGGAATACATACAGGCAAATTACAAAGGCTATTCACAGAAATAATTAAGGAAAACTTACTAAGCATGGGAAAAGAAAATGACATTTGGTTATGTGAGGCACACAGAACTCCAGCCACCTACAACCAAAACAGAACTACACCCAGGCATATAATAATCAAGATACCAGAAATTCAATATAAAAACAGAATTTTAAAAGCCATCAGAGAATAGAAACAGATTACCTATAAAGGAAAGTCCATCAGGATCATGGCTGACTTCTCAACACAGACCATCAGATCAAGAAGAGCTTGGAGTGAAGTATTCCAAGCCCTGAAAGAAAATAACCTCCAGCCCAGATTGATGTATCCTGCAAAACTGTCACTAGAAATTAATGGAGAAACAAGATGCTTCCATGACAAAGAGGAACTGGTGCCCAGTGAAAGAAAAAAATAAAGAAGGGCAAACTCTGACCCTGACCTATAAATGAGTAGGCTGCTCCCAGATTTGTCTCAGAAGGATGTTTGTGCCCCAGTGAGTGGCCATTTGAGTTCAATGCTGTCCTTTTCACATGTGTTTGTTATGGTTTATTATGGCCTATTTGCTCTTTTCTAGAACTGCATGCAGTCAGTGAATAATTTTAAAACAGTGTTCTCATTCTAAATTGGAAACTGAAGTTTTTTAAAGTATTTCTGTTTGCAAAATATTGTAATTCACTAATCAATTGTTCATTTATATTGCATAGATCAAATATAAAATAAAACAAAGATAATTGGTGGAAATACTCTTTGAATGAGTTGAAATCACTTGGATATCTTCAAAGAAATTACTTCTGGATTCAAAATTTCTTTCATTTAAATTTTTCTTCACTCTTAATTCACTGGCTATTTTAAAGACCTAAATAGTTCAATTAGAATATGAGCACACAAACTGCTCCATAATGAAAGAAATGTGCAAATCAAGAAATTTATTTAGTTAAGTGGTTCTCATTCTTTAGTTATAGGAATCTACACCAATGGTATGGTTATTGTGTAAAGATTTGTCTAATGAAATATGAGGTCATGTGTAGCACACATTTTTATGTACCTTCTCACTGAACTTGGCACCCAACACATCTATGTCACCTTGCTGAGTTTTTACACTAACGTTATTGGATGTTTTGAAAAATTAAAGGTCTGTTAGTAAATTATTCTAAAGGTTACAGACTCTCTGTCTTCATTATTCTTCATTATTTCCTGACTCCACCGAGAAAAATAATTTGGGGACATTCTCAACAGATTATATTAAGCTACAGTCTTACAACTATTTAATTGCTTAAATGTTTTCATATTAATATCAAAAACCGGGGCAGGGATTTAGTTCAGTGGCACAAGAACCCACTTGGCAAGCATGAGGTTGTGAGTTCAATCTCTGGTACCAAAAAAAAAAAAAAAATCAAAAACAAAATATCCCATAGGTAACAGAAAGTCACTTATAACTTACTTTAAACTGGAGTTTTCCTTCAAGGCAATGTCTAAAAGTCATAGAAACTTCACTAACCCTCCAAAATCCACTAAAACCCCTACTTTGCTTTTCTCTTTTTACTTTAAATTTCATATAAAATATGCCCTAGAATATACTCCAGGGAAAGAATATACTATAAGTATAAAAGGAATTACTGTATCTTATCCCTTCAGCTCCCATAACAAAGTACCACAGACCAAGGTGCTTAAGCAGCTGAACTTTATTTTCCTTGCAGTTTTGGAGGTCAGGTGATCAAAGATCAAGTTGCAGCAGGGTTCATTTTCTTGTGCAGTTTGCACATAACCACTTTGCAAGTGTATCCTTGCCTGGCAAAAGGAGAAAGAACACAGATATCCACTATCTCTTCTCATAAGGGCACCAACCCCATCTAACTCTATTTACCTCCCAAAGATCCATATTCAAACACCACCACATTTTGGTAGTTTAGATTTAAAAATATAAACTTAGGAAATGAAGACATAAACATTTAATCATAATGCATTTTTTAACATTTACTGAAAAACACATCACACATTCAGGACAAAAACAAAACAAAGAAAAAACAAATGTTTTCTACAATCTTATTATTGGTTAGAAACATTGGCATAAACTGAGACTGGTATAGAATAAAATCAAGCAAGGAGATCTGGCCATGTCCATGGTGGAACCCAGGTGGCTGCACAAAGAAGCAATTTGCCCACCTTCTTGGTGAGTGCCTTCCTCGGGCGTGAGCCAGGTGGAGAACCAGTAGTGTCTCCTGTGAGCCTACTGGTGCGCAGGCTTGGAATCAAACATCCCAAACTCCACCCCCTCATTAGCAATTGGGGACAGAGGTCTGAGCATCCCTTGGGAGGATGACTGTATGCAATATAGCAAATATGAGGGGTCTCTCCTATCTTCTGTTAGAAAGCAAATGTTGTTTTCACTTTTGTTTCATTATGATTAACTGCTTTACTCTATTCAATACTCTCTTTCAATTGGTTTTATAATATTCTGTATTTGGTTTGATTTTGCTATACCTAATTGACTAGACAACTATTGTGAAGATAATGAGATATACTATGGTACCTATTATTATTACCCCGGTAATTTGCCATGAAGTTCTGTACCAAATTCACTGCACTGTCTCAGTTGGCTTTGTTCTGTCTTGTTCTGTTGTATTTCTATTACTTTCAAAATTTAAAAAAAAAGAATAAAGAATAAAGCAAAAAAATAATTTTGCTGATATCATTTAAAACCAGTATTTTTACCATATATAAAAATAAGGAGATCCAGATGTAGGACAAAAACATTTCCCTAAAAACTTAATTTGAATTGTCCTGAATTTAAATTGGAAGTATCAGGAATTAATTTCTTAAAACATTTTCTACCTCTGAAAGCTCTAAAAGCAAGGGCTAAGCCCATAGCAATCATTACCCCTCTTATTCAGCTTGTATTCTTTAAAGCCCTTTCCTAATAAAACAAGCCAGAGATCTGAGCAGTCATGGCTGGTTCCTGGTAGAATACTCACAAGATGAGCTTGTATTACCAGAAATCTAACAAAGACAGATGGGATCGTGCCAAGAAAACTCAAGAGCCAACTTGAAGGGATTCCTAGAAGGCAAAGATGAGAAAACATAAGCATTAGGAAGAATGATCATAATTATTTAAACTCATTAAATATGTTAGAACCATAAATTCATGTTTAATTTTTAAGCCTTAAAAAAAAAGCTTCCTGTGGAGCTAAAGATGTCAGATCAGTAAGCAGCAAAATACATGGCCTCCCTGAGAGAAACAACTCAGATGCTGGAATAAAACATCCTGGAGAGGACCAGACAGAGAGAGATGGATCCTCTTGACTCAGGAAGAAACTAAAGGGAAAAATGCTGGTTAAACACACAGTCATGGAGTTACCATCGGAGCAGCTCAGATTAGCAGCCATGGCACTCTCGCTGGAGCCACCCAAACTTGCAGTCGCGGTGCACTCACCGCCGGAGCCACGGTCATGCTGAAGTCATGGGTCGGAGAACCCAATGGAGAATGGAGCCACATGAAGACCTGCACTAACCCACAGTGAGTGCTTGGAATAAGACCCTCAAAATGGAAAAGGGTGATCAACTGGACAACATGCTGGAATCGGGCAGGATGGGCATAAACAAGGAACAGCAATGACTTCAGTTGATTGCTCCCTACCCAGAGCAGATTGGTGGGATCTGCTTGGCATGGGTCACACTCTGGCCAGGACCCATTAAGTTATCTCAAACTGATTCCATACACATGGCACACACTAACTTGGTGAAGGGCCCCATTGGTTGACTGGCTCCAAGGGAAGAAGCCAGCATACAACCGCCCCTGCTTGTACCTCATTGACCAACAGCAAACTGGAGAGGGCAGAAATCCCTAGCCAGCATGCTTCAGAAAAACCATAACCAACAAGGAAAGGGGTTGGGATCTCCACTATACACTTGTATGGAAGAAACCAAAAACATGACAAGAAAAAGAAACAAGAAAAAGCCCCACCCCCATCCCTGCAAATATTGATCCAGGAGAGGTAAATACAGAAGAGATTGAGGGCAGCAAACATGCACTATCAGGCATGGCATCTGCGGACATAAAGAGATATCTTCACGACATCATAGACGAGCTCAAAACTGAAATATTAATTCAAGTAAAGCAAGATATAAGAAGATTAATAAAAGAAATGCTAAGCACCTCTCAAGAAGACACAGACAGAAGAATGGAGGAACACACACAAAAAAGAGAAAAGCATTCAATGAAGAATGTAAAGAAAACCTAGAATACATGAAACAGATCCAAAGAGATGACCAGGAAACTAAAAACTCCATCAAAAGCTGTAAAAATAGCCTGACAGAAATAGCCTGATAGATTAACAAAACTTGAAGATAGGTTTGCAATGTGTGATCACAAAGGGAAAGCTCTTTTAAAAATAACAAGGAAATAGCAGTAACAATACTAAGGCTAGAAGATGACAAGAGAATCTATAAATTAAGAATAAAAAATGTGAGTGAAGAAACAGGGGTAAACACAAAGGAAATACAAAGGCTATTCACAGAAATAATTAAGGAAACCTTCCCAAACATAGGAAAAGGAAATGATATTCAGATATATGAGGTATACAGAACTCCAGCCACCTACAACCAAAACAGAGCTATACCCAGACATATAATAATCAAGATCCCAGAAATTCATCACAAGAACAGAATATTAAAAGCCATCATAGAAAAGAAACAGATCACCTACAAAGGAAAACCCATCAAAATCATGGCAGACTTCTCAACACAAACCATCAAATCAAGAAGAGCTTGGAGCAAAGTATTCCAAGCCCTGAAAGAAAATAACCTCCAACTCAGTTTGATATAACCTGCAAAATTGTCTCTCAAAATTAATGGAGAAACAAGATGCTTCCATGTCAAAGAGGAACTGGTGTAATTCGTGACCACAAATCCAATCCTACAAAAATACTGAAGGACATTCTAGAGAAAGAAAAAAAATACCAGGATTTCAGGAACAGTGGCAGAAAGACCTCAACAAATGGGGTAGACAGTGGAATGAAGGAGAAAAGTAGACAACCAATGGCAGAAAAATAGGATAGCAGAAATGAGGCAGAGAAGGTTGGCTATAATCTCTAACATAGATGGTCTTGATACAGTAACAAAAAGAAACACAGGCAGAGTAGATCAGGAGGTAAGGTCCATCATAATGCTCTGTAAGGAAATATAACTAACTTGAAAGAGGGTTTATGGACCAAAAATCAAAGATGAGAAAACAATGCTTTATGTAACAGGGAACCAAAGAGAAATAGGGGCAACTTGACCACCACCTGCAGATAGGTTGGAAAGACAGGATACTTATGTACAGTAGAGAACTACTCAGCTATAATGAAGGAAAACCTTGAGGCCTTTTCAAGTAAAGGAATTCAACTTGAGATCCAGTCCTAGAGTGAGAAGGTTCAGAATGACTTAGGTAAATAGTAGATTGCCGCCCAACCTAAAAACTGAGGGAGTTGGCGGAACCCAAAATGTGCAGTGCACCCTGTGGGAGTGGAAGGGGAGGAACTGTCAAAAAAGGAAGGCAGAGGATATTGTTAATAGAGTACCAGGATTTAAAACCCACATTACTCTCTGTTTAGATGGATTATATTCTGTTCCAGTCTGTCTACCTGTACTAGATTTGAGGGCACAGACAGCTATCTAAAAAATAGCAGGATATAGTATGGTAATCATCCTTAATTTCCTATTAACTTAATCTGAAGCCCTGTATAACTTACACTGTCTTATTATGACTGATTTTATTTGAATCTGGTTTGTTAGATTGCTGTTTTGTATTAACTGATTTTATTCAAATCTGTTATGATTGATAGTTTCAAGTCTGAAAGTATAGACAACTACACAGAAGATGACAAGATTCGCTAGGATACTCTGGTTTGATTATTACCTGCTTTTGAAGTCTTACAATGTCACCAATGTTTCATTTTTATTAATATTGTTATGTACTGCTATATTCAATTATACTATGCCTGAAGATATAGGCAATTCTATTGAAGATAACAAGAGACATCATAGTAACCATTGTAGATGATCTTGTATTGTGGTTTTATATGATTTTTTTGTTTCATGCTTTTCTAGGAATTTGTTTTGTTTTGTCTTGCTTTGTTTTGTTTTTTCCTCTAACACAGAAAGGATAGATATACATGTAGAGACTCATGCATGCATAGAACTTATAAACAGTTTATGAGAACTGATTATATAATGCATGATCAAATAACAACTACTTTGAAGAAAAAAGAGACACTACAGTATCCAGTGCTGATTCTGTAGCATCATGATGTGAAATCCAGCAATACTATTATTCTTTGTTCAGAGTGATTTTAGTCTACCTTGTTTCATTTAATTTCAACATAAATGAAGGTATGGACAACTATTTTGAAGACAATGAAAGACACTATGACAGCTATTGTTGACTTCCCTATTGTCTGGTCTTGAAGACCTAAAATGTCTTCATCATCCTGTTCAGATCAGTTTTATACTATGTTGTTTTGTATGAATTCTCTGTATATGAAGATATGGACAACTATTTGAAAGAAAACAAGAGACAATATGATAGTGAAGATCTCTGGTTGTCTTGCTTTGAGATTTATGTCTCTTACATTGCTTTCTTATGTTCTGCTTTGTTGTGATTAATTTTACCCTCTTTAAAATAAAATTTTAAAAAAGCTTCCTCTGTTGTTTGTAGCCTGTTAGGAAACAAATTCATTATTTGGAAATCAGGAAAAGAAAGAAAATTTGTCTTGCATTTCTTGTTGTCAACTGTCTCAAGATAAACAAATAATTAATGAGGGCTCTTTCATTCAATAGATGTCTGGGGAGAAGTCAAGATGGCTGATCAGTGAGCAACAAAATACAAAGCCTCCTGGGAGAAATAACTCATATGCCAGAATAAAATACCCTGGAGAGACCCAGACAGAGGGAGATGGATCCTCTTGACACAGGAAGAGATTAAAATGTAAAAAAAGCTTGTCAAAAACATTGGGACTACAACTGAAACAGCTAAAAATTAAAGGACACAGTGTTTTTGCTGTGACCTGTCAAGTTTGCGCCGGCCTGAATTTCCACCAAGTTGAGTCCGCGCTGGCCCGTAGAGCCACCCAAACTCATTTCTGCCACCACTCACAAGAACCACAGCAACGCTGAAGTCAGAGGTTGGTGAGCCCAATGGAGAGCAGAGCCAGTGAAGGGACCTTCATTAATCCACGGTCAGTGCTGGGAATGATACCGCCACCACAGGAGGGGCGAGATCAAATGGGTGACATGTTGGAATAGGACAGGAGAAGCCTGAACTGGGAGCAACAGTGACTTCAGTTGGTTGCTCCCTCCCCAGAGCAGATTCATGGGATTTAAAACCCACATTACTCACACTACTCTGCTTAGATGTATTATATTCTGTTCCAGTCATTCTACCTGTACTAGATTTGAGGGCACAGACAGTAATCCCCAAAATAACAGGATATAGTATGGTAATCATCCTTAATTTCCTATTAACTTAATCTAAAGCTCTGTAAAACCTACACTGTTTTACCATGACTGATCGTAATCAAATCTGATTTGTTAGATCGCTGTTTTGTATTGATAGATTTTATTCAAAACTGTTATGGTTGATATTATCAAGTCTGAGCATATAGGCAACTGCACTTAAGATGACAAGACAAGATCGACTAGAATATCCACTCTGGTTTGATTATTACCTGCCTTTGAAGTTTTATACTGTCTACAATGTTTTATTTTTACTAATATTGTTATTTACTGCTATACTCAATTATCCTGCTATATTCAATTATGCCTGATGATATAGACAATTCTATTGAAGATAATAAGAAACAACACAGCAATCATTGTAGATCACCTTGTACTGTGGTTTTATATGACTTTTTGGTTTCATGTTTTTATAGGAATTTGTTTTGTTTTGTCTTGCTAAGTTTTGTTTTTCCCTCTAATACGGAAAGGACAGAAATATATGTAGAGACTCATGCATGCATAGCTGTTTACACTCTCACTGTTTGAATATCTACTTTGTATGCTTTAATTTTGTAACTTGAATAACTACTTCTAAGAGGACAATATGTAATTTATCAACTAGTGGTTTCTTATTGTTTATCTTTTTTTTTGAAGTTCTGTTTTATCTCTACCCTTTACATGCTTTTGTTTCTCTTTAAATAAAAGAAGAAGAAATCAACCCTCTAAAGGATATAACTGCATGTATGTTTAAGTGTATAGGATTGATAACCATATTACTAAGTTTATGTTGGGTAGTTGAACAGAACTGTTTGCAGTATCACTGTTTGAATTTCCACTTTGTATGCTTTACTTTTGTAACTTGAACAACTACTTCTAAGAGGGCAATATGTACTTATCAACTAGTGATTTCTTACAGTTTTTTTGAAATTATGTATTACTTCTACCCTTTATCTGTTTTTTTTTCTTTAAATAAAATTTTTAAAAATTAAAAAGTAGATGTCTATTAGTTGATAGATAAATGGAAAAGAATCATAAAGTTAGAATTTCATCATTTTAAGAACTTGATAATTATCTCTAAAGTGTAAATCAAACTCGGATAGACCCCTAAACAGACTGATACCTATGACTCAGATATAAGCTATCCTGATTTCTCTGTTGGTGCTAGTTCTAGCCATAAATGAAACTTAAAACCTTTCTTTTTTTATTCCGAAACTATCAAACTGTAAGTAATCTTATTCTGTTCCACTTGTCCTAAAGTGAACAAGTGGGATGTAGGTTTGTAATAGCCACTTACAACAGAAATCAGTGTATTTTTTCATTTATTCTTTATACATTGCACTGTAATTTCTGTGAGCTAAATTTCTTTGTATTTTTGAAGTCTCCCAGTGTAAGAGCTGGTTTTCTATGCATAATAAACTCTGAATACTTTAACTCAAGATGATTTTATTTTGACAATGACTATTGGAAATTTTTAAATTATGTTGGTGAATTATATTTGTAGGAGATATCCCAGATTTAGACAAGTACCAATGGCTACTAACGATACAAAATGTTACTAACCAGCTATTCTATCCCTCTGGGTAGTTAATACACATCACTTACCAAAACAATGGACCCTCAGTCTGATAAAGACTTGATTTCTAGTTACTAAGTCACAGTAAATATGAACAGTAGAGAAACAAGATGAAGACATGGCATGCAATCAGCAAAATCTAGAAAACAGGAAACTCCTCCCTTGTACAACATATAAATTGCAAAGGGAGAAAAACAAGGAAGGGAAATTTAGGAATGGAAGGAAATTTTAAAAACCATTGGTGCAAGGTATGGACTTTATTTGGATCTTGAGTCAAAATAAAAAGAAGAATATAGGATACAATAGGATCTATTTGAACACTTAATAAGTATTCGGTTATATGAATGAATTCTTAAGAATTTGGAAAATTGGGAAGCATGGAAAGAAAAAAACAAGAATTTAGAAAATGTATTAGAATTATTTTTAGAAATTATATTTGAGCCAAAGATACAGCTCAGCGGCACAGCAACTGCCTGGCAAGCGTGAGGTCATGAATTCAATTCCAGGTTCCCAAAAAAATTATTTTTAAAGATAAATACAAAAATATTGGGGCCAGGGATTTAGCTCAGCAGCATAAGCACCTGCCTTGCAAGTGTGTGGTCATGAGTTCAATCCCTGGTACAAAAAAATATATATTTACAGGTAAAGTTATTGACTTCCTAGGATTTGCTTCAGAACAATTTTGGAAATGAAAAAACAAGAGAGGCAATATTACAAAATGAAATTGGCTATAATTTAATAATGCAGGGCAGTGGGTTCATGAGTGCTTATTACACCATTCTCTCTGTTTGATGTGTGTTTGAAATTTCCCCTAATAAAAAGCTGAAAACAATTTTATGAGCACTGAACTTATTAAAAGTAGAAGATTAGAGGGAGAAAATCAATTATTTCACCACTCTAATAGGAATCAGGGTTCCAGGGTTAATGGTTTGCTGCATTTTACTTCTGGTATTTTTCCTACACATTTTATACAGCATATTTTTCATTAATGCGGTATGTCTTTTTCATTTTGTGTTGTTTGCTTACTTTATTCATCCATCAAATGAATATGCTCTTCAATAAGTATTTGTTGAATAAGTGAGTGAATCATTTTCGTCCTGCTCAGTCTTTATAACTGTCTTTATTTCATCCTGCTACACAGTCTTTAACAGCGTGATGCTTCATTCATAATGTGCTCAGGTGAGATCCTCCTGGGTCTGTATAGTAGCTCAGAGCTCCAGCCACAAATCTAGGCTTGAATTGAGATCCACACCATGTAAATACTACAGATTAAACATGGCTATTGTCCTCCCCAAGGTCCAGGCGCTAAGATGGCACCACTGAGAAATGCTATGTACCTTAAGTTTCCTATGAAACTCAAGGAAGTTTGAATTATAATGGCTACAATGACTAGTGCTATATGACTGACAGAAGAATAGGCAATTAAAGATTTTAGGTCTGTTTGGCATAAGCAGATGGAGCTAGTTATAATTATACTTCATAGGGATAATAGGATGAAGGGGTGTGCTATATAATTGTTAAAGGGTCTAGGAGTTGTAGGATTCATATTATTCCATATCCTCCTAGTTTTAGTAGAATTGCTGCTGGTACTATTGAACCTGCAATTGGGGCCTCTACATGAGCTTCTGGAAGCCACAGGTGAAGGCTGTAAAGTAGTATTTTTATTGTAAAGGGTATCATGCGTGCTAGTCATATTATGTTGCTGGATCAGGTTGTGAGTGATAGTATGTTGTTGTAGTTAAATAAGAGGAAATTTAGTGAACCTAGAAGGTTTTGTAGATACACTAGTGTAACTAATAATGGGAGAGAGCCTACCAGTGTGTAGAATAAGAAGTATAGGCCTGCTTTTATTCGTTCTGTCTGGTTACCCCATCGAGTAATGATAATTAAAGTGGGGATTAAGGTTGCTTCAAATAAGATGTAAAATATTATTATTTCTGTAGCTGAAAATTTTATAACTAGGAAAGTTTGGAGGAGAACTAGAAGGGTAACGTATTTTTTTTTCATGCCTCTGTTTCATTATTTAGGTGATGTTGACTAGCAATAATTATAAGGGGGAGTAGCCATGTTGTTAAGACTAGTAATGGGGAAGAGAGTGAATTGGAGGAAAAATTTAATGAACAGTTTTGTTGAGTGAGGTCGTTTGTTTACAACTATTAAGCTAATTAATGTGATTAGTAGGCTATGTAATGTTGTGTTAATTCATATTGTTGACTTGTTGGATAGTCAGGTGGCGGGGATAACTATAATCATTGGAATAATAATTTTTAGCATCGTAGTAAGTTTAAATTTTGTATGTAGTCACAATTCCGTAAGTATTTGAAATTCTGACTAGGAGGGCTAAGCCCACGGCTGCTTCGCAAGCAGTGAATACTAGTATAGTAATGGGGACAGCGAAAGACAGGAGGTAGTGAGAGTTAAGTATGATTAGAGCCCCAAAGATAAAAGTTAATAATATTATAACTTCTAGGCATAATAGAAAGGACATCATGTGAGATCGATATATTATTGTACCTTAAAATGATACAATATAGGCTATAATTAAGTTAAAGTGAATTGATGACGTTTTGGTAATTACATATTTAACGTAGTCTAATGAGTCAAAATCATTTGTTTTAGTAGTTAAACTAATCACCATATTCAGTTCATTCTAAGCCTTTTTGAGTTCATTCATAATCCGAATGTTAGGATTAGAATTAGTATTAGAGATACTAATAATATAAGATTAAGATTATTAATTTGACATGCTCATGGTAGAGGAAGTAGGAGAGCAATTTCTAAATCAAATAGAAGGAAGGTAATAGCAATTAGGAAGAATTTCATTGAAAATGGTAGGCGTGCAGATTCCGTTGGGTCGAATCCACATTTGTAGGGACTATTTCTGTATAAGTATTTATTTGAGGAAGTCAGAATGCAATTGTGATTAATAGGAAAGTTAGGAGGTAGTTAGTAAGGAAAGTATAATGTTTATTGCTTTCTCCCAGGCATGCTCTGAGACTTACTGATTGGAAGTCAGCAATACTGGATTACACTAAGAAAGCATGAGCCTCATCAGTAAATGGAGACAGAGAAACAGTCATAATACATCTACGAAGTGTCAGTATCAGGCAGCTGCTTCAAACCCCAAGTGATGCTTTGATGTGAAGTGGTAATATAGTTGACAGATTAGGCAGATGACTAAAAATGTAGACCCAATAATTACATGTAGGCCATGAAATCCTGTGGCAACAAAGAAGGTAGATCCGTAGACCCCATCTGAGATAGAGAACGATGCTTCGTAATACTCTGAGGCTTGATGTAGGGTGAAATAGATACCTAATATAATTGTGATGGCCAGGGCTTGAATTATTTGTTTTCAATTGCCTTCTATTAGGCTGTGGTGTGACCAGGTAATTGATACACCTGATGCTAGAAGGACTGATGTATTCAAGAGAGGAACTTCTATGGGGTTTAGGGGTTTAATACCTGCAGGTGGTCAGAATCCTCCAAGTTCTGGGGTGGGGGCTAGAGTGGTAGAATGCTCAGAAGAGGAGGTCCTCAAGTCACTGAGAGTGCGCCTTTGAAGGGGATAGTGGGACCCAAGCCCTTTCAGTCTCTGTCTCTCCTCTCCTCTCCTCTCCTCTCCTCTCCTCTCCTCTCCTCTCCTCTGCTCTCCTCTCCTCCACCAACCCAACCTGACCCATTCTCTCTCCCTCTCTCTCTCTCTCTCTCTCTCTCTCTCTCTCTCTCTGCCATGAAATAAGTGGTTTGCTCCACCACACTCGTGCCATGACATGTTGCCTTCATCAGAGGTCCAATTAACCTTTGCCTCTGGAACCCTGAGTCAAGGTAAATGTATTCTCTTTAAAATTGATTAACCCAGTATTTCATTATACTAATGCAAAACCAACTAATACAATGAACTTGTGCAAGATAAACTCACTAAACATTAATTATACACTTTCTAACATGGGAATAATATTTGTTTTGTTTTGAGATAGTCTCACTATATAATCCAGGGTGGCTTTGAACTCACAGTGATCCTCCTGACTCAGCCTCCCGAGTATTAGAATTATAGACATGCACCACCACAACAGGCTTGTATTTAGCTCAAAATTTTTCTGTGAGGAAAAAAAAAGACAACTTAAATAAACTTTTTTCCTTTTTCTCGCTCATCAGAAAAAGTTACTATCTGCATGAATATAATTTCATCTTTGTTTGGGATTGTTCCCTCAGGCTAGAATCTTAGAAAGAAAGTATGAATCAAACAAAATAAATGAGCACTTCTCTGCTATTTGTCACAATTACCAAATTGTTTTCCCAAAGGATTACAGCAATTTTCAATGTCATATGCTTTACCATATTCACAACAGTAGCAGTTATCATTTTAATATAAATTTAATAGAAGTTTCCCATATTTTAAGATTTCTTGCCTTTTATTTCATTTGAAATTATTTTGGCTTGACAAATATATGTGTGTGCAAATGAGTATATTATAAAACTTGCCATTTTCACCATTCTTAAGCATATAATTCGGCAGTATTACTAGCACAAGATAAGGAAACCACCGCTAGTATCTATTTCTCAGCTTTTCACCATCCCCAGGAGAAATTCTGTTGCCATTAAGCAGTAACTTCCCATTCTCAGCCTCCAGTCCTGGATAACATCTCCTCTTTCCTCAGTCTCCATGGATTTGCCTATTTCAGATGTCCCACTGTAGTACTTCCTGTCCCCCTTTTCCTGGATGTGGTCAGATTGTTTTGTTGACATCAAACGCGAGATAAAGGTAGCATCCTCTACTTGTCCAGGTCCCTGCCATTCCATTTCAGCCTCACAATAATCATGTGATACAGTGTTCATTCTTCAGAAATGAAAGTCCAAGGCCCACTCACTCAAGGCCACAGGGCTAACAAATGACAGGATCAGAATTTATGGCCAAGACTTACCGGTTCCGGCACTTACTTTTATACTTAGCATTACATTGTATCTCTATGAGCAGTCATGTGGGTACTGAAGTTGCACGGGAATCATAACGATTTTTCCTTGTCCATCACCTTTGATAATACTCCATGTTGTATTCTGTTTTGGTACCTTATTACCAGCAGTGTGAACTGAGAGCTTGTTTAAAACACAGAACCCCACACAACTAAACCAGAACCTACAACCTCACAGGATACCCAGGAAATTCTTATGCACATGAAAGTTGAGGAATGACCATGCTAATGAATTAAAACAAAACATTAAATTTTGATAATTTAATGATCATGTGCAATTTAAATCCAGTTATTAACTAATCCAATTCTCTTAGCATAAATATTATGCTCTCCTCTTCTTCCTGCTCATAAGCATTGTGTCCATGAATTAAAATGAAGCACAGCAGGAACCTGGTGGGCGACCTCATTTTCTATAAGCTGCAGATTAGATAGACAATTCTGGTTTCTGGTCTCCTATTTGAACCACGGAGGAATTGAAGCTTGCAATTAGAGACTGAAATCTCCCCAATTTAGCTCTCAAGGCCTCCTATGGAATCCAACTTTCCTAACCCATTCCAAAAGCAAATTTATCTGCCCCGTTTTAAATTAGTAGTCCTCAACCAGATCTGGGTTATCTTTAATAATCCCCAGGTTGACCAAGCATTGGAGTTTTGTTCAATATAACCATTTCTTTTTGTCCATAGAGGATTGGCTCTAGGACCTCTGTGAATTATCTTTAGATTACTTACAATATCAGATTCAAGGCAAATGCTACATGTTATGGTTGATACATTGTGTCAACTTGAGAAGTTTAGAAGTTTAACTGAGAGACTCAGCAGGGAGCCAGGGTTCTTACTTTGTAAATATCCTCATCCTGTACAAAGGAGGACAGGAGATTTTGTGAGTGCTGCATCTTCCCTGGAGGGAGAGGATGGGCTGGGTATAATATAAGGGAGGAGAAGAGGCTGGTTTCTCCCTTTTTGCTCTGGCTGCTGCCTTAAAGTGTTGCCCCAGTGTTATCCCACCCTGCCTTGCAACCAGCTGAGCATGGACTGAAACCTCCAAAAACTGTAAGATAAATAAACCCTCCCTTGTTCACTTTGGGCATCAGATTTTATCTCAACAACAAGAGAAAAGTAACCAAGACACTATGTAATTAATGGTATAGTGTACTGTTTGGGGAAACAGTGACAAGGAAAACAAAGTCTGCTTATTTTCTAAATATTTTTAATCCACAGTTGGTTGACCTGTGGATGTGGAGCCCATGGATAAGGAAAGACCAACTTCTAGGCACAGGAGAAAGTGATTCTGTGCCAGTTACGGGCCTGGCTTGTAGCAAGTACCACCCTAAATACCTTACCCTAGGTCTTAGAATAATCATAAAGTAGGAGCCCAGCTGGGTCCCTGAGTCACCACCGGAGTACAGCTGTCCAATAGAATAGTGCAGTCATCAGCAACATAAACACTTATGTTGATGAGACACTGAAATTCACAGTTCAAGAGGCTAGATGACACCAACACACACTCCGGGTTGGAATTCGGCCCAAGAAGTCCTAAAAGGTGACTTTTTTGGAGCTTTAGAGACAAGTGTGTCAAAGTAGTTGCCTGTGTATTACGCAGGGTCACTCACACACACTGAATGATATTTTGCCAGAAAGTAATATTTTATAAGATTTGTATAAACTAGTTTTACAACTAATGAATTAAATTCCTGTATCATAATAGAAATGACAGTCATATGTGAAGTTAGAGAATTGTCACCCAACAAGTAATCATCTCCAAGGGTAGTGATATCTTCAGTATGTATATGTCTTCTGAAACAAATATCTTATTTAAACACCGATTGTAGATTTGTTCTTAGAATTAATGATCCTATTTTATGTACTTATTAGATATGAGTGAGTGGTTAAAAATCTTTTTTTTTTTTTTTTGTACCAGGAGTCAAACTCATGACCTTGTGCTTGCCAGGAAGGTGCTGTGTTGCTGAGCTATATCCTAGGCTAGAAATCCTATCTCAGGTGGAACATAAAATGAGATATTTCTTGCAATATCAAGGAGTGCATAAAAAGATACTTTTGAGAGCTGAATATAGAATTATCACCAAAAAAATCATAACATAGATATTGATTTCTAAAAAAGAGAAACTAAAAAAATATAATGTGTTGTGTTCTATGAAATTAGAAAAAGTTTTTATGCCCAAATTCACTTTGATTTTTATCAATACTGACATTTTGCTGAAGGCGATCCAGCAGTGTCTCACTGCAAGACCAAATAGTGAGAATGTTGACATTGCTTAGTTGTTTGTTTTAAAGCAAAGACAATTTGTTATAATTTCTAATGAATCTTCAGAGTCCGTGGGGCCCCTTGGGGGGACCTTGGATGAGCACAGTGGGTGTGCAAGGTTTTGGAGCAGGAAGTAGCTGCACAGCCAGCATATTTTGGGAGGATAAAGCTTCTGTTGACTGCAGGATGGGTAACACAAAGAAACTAGAGGCTTCTAAGGCCAGTTAAAAGGTTTTACAAGGATTGAGAGAGTGAATAGCTGGAACAACCCCAATAGAATTGGGAAAGACAAAGGAAATAAACATACTGAGAAAAAAGATAGGCTGGAAGGAATAACTGGAGAGAGGGGAAGAGGAGAAAACGATATGGAAGTCCTAAATCCCGGTGCCAGAAGAGCATAGGCCTGACGGGTGTTGCGAGCCTGCTGGGGAAGGAGGAAAGCAAAGATGAACTGCTCATAAAGGCTTGGGCAACAGACGGCACCATTTTATTGGAGAAGCTATGTGCCCATGTCACAGAAGCAGAAACATGGTGGGCATGTCAGAAAAACAAAGCAACATGTGGGCCAGCCTAGGAGAGACTTCTGGAAATGGCCCTCTATCCAGAAAGGCAAGCACATGGAGTCAGGCAGATCTGCTTCTCAATCCTGGTTGTGTCCTGTCAGAGGCTGTGTGACCTAGGGCAATTTACTTAACCTTTCTGGGCAATGGTGCTCTCCACGATAAAATTGGATGAACCATAATTTAGGTTATGTATTTGATAAACAGAAATAATTATCTTTGTCTTGATTCACTGAGACTATTGTCAAGCCTACCTTAAACACGGCATTTCCTGGGGTCACAGGGGGAAATCAATTTTTAATTCCCTCTCCCTTGACTCATCTGTAAAGCAAAAATAATCAAAAATAATGTTGTTTATAACTGTGGTACTCAAATACAATTTTTTCATCAAAATCAACTATGAAATTTTTTTTTTTAAGATACAGAACCCTGAGTCTTACTCGAAGAACTGCTGTTCAGTACTTCTGGCTGAATATTCCGGCATGAATAATTTCCTATGAAAACCGCTACAATCCATCCCTTTAAAAGCTACAAGGAGATTGAATAAAATAATCATTGCAAATCCACCCAGCACAATTCCTGATACGCAGCACTAAGACTGCTAAGACTGAGCAGCTGAGCTAACTGTGACTCTGGGTGGACTCAGGCTGCAGAGACAAGACCACTGACCATTCAGGCAGCTCTCTTGATTCAAAACCCCTGCCCAGACCTCACTTGCTAACTCATTCTACAACCACCGTATCCCAAAGGCCCACGGATTTCCCACTTGTGAGAGCCTTTCAAGGTAAACTCTGTTGTAGTCAGGGTTTGCAGGGAATAGATTTGTAATAGTTGATACATTGTGTCAACCTGAGAAATTTAGAAGTTTAACAGCAGTTTTACTTCCTGGAGTATAAAGGACTTGCCCATTCACCTTTAGGATGCTATTTATTGTGTCAACTTGAGAAATTCGGAAGTTTAAGTGACTCAGCAGAGGGCCGCTCAGCAGGGTCCCCACTTTGTGACCATCTGAGCCTATGCAAGAGGAGAGGACTGAGATGGTATGAGAGCTACCCTCACCTGAGGGCAGGTAGCCTGCATACAATATAAGGGGGGGGGCTTGTTCCCCCTCCTTTTAAAAAAAAGTTTATTAAAAGAGAAAAAAAAACAGAAAAGGGTTAGAAATAATGCAGAACTTCAAAAAAAGATACAATAAGAAATCATTAGTTGATAAATTACATATCGTCCTCTTAGAAATAGTAATTCAAGTTACAGAATTAAAGCATAAAGTGGACATTCAAACAGTGAGACTGTAAACAGATCTGCTCAATGATCCAACAAAAACTTAGTAATATGCATATCAATCTACACACTTAAACATACATACATGCAGTTATATCTTTTATAGCACTTCCTATTCCCTCTCTTTTTTACAATAGCAATTACACATTTCGGGTTTTTTTATTCCTACGTTTCTTATTACTTTTGACACTAGAAACACAATGTGATATTTATAAATATGATTCTTATTTATTTCACTAATGAGGATAGTCTCAAATTGTCTCCATTTACCTATGAAAGTCTCAAGATCACCCTTTTTTATAGCTGAGTAATGTTCCATGGTATAAAAATACCACATCAACCACTCTGCAGTTGATGGGCATCTTGGTTGTTTCCAAGATTGAGGTATTTCAAATTGTGCTGCTATGAACATGGGGGCACATATATCACTGTGATATGACCTTTTCATTTCTTCTGGGAAAATACTCAGGAGGGGAGTAGCTGAATTGACTGGAACTTCCAATCCTAGGCTTCTGAGAATTCTCCATATGATTTCCATAGTGGTTGCACCAGTCTACATTCCCACCAACAGTGGAGCAATGTTCCTTTTTCCCCGCAGCCTCGCCAACATTTGTTATCAGTTGATTTCTTGATGGCAGCTATTCTTTCTGGAGTGAGATGAAATCTCATTGCTGTTTTAATTTGCATTTCTCGAATGACCAGTGATGGTGAACATTTCCTCATGTATTTATTTGCCACTTGTATATCTTCATCTGAGAACTGTGTGTTTCATCTCAGATGCCCATTTTTGGAGAGGGTCTTTCAATTTGGGGGGCTTCATGGTTTTCAATTCTTTGTATGTTCTGGATATAAGTCCTTTGTCTGAGGGGTTGCTGGCTAAAATTCTTTCCCACTCTGTGGGTTTTCTTTTCACTCTGTTGGTGATTTCCTTTGAGGTGCAGAAACTTTTCAATAATATGAGATCCCATTTGTTGATTCTTTAAAGTGTTTTCCGTGCAGTTTGCATTTTGTTCATGAATTCTCTGCCTACCCCTACGTTTCCAAGACTTCTGCCTACCTTGTCTTCCAGTAGATTTAGTGTTTCTGTTTTAATATTTAGGTCTTTAATCCATTTAGACTTTAGTTTTGTGTATGGTGATAGGCATGGGTCTAGTTTCAGTCTTCAGCATGTGGAGAGCCAATTTTTCCAACACCATTTATTAAAGAAGCTATCCTTCTTCCAGTGAACATGTTTAGCCACTTTGTCAAATATCAGGTGGCTGAGTGTCTTTGTAGTTGTGCTTGCATCTTCTAATCTGTTCCATTGATCCTCAGGTCTATTTCTTTGCCAGTACCATGCGATTTTTTCACTGTGGCTTTGTAGTACAGTTTCAAGTCAGGAATTGAGATGCCTCCTGCCTTGCTTTTGTTGCCTAGAATTGCCTTTGCTATTCTAGGTTTCTTCTGTTTCCAAATGAATTTTAAGAGTGTTTTCTCTAGATCTGTGAGGTATGTTAGTGATATTTTGATTGGGATTGCATTAAATCTGTATAACAGTTTTGGGAGTATGGCCATTTTCACAATGTTGGTTCCTCCTAGCCAAGAGCAAGGAATATCCTTGCATTTTTTAAAATCCTCTTCAATCTCTTTTTTCAGTGTAGTATAATTTTCAGCATATAGGTCTTTTACATTCTTAATTAGGTTGATTCCTAAGTATTTCATTTTTTAGATGCTATTGTGAAGGGCAATATTTCCATGATTTCTCTCTCAGTGAGTTTTTTGTTTATGTACAGTAATGCTATTGATTTTTGAGCATTAACTTTGTATCCAGCTACACTGCTGAATTTGTTTATTACCTCTAGTAGGCTTTTAATGAAGATTTTTGGGTCTTCTATACATAGTATCATGTCATCTGCAAATAGTGATAATTTATCTTCTTCCTTTCCTATCTTTATTCCTTTTATTTCTCTCTCTCGTGTGATTGCCCTGGATAGTATTTCCAGAACTATATTGAATAGGAGTGGTGACAGTGGAGATCTTTGTCTTGTTCCTGATTTTAGAGTAAAAGCTTTCAGTTTTTGTCCATTTAGTATACTGTTGGCTGTTGATTTGTCATAGATGGCTCTGCTGATGTAGTCTATTACATTTATTGATTTGCATATGTTAAACTATCCCTGCATTCCTGGAATGAATCCCACTTGGTTGTGATGTATGATCTTCTTGATGATTTACTGCATTCTATTTGCCAGTATTTTATTGAGTATCTTTGTATCAATGTTCATTAGTGAGATTGGCCTATAGTTCTCCTGTTTTGGTTGGGTCTTTCTCTGGTTTTGGTATGAGAGTAATATTTGTCTCCAGGAATGATTTAGGGAGGATTGCTTTCTTTTCAATTTCATTAAAGAATTTAAGGAATATTGGCATCAAATCTTCTCTAAATTTCTTGTAGAATTGAGCCATGGATTCATGAGGACCTGGGCTTTTCTTTGTTGGTAAGTTTTTAATTATTTTCAATTTCAATAGCTGATATTGGGTTATTCAAAATTGCTGTATCTTCTTGGTTGAGCTTTGGTAGTGCATATGTTTCTAGGAATCTGTCCATTTCCTCTGTGTTTTCCACTCTATGTGAGTATAGATTTTCAAAGCAGGTGTTCATGATCTTTTGAATTTCCATGGGATCTGTAAATATTTCTCCCTTTTCAGTCCTTATTGCATGAATTTGGGTTTTTTTCTTTCTTTTTCTTGATAAGGTTAGCTAGGGGTTTGTCAATTTTGTTTATTCTCTCAAAAAACCAGCTCTTTGATTCATTTATTCTTTGTATTGTTTTTTTAGTTTCAGTTGCATTGATTTCTGCTCTAATCTTTACAATTTCCTCTCTTTTATGAGCTTTGCATTTAGATTGCTCTTCTTTTTCTAGAAGCTTGAGATGAAGCATTAGGTTGTTTATTTGTGCTCGTTCTGTTTTCTTGATATGACAATTTATTGCTATATATTTCCCTCTTAAGACTGCTTTCATTGCATCCCACAGATTATAATATGTTGTGTCCGCATTTTCATTGAATTGTAGTATTGCTTTATTTCTTCTTTAATTTCATCTGTAGCCACTGGTTGTTCAAAAGGTTGTTATTTTATATTCATGTATTTATGCAGGTTTTTTCCATCACAGTGCACTATGGTCAGATATTATGCATTAGATAATTTCAATACCTTTGTAGTTACTTAAGAATGTTTTATAGGATAATATATGGTCTATTTTTGAGATTTTGTCCCATGTACAGCTGAAAAGAATGTGTATTCTGCTGTGGTTGGGTGGAACACTCTGTAAACATCTACTAAGTCCAATTGCACACAGGTATGATTCAGCTCTTTTATTTCTTTGCTGACTTTTTGTCTAGTTGATCTGTCTCTTTGTGACAATGGACTGTTAAGTTCCCCTATTATAAATGCATTCTTGTGTATTTGGTTTTTCATGTCCATTAGTATCTGTCTTATATAGTTGGGTGCTCTTGTATTTGGTGCATATATATTTATAAGTGTTAGTTCTTCCTCTTGATTTTTTCCACTAATGAGTATGTAGTGCCCTTCTTTATCTCTTTTAATCATTTTAGGTTTGAAGTTCGCATTGTCTACAAATAGAATAGTTATCCTGCTTTTTTCTGGGTTCCTGTTGCATGGAATACTGCTTTCCATCCTTTGATTTTTAATCTGTGAGTTTCCTTTTGGGTCAGATGTATACAGCATATTGTGGGGTCATGTTCCTTGATCTATTCTTATTTCTTTTTATAGGTGAATTGAGGCTATTTACATTTTGGATATCATGGATATGTACTGGCTCAACTTTGCCATGTTATGTCCCAGTTGTTTGCTTTCTGA
This sequence comes from Hydrochoerus hydrochaeris, assembly GCA_004027455.1. NCBI lineage: Eukaryota > Metazoa > Chordata > Mammalia > Rodentia > Hydrochaeridae > Hydrochoerus > Hydrochoerus hydrochaeris. The sequence continues at coordinate 133,304 of PVLA01002508.1, forward strand.
TTTACCCCTTCGTCTAATTGCTTGTTCTACCTGGTGGTTTCTTTCTGTTGTTATTCTGGGGATTGTGGTCATTTTTATGTCTATCTAGTATGTCTTTCAATACTCTTTCTAGGGTTGGCTTGGTGGACATGAATTTCTTCAGTTGTTATTTGTCATGGAAGTATCTTGTTTCTCCATTAAATTTGAGTGAAAGTTTTGCTGGGTACATCAGTCTGGGTTGGAAGTTGTTTTCTTTCAGGGCTTGAAATGCCTCACTCCAAGCTTGTCTTGACTTGAGGGTTTGTGATGAAAAGTCTGCCATGATTCTAATGGGCTTTCCTTGATAGGTGAGTTGTGTCTTTTCTCTAACAGCTTTTAGTATTCTGCTTTTATGCTGTATGTCTGGGATCTTAATTATTATATGTCTGTGTGTAGATTTATGTTGGTTGTGACTGTTTGGCTTTCTATATGCCTCACTTATCTGCATATCAGATTTTTTCCCCACGTTCTGCTATTACTTCTGTGAGCATTTCAGTTATATCATTTGTATTGACTCCTGTCTCTTCACTAATGCCTATTAATCTTATATTGTTTCTCTTGGCATCATCTTATAGCTTCTGAATTGTCATTTCATGCTGCTTTGTTATTTTTAGAAGTTCTATCCTTTCATAATCACTAATTGCGATCCTGTCCTCAAGGTCCAAAATACTATCCTTAGCTTCATTTAAATGGTTTTGCCAGCTTTGAATAGAATTTTTTGTTTCTTGGATGTCTCTTTGAGTTTTTTTCATGAATTCTGTTTGTTTTCTATATTGTTCATTCAAGGTTTCAATCAGTTTCCCATGCTTCTATACTTTTTTCTCTATTTCTTCTTTAGCTGTGCTCAGCAACTCCTTTACTAAGATTGTTATTTCTATCTTTCATGGGAAAGTACTTCTAATTTGATTTCCTCTATAGCCTCATGGAGTTTTTTTTTTCCCACTTACTATCTTTTCAGAGATTTCTGGTGTGTTACTTTTGAAGTCCTCTATTTCAATGTCTCCTGTACTTGCTCCTGGTGGACTAGATGTTTGAGATTGCATTTTGCTTTTTTGTTTTGCCATTTTCTCCTTTCAAGTTAATATTTGGCCTTTCAGTCCCACTAATGTCAACTGTTGGTAGTGTGTATCTTGGGGTCTTAAGGTAATGTTGATGCTTGTCAAATTTCTAGGTCCCTCAGTGAATAGGTGGGCCAGTCACCTGACTTCCCACTGCAGGGCCTGTTGGGTGAGTCCTATATTCTTCCTGGGTTGACAAGCCTAGTAGTATTGATGTAGGTCAACTTTTAGTTCCTGCTATTACTTTACCTTCAGGTTATTCCAGGTCACCAGATCTCCCTGTCTATAGTATTTGTGTTGGCTGAGGCCCTACTGTGTCCCTATTGTGTGCCTGTGTGTCTCATAAGCCCTTTTGGTTTTCTCCAAGTTGGGGGAGTCCTTATTGGCACACTCCTCACCCTGCCTGATGTTCTCTGTGTGCAGGAAGGGATCACCCAGACTCTTGTCAGACTCACCAGGGTCTTACCTTTAGTTGGTGGGAGCTTTAATACTGGCCCTATTTACCCACTGTACACCTCTATTTTAGGGGCATACTCACCACACTGACTGTGGCCTGCTTACATCTTCTGTTTGGGTGAGGCAGTTACTGAATCTCCCTTCAAGCTAGCACAGTTAATCCACCGTAGTCCAAGGTTTTTGAAAAAAGGTGGCAGCTAAAGATCAACAGCAGTATTAGGTCCAGGAGGTAGGAAGTGTCCCCAAGGGGCCAGCAGATGTCCTGGGTCTAAGCATCTGTTGGGCATGGGCCAAGGTCCCAGGGCACTGTGGGGTTCCTCAGTGGTGGCTGGAGTCCTGTAGAAAGCACATGGCTGTGCAGGCAAAGGTCCCAGGGCAGCATGCATTTCCCAGGGCTGGCACGGGTCACACAGGGAGCATGCACCAGCCCAGGCCAAGGTCCCAGGGTAGTGTAGGGTTCCTCAGTGGTGGCTGGAGTCCTGTAGAAAGCACACGGCTATGTGGGCCAAGGTCCCAGGGCAGCATGTGTTTACCAGGGCCAGAGCGGGTCACGCAGGGAGTACACAGCAGTGCAGGCTAAGGTCCCAGGGTAGCATAGGGTTCCTCAGTGGAGGCTGGAGTCCTGCAGAAAGCCTCCCCCTCCTTTGATCTTGTTGCTTTTGTTGCCTTCATTGCCTTGAAGTGTTGCCCCTGTGCCACACCACCCTGCCTTGGAACCAGCTGATTATGGACTGAAACCTCCACAAACTGTAAACTAAATAAACCTTTCCTTCCTTAATTTTAGCTATTGGGTATTTTGTCTCAGCAGTGAGAGAAAAGTAACTAAAACAATATTTAATACAGGACACAAAATTTATAGGTTTATTTCATAATATTCACCCAAGAAGTCAAGTGCAGAAGAGTACAAGAGATCTTTCCATGAACCAAAGACCCAAAGAATCCAGCTTAGGGCCTGGATACCACAGCAATGTCCTATACAAGTTCAACTGAAGACCTAGAGCTCAAGGCAATGTCTCATACAAGTCTGTATCAAGTATCTGCACTGGTGGACGCTAGAAAGTCAGTGCCAGCAGGATGAAGGATGTCACCAGGCTGAGAGATTTTCACTGGAACCAGAAAGTGACATTCAAAGTAAGGACCAGAGCTCCCCCAAAGAGAAGCACAGTGAGGACCTGAGCTCCTCTGATGAGAACAGCTGAGTTCATATGAGGAAAATCAGCAAGACAAGCTTCTCCAGGGGAATCAACAGCCCCATCCTCCCTCCAGTTCTCCTTTTCTGCTGTTGGCAACAATCCTCCCAGAACCTGGCATACTCGGTTCAGCTGGGTGCTACAAGCTGACTATTAGTTAATCCACCACAAGCCCCAAGCAAACAGTATGACCTTATAATTTGCTAATCTTCTAGCCTTAGTATTGAAGTTGTCCAGGCAGAGAGTTACCATCTCTGCTTAGACACCTCTCTTTAGTACTCATTTGCCTGCTTATGGAATATTGTTCGTTTGCTTTCTCTCTGTCCAAGCCGAGTTTACCCTAGTCAACTGCATCCAAAGTGCCCTCCTTAAGGCTGGTCTTCGAAGAAGTCTTCTCTAACTCTTAACTGACTTTGCCTCCAGGCAGGGCTCCTCCATTCTTCTACCAATCTCAGAGCTCTTCTCTCCCAGCAGAAGAAGCCAGGGCAGAAGCCTCTACTCTTTCATTCGCTTCCCATTTTCTCACCAATAAAGATGCATGGATGATGTTTTTATCAAAGTACTGGGAATACTTAGCCCCAAATATCAACCTTGGAAATTCATCACAACCCATTACCAGCCAGAAAGTGAATATGAGGAGGAAAAAACTTTCTGCAGGGCTTCTGTGCTTCCTTATTAGTGGTTACAGATAGTTCCCAACAGTAACAATAAAAATACCAGACACACTTGATGAAAAGTGTGCACACTGAAACGGACAGAGATGGAAGACAAATTAACAAGTATTACTACTGTTTATATCTTATACTTACATTTATATTTTACATTTGAAGGCACTGGATGGGTGCACAGAAATTGCATCATGCCACAATAAAATTTTTACTTAATTAGAAAAAAAGCAAACCAACCTTTACATATTTAATAGTTTTCCCACTAAACATGGTGCTCGAACAACAGGCCACTGAGTTCAAAACCACGCATCTGTTAATACTGCTACATGCAAGGCCTGAGGCCGGTGTGACATTTAGGCAATATTCTGCACTGAAACTAGCAATGTGGGGTTTTGAGAACCAACTAGCTGCCACCCCAGAACTGCCTTCCCTACCCCCTCACGGGCCAGCCTTGAAGCGTGCACAGTGGCTCTCATCTTAGTTTTTTCTAGAACATCATAAGTTTTTTATTTCCCCATTTGCTCAGGGGAACAGCTGCCTCACACCAGACCTGCTACTATCCCCACTGTGGCAGAGGGCCTGAGAATGCAGAGACAGTCCTGAGTTGTTCTCCGCGAGCTCACCTCCTACTGCTCAGAAACTTGGCCAGTAGAGTCCCCTAGGGAGCCAGGGGACTACTTACCACCAAGATTTTGCAGCAGGACTTGACTTCTAGGAGGTAGAAAAGTATCAAACAGAAAAAAAAAATCAAATGAGTTGTTTTGCTTTAAGCCTCTGCCCAAGGGAGCCTCTGCCACTGCGGGTGGAGGCTAGAAGCAAAGTCCTCCCCAGGGTGTCTACCTTCCACAAACACTGAGAAACAAACAAAATCACTCAATTTCAGAGCTTCCAAGAACTCCTGAAGAGATGAGAGTTCCCTCAGATGGCACATGGCTCCATGTGTTCACAGCAAGAGCCAGAGTGAGATGCAAGAGGAAAAGAGGGAGGAGCAACCTAAGAACCACCCCACTGGAAAACAGAGACCTTAGTACCCACATCTTCGGGACCCCAAAGCCCAGACAGTGCCAAACTGGAGATGTTTCCTTTCATTCATTCAGCAGCTATTAGGCATCAAGCGTTTCAGCAGTCTCTGCCCTGTTAGAACTGTTTTAATGGGGAAAGAAACAAATCATGGTCATCATGCAAGCAAGCTCGTTGAAGTCCTGAGCCTACAGCAGAGGCAGAAAGACCTAACACCCAAAGCAGGAAGAGGTTCCTTATCTAAACCAAAGGAAGAGGGGCAAAATGGGTGCTCCAGACAGCTTGTCCAAAAGCCTGAGAGCGACAAAGAGTTGCCAATTTCTACACTCAGCCTGCCTTGAGGTTAAGGGTCAGCTCTGCACGGGCTTGGCTTTTTTCTCTGCTCCCAGGCTGAGTGTATGAAAATGCTTATCATTTTCCAGCCAACTGAACCTAATCAGATAAGGCTGAATCTACATTTATAAAAGATGACAAGAGGCCCTGTACACATTGCTCAGTCACCATCTCTACCAGCACCGGTACCCCAAGAGAGAAACCCATCTCTCCCTGAGTCTGGGTAGCTCTAAGAGTCTCCTTAAGGTATGTGGCCTGAAGACTACCAAGCTGTCAATGTTTTCAGTGCTCCTCCAGCGGACCTACCCAGTGTCTCACTCTGACAACTGGGAGAGGGAGTCATGCCCTAGTGCTGAGAACGTGAGAAGTAGGTGGAGTAGCCCCTGGTAGGCCTTGGTCAGACTCTTCTAGTCACCGCTAACTGCTCTCAGCTGCTTCGGTTTTCCCACTGTCATGGAAAATACCTGAAATTAAGTGTCACAGATTATTCTGCCTGAAGGAGAGATGATAAGGTTTGCAGGTAGGCGCAGCAGTGAGAGAAGAGAGGGGACAAACATCCTTGAAGTAAAGTAAGTGCCAAATGCTCCTCTTAATTTTTTAAATTAACTGTGCTTCAGGTGCTAAGAAATCAAAAAAATAACCTAAGACTCTTGATGCTGTAGAAGGCAGCAAAATTTTCTAGTGCAAATCAGAACACCTAGGAGTCACTTGCCACCAAGACATATCCCATTTTAGGCAAAAATAAATAAATGTGAAACATGGCTCCTTAGACACATGGATAGATGTAGCAACAATTTGCATTTGGGTGGTTTTACAAAGCTTTATCATCATGATACGGATGTTTTCACAAATCAAAGGAGGTTTAAAAGAAGATGCAATTATCGCTTAACAGATGACAGTGCTGGGGCACATGTGCCCTAACAGAAATGACACAAATTTGGGAGGTAAAAGATACAGATCCAAGCTCTTCCCAGCAACTATATTTGCAAAAACAATGGTGGATGTGAATATCACTATTTAATCCTTAGAAATCTGGTTGTTTTCCCTTATTTCCAATTCTTGGTAAAGGACGGGCATTTCACTATTACCCCAAACATGGTCAACATAAATCAGTTTCCCTCCCATGGTCCCTGACAAGTTATTGTCCTTTAGATTTAATGTATGCAAAGAGCTTTGAGTAGCGTTTAGCATCAGGTAGTTAGTATGTGAGCATTAACTAGTATTACATATCTCTTTGTCTCAACATTTACACACTGCCTGGTGCATTCAAAGAGTTCAATAAATGCTGATGGGGTTACTGAAAGGCATTCTTGTCCCAGTGCAGGAGAGAGACATGTAAACAAATAATTGAAATGTCGTGAGCTGAGTACTGGAGAAGGTGTGTGTGTGTAGGGATGCAGTGGCAGGAAGAAAAAGATGAAGTTTCTTGTAGTGGGACAAAGGGAAGGGAGAGCGCATTAAGGAGGTGACACATTTGGTAGCATTTAAGAGTGAGAGAAAGTTCATGAGTGCTGAGAGAGAATGAGGACATCCAGACAGGGTGTGTAGAAAACCCCTTCATCATGCCACCATGATGGGTACTCAGAGAAAAGCAAATAATTCAGTACAACGGGGAAAGTGAGAACACCATCAGGAAGGAAAAAAGGTTAGAGTAGCAGCCAGGGCCAGTTATAAAAAGCCTTGAATGTCAGGACAGGAAATTTTGATCTACTTCTCTAGCAGTAATGGAAAGCCAATGTTGATACAATTGATACAAAGCCAATGAACTGACATGTGTGTCGTTGGAAGGTTAATAGATGCAAGATAGACTTGAGAAGTGAGACTGGAAGCAGAGGTACTATTTATGATACTGCACTTACAGTCTAAGTAAAACATAATAATTTCAGATAAGGTTGTAATCATTGAGGTGGCCAAGCAGAGATAAATTATTAATTTACTTGCAAACATGTCATTGGCGAACTTGGCACTCCATTGGAGGTGCTGGAAAAACGAAAGAGAGAGGCAAAACGCTGCTGAGTTGCGAGTTTGCATGAATAAGTAAGTAGAGGAATCACTAAAGAAGTTAGAAGCCAACTGAATAAGCGCGATTAGTGAGGAGCTTCTCATTTGAAGGCTCAGTTGGAGAGTCCTGTTCAGGGTGCACAGGGAGCTGTCCAGCAATCAAGGAAGACAGAAGACTGGAAAGAGTCTAAAGAAGAGTCCATCCTGGAGTTTTTTCAATGGACACTGAGTCATCAGTGGCTAGGTAATGGCTTAAGTGATGGGACAGAATGAGATCAGTCAGAGAGAAGCTAAGCCACATTGGTCACGCATGGGAGCAAAGTGAAGTGCCCGTTCTGCACACAAGCACTTAGAAATAGGGACATACAGCCGCCTCCTAAGAATTAAATAATACCGTGCAAGCACAATGGATGCAGTGAGCCTACTGTGGGAGTAAAACTCTCCAGAGAAATACCCATCCCTTGCTCATGCTGGACAAAATTGGGTTGCATATGTACTTGAAGAAGACGAAGAGGAGAGTGAATAAATACCAGACATTTTTATGCAGGATGGAGGGTGGGAAGGTAGGAGGCATATTTCCAAAGCTTTTCTAAATTTAATTATATGTCATTTTCTAATTGTATTTCATAATTGTGTAATTATCCCCAAGTATTTTTCTTTAAGTAATAGAACCAGTAATTACCTACTAATTGAAATGTGCAATCTCATCATTGGGATATGTAAATACATAATAGTGTGAAGATAAAGTAATTAAAATTCCAAGGATGATTGCTTACAAAAAAACCTGTGACATGTTCCCACTTCTGTCCCTGGATTCTCTGCTCCAATGTGCTTTAAAATTCCACCTAGACAGGGAAGATAACTTCCAGGTTCTGGGAAGCATACAATGAGACAACAGGTTCACCAGCAAACAGGCTGTTGGCAGCGGGACAGGTCCCCTCTCTAAAGTCCTACCCAGAATACCACCTTGAGAGCTTCCAGTTTCAATCTTTCCCAGCAGGAAGGAGCACTATGTGTGAAAGGGGCTGAATATGGGCTGTGTATTAACTCCCTCCATCCCGCTTAAATACAGAGTTCCTAGAGGGCTACACTGACCGTGACTCAGGCCTCACTGACACACAAAAGAGAAATTTAATATCTCCTCTTAACCCTGTGTTTTGGTTGCTTTCTAGTTGCTGGGACAAAAAATATCCAACACTCACAAATTAAAGGAGGGAAGTGTTATTTTAACTCACAGTTTGCAGAGATTTCAATTCGTAGCCACTGTGGCTAAGGCAGTAGAGCAGCATGGCAGAGGGGGCATGGCAGAGAAGGAAACGTTCATAGTAGGGCAGCCACGAAGCAGAGCAGAATCAAGGCAGGAGGATCAATAGACATGCATTGTTCCAGGCCACACTCAGTGACCCTCCTCTTCCCACGGGGCTTCTCCTCCAAACAACATGCCCAGCTATAACCCATCAGGAATGATTCCGTCACCTCCACAGTGTCCTCGTGCTCATGTGCCTTGAGGTGGTATCCAGATACAAATCATAACACCTTGGAACACCTAGGATACCCACAACTAGCCACAGATTGGTATGTGAGGCTCCCCACTTGGACAGAACCCCATCAATCAGGACCAGTATGCAGGTGGCTTTAGCCACCCAGAAAACCTCAGGATGGAGAACCAGCTGTGGCCATAGCCTCCAGCTTCCTCCCCCTGGGCTTCGAGCAGAGCTCCTTCCTTAACTAAAGTTTACTTGGGCTCCTCTGAGCCCCATCCTTGGCAAGCCAAGTCCGGTTTGCCAAAGAACACTGTTGAACAAGTTATCAAAATCCCTTGCCTTTGATACCTAGCCACGTTCTTCATGGGAAGAGTTTACGCTGCCCTTTGCCTCTAAATCCTTATTTGGCCTCATTGTATAGAGAGACAAATTTGTCCTCTGCCCTGTTGAAGTTGTCTTGACCCTGTTATGGCCTATATCTAGATGTACCACCAAAGCCTCACGCAGTCGTACCAATGGGGCTTTTTCAGAGATGGCTGGATCTACAGCGTGTTATGCTGGCATTGATTTATGGTACAACGCTAGGCTCAGTGGCACTGGGATTAAAGGTGTGAGTAGCTGAATAAAATACAAGACACAGAAAGATGCTGGTAAGGTCCCTTTTTACTTTTGCAACTTTGTGTGTACCATGAACTGTTTCTCCTCTGTGATGTCCCTCTGCCAATGCCAAGCCACCCAGCTTGGAACCAGTCAACTACTGACAGAAACATCTACAAAATGAGCTAAATAAACCATTCCCCTTTAACTCTGGCTGTCAGGTATTTCATCTCAGCAATGACAAAAGCAACTAAGCCAAGCCCTATGCACATAGACTTAAAGAAAGTCTTCGCTGCTGTTTTTGACAAATGTCTCTGGTGAAATCTTTTTCTTTTGTATCTGAACCCCAGGAACGTTGGTCTTCTTGTGCTACCGTAACAGAATGCCACTGGCTGTAATTTATGAGTGAAGTTTATTTCCTCACAGTTCTGCGGGTTGGGAAGTTCAAGATCAAGGAGTCAGCGGCTGGTGAGGGCTTTCTTGCTGCATCATCCAAAGGAAGAAAGCAAATGGGCAAGGGGAGGAAAGAGGAGGCCAAAATTACCTTTTTCTAGTAGCGCTTATCCCAACCCTGAGGGTGGAGCCATCATCACCTAATCACCTCTTAAAGAACTCTTTTCTTAATACTGTTACAGTGGTAATTAAATTTCAACATGAATATTTGGAAGAAGCAAATATTCAAACCACAGCGTGGATCATGAGCAAATGTATCCAACCCCGATGTCGCACCTTCAGGGTGAGAAATACTCATGCAGCGTAAACTCTACCAGCTAAGAAAGCAGCAGGTGAAGCAGGGTGAGTATCAGACAGACTCAAGGGGAGGCTTCTTTGGAGAAGTGACATCTCAGTTCATGCCTGAAGGATGAGCGGAAGAGGGAATGATAGAGAAGTCGAGTAGAAGATGGTGGGACTCGGGGAGCAACATGTGCTCCCACTGGGAGGTGAGTTCGTGGCCTGTTCAACAGGATGTGGATTACAAAGCAGACAGTCAGGAAAGAGGAGCCTGGAGAGGAGATGAGGCCTTGGCTGAAGAGCCTTGTAACTGTCACCGAATCTCAGACTCTCCTGTGGTAGACGTATTTTACCAATTTGGAGAAGGAGTAATTCCAAATGGATGGGTTGATGATAGATGGGAAGGTCTTGGATATCACATCTGGGCCTGAGGCAAAAGTACAACCGACCTGGCTTCCAATAAGGGAATAGTATTGGTTTAACCTTCAAACTTTTAATACTCTAGTCCTGTATCAAAGAGCAAGAGCAAGGCCCACTAGAACCTAAAGCATGGTGCTGTCTCCACTGTGTGTGCTCATTCTGGGGACAAAAAGAGATGGCAGCTTTGTCCCAAGATTAATGGGGCTGCGAGAGGGTGGCAGGCGAGAGGGTGGTGGGGGCAGGAAAACAATGGGACACTCCCACAGAAGGTCTTCCATGCCACTGCTGAGGGACAAAGGGATCCTCTGCCTGACATTTTCTTGTAGGTCACTGAGGCCCTGAATACCTGCTTCTAGCCGGCGGTTTAAACCCACACCATTTGTTCAGAAAAGTAACCGTGGTCTTGATTTAAACATTTATGAAAGTTTCCATAATCAGCTGCCTCAGAGGCACACACAATGGAGTTTGCCTGAGTGACAATACAACAGTGCATTAAATTAAATTAAATTTCAAAAGCTATTATCTATCTCTGAAGTCTCTCTCAGCTGTCTGGAAGATGAAGCAAGGTGGCTCCCAGCTGAGTTATTACCCAGGGCCCCTTCAGAGAAATCAGCAGGCTAGAGGGAAGAGAGAGGAAGGAAGGAGTCGTGAGAACCACAGTACAGAGCCCCAATACTGGGCACAGCACGGGGTCTGAGACCAGCTGTGCCCTTTGGCCTTTCTGCCTCCAGCTCTTGGTATCTCAGTACTCCTGGGCCAGATGTGTGCGACAGACAACATTCATCACCCATCACCTTTTGTTCAGGGTCCTAGAGAAATCTTTACATTACTTCTCTGAATTTTTAAAATTACCTCCAGTAAAACAAAAAAAATGGAAATACAGATCCCTACAATTATTGGAAAGATTAACAGAAAGAGTATCATTAAGCACCCGGCACATAATAGGTGTGAAGCGATGATCTTTCCTGGCTTCTTCCTGACACTGAGTATAATCAACCATTACCTTCAGGATTCTTTCCTCTTCCCCAGCAATTATCTCTGTCTACTTGGCTGGCTCATCTTCTTTCCTAACAAGGAAATAGTATTTATTGAGCAATTGCTAACATTTCCTTTCATTATCTCATTTAATCCTTCCAACAACTCCATGGGGAAAGCACTATTATTATATCATTTTCAGATGTGAAAACCAAAGCTTGTCTATTTTAAAAGGTTTAGAGACAGCCGGAAAGAGACAACAGGCAGATGATATGCAAGGCAGGTGTAGCCTCAGGATTATGAGGTTATGATCACCTGGAGAACCACAGAAAACTCTGCGAAGCAGGCATTACGAAATAAATGGGCAATATTTGGCAAAGCAACAATTAAAGAAAGCAAGCTGAAGGAAACGGCATGATGACTCAGTTACGACAAAGGTATTCTAATTAGTCTCCTTGCCATCTGGTTCTCCGAGGAATTGAAATAGAACCAGAAATGAGGACTTTAATTCATGCTGTTCTGCTTAAAAGTTGATGATGGTGCTCACATTACGACCCTTTTGAGCCTTTAGTTTTCTCTACTGGAAAATACAGATAAGAATATCATTTCGGTTATAGAACTGAACAAGAATGGTCTGCAAACAGTATAGATCAATGATCCCCAGACTTGCCTAGATATTAGAATTTCCTGGGATGATTGCTAAATAAATAAACCTACTTTTCTGGAGAGTCACAGCTCTACCCGACAGGAAGAAGAAAGGAAATTGTTTCTGGATCTTTTCTCCTCCCACGCTCCAATCTATTGTCAGTGTCCCCACTGCACGAGCCAGACCAGAAGCTGGCCAGCAAGGGAGCTGGGGATGCAACTTTCAGGGGTCATTCTCTGAACACCAACCAGGGGACAGAGAATAAGCATTTTCCTCTTCTCAGAATCCTCCAGTGATTCCCCTCTGCCTATCAAAACCATGTCCCCCAGGTAAAGGTTCAAACCCCTTTGTAATCTACACTTTTCTAGATTCTTCTTCCACTCACTGATCACAGACTTGAAGCTGAAATGAGACTCAGTTTACCCATGTGTTTTCTAGTCCATTGAATTTTCTTCCAGGGAAAGCCTATTCATCTTTGATTCACAGGTGGTCATGAGTTCTGTCTCCTCCATGGTCACATCTCTGGAGGAATCTTCTTTTCCTCTGCTCTTCCCTACGTGTCTGTACCCCTCCTACGCTTCACCACACAACACCTCTCCCCATCACCCATCCCACCTTTCCCTGTGGTGACATTACGTGTGACCATACCAGACTGAAATCTTCTTGAGGGTAGAAATCATGTCCTTAGTGTGAGACTCCTATGTCTTCCTTCGGATCCAGCTCAAAAGTCAGCTCCTCTGTCTCCTCCAAGTAGGGCCAATTTGCTTTCCCTTTCTCCTGCTGCAGGACTGTGTACTGAATATCTGACTCCCAAGGAGACCATGTCCTACTGATCAAGATCACACTCCCAAGTCTGTATGCCAGTGTTCAAACCTGAGGTTCTGTCACTCAAAACTGTGGGGCATGGAGAAATTTCTGTGTCAGTTTCTTCATGGTATCTACCATTGGAAATGAGTTCATCTCTAAAGCACTTAGCCCAGTGTCAAGCATATATATTAAATGCTACATAAATATTAGCCATTAATATTATTACTTAATTCCAAACTCGTTGAAGGAGACCCCATGTCTTGATCTTTGTTTCCCTAATATCTACACAAATTCTGGTATATAGTAGGTGCTTATTGATTACATGAAGAAATAGTAAGCATGGTGTGTGAATGGACAGACAGATAGGTGGACAATTGGTAGTTACTTGGTAAATGTGGATTGTTTGCATGAATAATTAAGTATTCAATATATGTTTTCCTGTCAGTTATTTGCTTAAAACAAATGAGTGGATGATGATTTGAAAAAAATAATAGGTATTTAATAAGGTTGACTTGCTACATGGTTGAATTCACAAACAGATTTTCCACAAATAGCAGATGTTCCATAAATGTTGGCTGGTTGCATGAATGAACAAATATCCTAAAATATAATAGGCTGAGAGGACCACCTAGAGCATTGCTCAGAGGAGATGGGTGGTAGCGGCTACTTCCCCTCACCAGTAACTACTGTGAAACTGCTCCCCGATCCCCGCCATTTCTGAAGGTCTCCGTCTTCCTGAAACCTGCTTCTGTATCTCATCTGGTGCTACCTGATGATACGGGAGCCTAAGGTGGGGAGAAGAGCTGCAGGTGGTCTAGTCTCATCTTCTCCCCCATCAAGTGAGGACCAGACTGTCCAGGACCCGGTGCCCCAAAATTAGCCTCTATGACCTGCCCCTGGTGAGCAGAGAGGCCTCCAGCTCAGAGCACATTAGGAACAAACCCTGTATTTCAGTCTCTGGGGGCAAAACTCACTGCCTCACACATCCTCAGCCCCATTCCCTGGCTCTGCCATTCCACTGAGGCAGCCCCAGCAACTCATATTTTTAGTTAATGAATTATTTTGCAACACATCTGGAGAGGCATGAGCTAGAAATCTTAACACATGCTGGAGGATTTGCCATTTCCATTAAATATGCCACTCATTTGGCAGGTAATTAAATGTGCAGTAATGCCACATTTCCATCTTAAATGACTTACTAAGAGCATCAGAATGGGATATGCAGGGTGTAATTTTCTGAGCATCTCCCCCATCTCTGAAAGCTTTTTAGCACCTAGAAGAGGGAATTGAGTAAAATAAAGTTGGTCTCATTGCTGCACTATGTGTCATTTGCAATTGTCCCCCGTCCCCGTCTTGGGGAAAGAGACTAAAGCCTATAACACAGCAGTATCCCTACACCTCAAGATACTGGAGCAACCTGGGAACGGGCATCCTAGAAGTCTGAGCCTAGAGAAGAGAAAAGGGGTTGAGCAGGAATAGGAGGCTGCAGTGTGAGGAGGAGGAAGCGCCTCTGTAGAGCTTGCCACAGGCATGAGAGTCATCAGTATCCCTCCTCTGCTTCATAGATCCATACCACAGATGTGTACTGCACGTGAGCACACACATGCAAGAACACAGGTGTGTGCGCACACACACACACACACACACACACAGAGGCCAGCATGGTTTTGCCTTCCAATTTCAGAAACACCAGCCTAAACCAGTTGCAAAGGCCACAAGAAAGCAAGCATCAAGAGTAGGTCCATGCCACACCAGAATGCAAAGTGCCTCTGGGCAATGCCCACTCCCATGGCTTCAAACTCAAACCTCATCACTAGGCTGCCAGGTATTAGTGCTACAGTGTTTGTCTCTTGTCTTTTGTGCAATAAATACCGAATTCTGTCTGGAGGAATACTGACATGCAAATCAGCTCCAGCTTGTGATTGGGAAGGGACAGGTATTGAAGAACAGCTGGGCAGAGTCTATCAGCTCAGACTGTGAGACAAGCTCGGAGGCTCATCCCACAGTCCCACACCATGAAAACCAGAAGGGACCACTCACGTCTTGCCCACTTACCTGACAGATCCGAGGACACAAGATCCCAGGAGGCTCTGTGACTTGACCAAGGCCACCAGCTCATGAGTGACAAGACTGGGACAAAATATGGTCTCAGACTCCACTTCACTGATCTTTTCTCTACAGATAGCTGTCACTTTCTCTGAACATACATTCATCCGAGACATCAAATGGCTGCTTTTCTTCTCACACAGGCCAGAAGGAATTGAGCATCACTTAGCAAAAAGAGGGCCAAATACAACCCCTCATTAGAAGGCAACCACAGAGACATGGCTGCCCCCGACAGATCCCACCCAGCAACTCTGCTTTACAGCCCTCCCTACAACCACCCTGTCTACCTTTCTTAGCTCAAATAAAGCAATGTTGTTAAGCATATTTACGTCTGCAATGAAGTGAGCTGTACAGGAGATTGGTCCTAGAGACAATCAGAACTGACGCCTGATTTTAATAATGAAGACAGACTGAGAAACATTTCATTCACTGTTCAGCAGCTGTAAAAAAAGAAAGGGGATAGTAGAGCTTGAAGTGGGCTTGGGGTAGTTCACTAAGACAAGGCTTCCCAAGACTTCTTTTAGATGATACCAATCTCAGAGGAATCTGTACAGATCCAGGATGACAATGTATGGAAGCCAATGGGACTTCAGTTCTTAAGGGAAGTGAATTTTTAAAAAAGGAAGGACTTGGGAAACTACCTGTGCATGGCACCATTTGAATCTAGTCCTTTCCTCCTCCAATACCCCAGTGTTTTAATCTCTGCCTCCCCTGTCTTTCTCTGTCTCTGTCCCATCATCTCCACCATCATCTCCACCTCCACATGGTCTTGGGCTTTCTCCTTCTTCAAAGGTATCTGTCTTGGTCCATGTTTTTCTTTCTGATAATGGTTTTGCAAAATTCCAAGTGGTCATTAGGGGACCACTTTCACCATTTTCTATCCAGGGCCTGATATAGATCCTAATGTGTAGTAAGCATTTGATCCATAAGAGTTGAGCAACTGATAACTCAAGCATTAGCACTTATTTCAAGAACAGTTTTATAGTTTCACCATACACACAGATGTTTATGACATTTGTGGGCAGCAATGGACATCATTTTACAAATGGAAAATACTCAGGTTTGAACCAGTGGGAAGGAATTTCCCGGTATTCCCACTTGACAGCTGAAAAAAACAGGAATCCACCAGGCACATGAGATGCCTGCCATGAGCTGTGAATACTGTGCAGACAATGGAAAGTCTCCCAGTGGCCCACATGCTTTTGTCACAAGCTGAGATAAACCAGCTTAAAGACAGTTGAGGTTGGAGGCTGCCCATTTTCAGGAACAGGGTGGTGACTGAAGCACCTTAGCATTGGCCATGAAGAGAAAAGGACAAGAAAACAGGATAAGTTAGACAACTTTCCAAAGAGATAGCTCCAAACACAGTCCCAAATAAAGACTCTTAGAGGAAAACTTCAAAGCAAAAATGCATCGGTGGAATCAAAGACTGGATTATGTGCATCAGACTTTAAGTGCCCAGAGTTTCAGAAGAGGGAGACACTGTAGTTGATGAAGAAGTCTGAGGTGCCTCATGGGACAGGAACCCTGAACCAGGCCTTAAAGAAAGGTTTCAGTGTGATTAAGTGACAAGGTTGGGAAATGGATCTTCCATGTGTGAAATTCTGAGCAAGAGAAAAGGAAGTAAGGAAACATTTATGAAGCAGCCACTGTGTGTCAGGACTGTGTCAGCTGCCACCACCTGCATTAGGCTCATTCCACAAAAGAAGGGATAAGTTTGATGTAGGTGAAAGATGACAGGAAAGAGATCAAACTACAGCAGAGCTCAGGGATGGAGGAATGAAAAAGGGAAGGTAAGTGGCACTCAGGTCAGGGCAAACTTGCATGCCAGGCTAGGAAAACTTCTCTGATCTCTTCCCATTTGCTTGCTACAATATTCTTTGAAACTGCTTAGAAATTTAGGCTAAGCCATAAGCAACTTAAAGGTAGGAGCTATTTCTCATATACTTGCAGTGATTCTCAGAAGTAGCACACATCAGAATCACCTTAAGCACTTGTGATAATGGTAATTGTATGACACCTCCCTCCACCCAGAGTTTCTGATTCAGTAAGTCTTCAACTAGGCCTGAGCATTTGCATGCCTAACAAGTTCCCTGTCTCAGTGATAGCCCTGACAGTTCGTGTTTCCTGGCATTCATAAGCTTTTTGGGTTTTGTTTATATTTAATATACTCAACTTCTGTGATTTCCAAGGTTAGGGGAAAAAAAGAAATCATAGCTTATTCTCTGGGCTTGTTCCCTCTAAAGTAGCTGGTGCCATGTTGTGAATAAAGCAGCCCTGTGCTGAGATCACATGGAAGGAAACTAAGACCTTTCACCAACTGTGAACACCAGTGATAGCCAGTGATAATCAAGCTACCATGGAAGCAGATCTTCCAGCCCCTGCTAAACATGCAAATGATTGCAGCTGC
Source organism: Hydrochoerus hydrochaeris (assembly GCA_004027455.1). Taxonomy (NCBI): domain Eukaryota; kingdom Metazoa; phylum Chordata; class Mammalia; order Rodentia; family Hydrochaeridae; genus Hydrochoerus; species Hydrochoerus hydrochaeris. The sequence goes on from PVLA01002508.1 coordinate 150,225, forward strand.
AGTCAATTATCTTCACCACTATTTCATGATGGACCCTAAGCCAGAACCTATAGAAACCATGATAGATAATAAATATTAATGTTAGAAAGGATTAAAATGGAAGACTAAAGACTGGCAGCAAAATACAGCCTCTCCAGAACCTGAAATCAAGACACTTAGAAAACAACTTGGTGAAGAAAGAAAAAGAAATAGATCTCCAGAAATCTGGAAAGAGCGAACAGAAAAACTAGAAATTGCAGTGAAGCTGGAAAAAATGGAGTACAATATAGAAGCGGTTTGGAAAGCTGAATCCAGCTCCTAGGGTGGGGAACCTGCCCTGGTAACACAGGTAAGCCATGGTGTCAGCAGCTCCAGGGAGAAATGATGCACCTGGACTGCAGTACTAGCCTCAAGAAAAGCTCATGATTATTATAAAATGCAAAAACAGTGTCAAAGTGACTCCTTCCACATGATAAGCTAGAGATGGAGAAAATATCCAGTGTGAGTACCATGTTGGAGAGTGTTTAATCAGAAGCCATTTGGGGAAGTAGTTAATTGTTTAAGGCTGAGCTACAGAATAATTTCGCTTCAGGGTTTCTGGGATCACCCTACCACAGTGACTGGACAAGAGTTGGCAACAAAAAGGCAGTCACAGAGGGGGTGTGGGCTACACAAAGGTCCCCCTGAGGAATTTAAACTCTTGTCTGAAGGACATTAGATATCATCCTCCAAGATGAGAAACCAGGAGGGGTCCAGGTCTAAAGTGCTGGTAGAATGCTTGACTGTGCTCCACGCTCTCCTGCACCTGGCTGCCTGCCTCCAGGGCAGGACTCAGTTGTCTGTCTGATTTCCCCATTTGACAGAGTAAACAAGGATTCACCTGGTCAGTTGTCACAGCCTGAAGTAGAGACACAGGAGCCTCTGAAGGGGAAAGAGGGGCACCTCACAAGCCCACAGACCATAGACTTTAGAGATAGCCGTGACGTGGGCCACGTGGGACTGGGAGCATGTAGGTGAATGCAGCCTTATGGCAGACACCACTGACCAGCCAATCACACCAGCAAAGCTGCAGCTAGATGGAAGATTCCTACACCAAAATGTGAGTAAAGAAACGAGTAAGTGTTACTAGTGACTCACTCTCCCTCCCCTGTATCCGGTGGACTCCAAAACTGCAAACATTGTGGGGGGGGACCTACTAATTTAGAAACAAGAGAAGTTTTTATTATTATTTAAGATTAAAAAGAGAAAAGAAAAACAAAAAAGCAATACAGACAAAAAAGAAACCAAATACAATAACAGTATAGGTTTACAAAACAAGATGGTAGGAATTTGAGAATGGTTGAAATATTACATATTGTTACCTTCAAGAGGGTTGCTTAGATTAACAGATACGGACATGCAAAATTGATCTAAACATATGAATATTAGCTGTTCTTTTCCAATAACTAATAAAATCAGTACTATAGCCAGTTTAGCTATCATATATATATATATATATATATATATATACACAAATTTATGTCCTTTTCCTGTTCTTTCTTTCCTCCTTTCCCTTATTCTAATTACTTTTTCTCTTTGAACAGTTTCTTACCCAAAGGAAATTTCTTATGCATTACTCTTTTTCTCCTTTGTTTTTTGGAGACTTTGGAGGGTTTTTTTCTTTTTTAACTCTTTTATTTTTCTTTTATTTATTTTACTCTGGTTTTTTTTAACTTAATAGATATCTACAATGTACTACCCAATAATAACAATACACATGCTTCTCAGAAGCAATGAAACTTCCTCCAAAATAGACTATATACATGCCCTTAAGGGTTGCTTAAATTAATACAAAAGAAAGGAAACTATACCATGCATATTCACACAGCATAATGCAATAAAACCAGAAATCAAAGAAATCAAAAAAACTAAGAAACTGTGCAAATACAGACATTCATCAATCTCTTGAATAATCAGTGAGTCACAGAAGAAATCAAAGAAGATATTAGACAGTTCCTAGCATCAAATAATAATGTCAGTGCAGCATAACAGAACTCATGGCACACAATGAAAGCAGTCCTAAGAGAGAAGTTTATAGCTTTGAATGCCCACATCAAAAACACAAATACATAATTTAATTATGTACCTCAAGGTCCTTAGGAAAACAAGAACAATCCAAATCCAAAAATCAGAGATGAAATTGAGACAAAAAAAAATTACAAAGAAAAGAAAGAGGGGAAAAGATCACATATATATATATATATATATACACATATATAGTCAGATAATTATACTACTAATCTCTATTTTAAAAAAAATAGTTTGTACTGTCATTGTTTGATTTTTTATCATTTTTATGCCTATATCTTGTAATCTGAACAACTACTTTGAAGATAACAATATGCAATATATTAACCACTGTTAATCTTCTATTATTGTGTTTTGAAATTCTATGTCATCATTTTAATTCTTTTTTTGTTTTAAAATAAAAAAGAATGAATCAAAGATCTGGTTTTTCAAATGAATAAACAAAATAGTTAAACTTTTAGCCAATCTTACTAAATAAATGAATGAGTGAATGAAAAGACTCAAATCAATGCAACAAAAATAAATAAATAAATAACACAAAATCACAACAGACCCAACAAAAATCCAAGATTATTAGTAACTATTCTCAAAACCTGCACTCCAATAAACTGGAGAATCTAAAATAAATGAATAGATTCCTAGAAACATATAAATTATCAAAACTGAACCAAGAAGGTATAACAACCCTCAATAATCCAATAACAGACAATGATACTAAGGTGATAATTTTAAAAACCTACCAATTAAGAAAAGCCCAGCACTCAATGGTTTCACCACTGAATACTATAAAAACTTCCAGCAAACATCTAATGCCAACTTTCTCAAATTTATGCAAATGAAAGAAAGAGAACTGACAAATTTATTCCTTGAAGCAATCACTGCCTTAATTCCTATGCTGACAAGGACTTGCCTAAGAAAGAAAACTATAAACCAATCTCTTTAGTGAACATAAATACAAAGATTCCCAACAAGCTACTGATGTACAGAATGTAACAAATTATTAAAAAGATACACACTTCATTCAAGGAATCATCATGACACTTCATCCAAGGAATACAAGGATGATCAACATACAGAGATCAATAAATGTAATATACCACATGAGTACAAGAAAGAGCAAAATCCTATGCTCATCTCAATAGATGCACAAAAATCCTTTCATAAAATTCAGTATCCATTCATGACAAAAACCCTGAAGAAACTAGACACAGAAGAATCATCTCTTATTCTGATAAAAGACATTTTATGATAAACATATGGCCAACATCATATTAAACGGGGTAAAATTTAAAGCCTTTGCTCCAAAATCAGAAACAAGATAAGTATATGCACTATCACCGCTCCTGTTCAACAGGGTACTCAAAACTTTAGCCCGGGCAATTAGGCAAGAGACAGAAACAAAAAGGACACACAGGAAAGAAAGAAGCCAAACTATCCTCATCACAGATGACAAAATTCTTTACATTGAAGACTCAAAAATGCCACCAAAAGCCTTCTAGAACTAATATGCAAATTCAGAAAGGTAACAAGATGCAAAATCAACACACAAAAATCAATAGGTTCCAGTATACCAATAATGAACCCACCAAGAAAGAAATTAGGAAAACAGTATCATTCATAGCAGCATCAAGAAAAAGTAAATACTTAGGAATTAATGGAAGTAAAGAGGCGAAAGATATCTACAGTGTGAATTATAATACTATGAGAAAGGAAATCAAAGAGGACATCAGAAAATGCAAGGCTAGTCCCTGTTCCTCCCTAGGCGGAACCAATATAGTTTAAATGGCCACACTTCCAAAACTGATACACAGATTCACAGCAATCACAGTCAAAATGCCAACAGCATTCTTCATAGAGCTGAAAAACAAATTCTAAAATTCATATGAAACCAAAAGAGACCCAGAAGCAAAAACAATCTTTAAGAAGAGGAGCCAGGCAAAAGGCCTCACCATCCTGGATTTCAAATTATATTACAAAGCTACAGTGCTTAAAAACACTTTGACATTGGCCCAAAGCCAGATATTGGGTCCATGGAACAGAACAGAGGGTGTGGAAACTACCCAGACACATTTAGCCACCTGATTTTTTGAAAAAGGAGCCAAAAACATATACTGGAGGAAAAATGGCCTCTTTGACATACGGTGCTAGAACAACTTACAAAAGTTAAATCTTGGAAGCAGCCTGCATGAGCATCAATACATGAGTGGGTAAAGAAAATGTAGTTATGCACCAGGGAGTACTAGTCTTCCATAAAGAAGATGAAACTTGAGGTGTTTGTAGGCACCTTGAGACCATAATGTTAAGTGAAATAAATCAGACACACAGGCTTAAATATCACAGTTTATTTTATATGAAGAACCCAAAGCATAAATAATAAAAGAACAGAATGAAAAAGCAGATAACAAGAAGCAGGGAGATAGATTTTCTGCAAATGGGAAGGGAAGCAAGAAATGGAGGGGATCAGGAAGTGAGGAAAGGGGACATAAAAAAAACTAAAATGTGTTAGGTGCATGTACCAGCTCTCCAGTCATGATGAACGTAATCACCATGCACTGCAGACATGTGTTAGTAATGTTTTCAACGTCAGTGTTGTGAGTTTGAGGACGATGTGTTATACAAACACAGAGGATGAAAACAGCAAAGGTGCCGATGCGGTGGAGCAGGGAAACCTTGAGAATAACCACACGTTTTTAACTCTTGGCCTGGCTTATTGGCTGCACTTGGTAGACTTTTTAAAATTAATTAAACATTAAGTAATGGGTGACAAGGTGAAAGTAGTTTAAACTTAAAAGTCATGGGTAATAGGGAGCCACTGAGTTCATGAACATTATGACATCAGAATTATCTAGGGAGACTTGTTGAGAAATTCTGTAGAGCTGTGGTTTGCTCAGGAACCATGTTTGCAAAATTGCCAGCGCAAGGTGAAATCTCTACGTTAGCTCTCAGGGCCTCCACATAAGAACTTAGCAGCCCTGGGGAGTGTTGGTCTAACAACACCATCTCTGTTTCTCCTTGACTGGGGAAATGCCTTCCAGAACAAATATCTGTCCCCCACATGTTGGTTCCCATCAAGAATGTCCCATCCATCTCTCTGCTTTTCTTTGACAACTTTTGTCCCGTCCTTCTGTCCAGAAGCCCTCCCCTTTCTCTCTTTTCATTCCTCTAATAGTCTTGCCTTCCTTGACAAGCCCTCTGAGAACTTCTCAGTCTCCTTTTCGACTCCTCTTTCTCCCAGACTGAGATATTTTATCCCATTTACCTTATTCCCACAAAAAAAAAAAAAAGTTAAACAAAAGCACCTCTATCAGAAGGGACTTTCACCAGAACTTCAGCCCAAGACAAATCCTCTGCTTCTCCATATATTTGATTACTACATTTGGAACTAACTTGGAATTTTAGAAGAAAACTGGTCTTCCTTTGCTATTTTGGTAATTCTCTCCTTTGCTCTGTAGGTCTCAACCAGAGCTTTAGACTTATTTGTCTTTCCCACTGTTTGCACTTGGGGTGTTTGTGAAGCAATATCCAAGATTCCATGGGGATTGCTGAAAATAAAGTGGTTTATATGCTACAGAAGGTTGGAGATGTCCACTTCACTTCTATATGTGGCTTGGGATGCAGAGATGGACACGGTCTGATTACTCTGAGCAATATTATGATGGGATTACTGTGTCCACCCATGCTTCCATAACTCCTTTGGGACTTGGGTGTCATCTCAGATGCCCAGTCTCCAGTAGGCAAGGTTACCAGCCTATGGGGGACAGGGGGTGAGGCCAACCTCAACTATTCACCTCTCTCAAGCTTCCAGTACCTCTGGACTTTCCAGATGACACAGATTAATACTAGAGAAACTCAGGCCACAGGAAGAAGTAGGAGATGCAGTTCCACAAAGGGAATCAGCCACTGGCATATGCTGAGGCAGTGTCCACCCCACAGCAGGACATTTCAGGACCCCTTCATTGAGGTTGCTTTCTGTCACAAAAGTGTCCCATATCTGCAAGTTAAAAATGAAACATTACATCTGCCCTTTGAAATTGCCCTTCCAGTCTTCCCATTATAAAAATTGTTCTTCACTTCTGTAAGTTCTCAAGCTAGAAATCTAGAAAACATTTCTGTCATCTTCCTTTCCTTCACCTCTCCCCAGTTCATTCTTCCATCAACACAGAATATTCTAGCTCCAAAGTGTCACTTAGTCCATCCATTTCTGTCCTTTGCTGCCAAAACCCTTTCCAAGTCCACCGTCGTTTGTTGTCTCTCGAGTGGGTCCCAATTTATCTCAAATGTCTTACTTTTGTCCCCTTTCAACCTATTCATGACACTGAATCCAGAATGAGCCACCCAAAACCAGATCGGAAAGCACCAGCCCCCTATTTGCAACTTTCCAAGTTTGTCCCCTTGTCACATCTTAGACACAGTGACCTTTTCATCTCTCCTCACCAATCACGGCCCTCAATCTTCCCAAGTCCACTGGCACACACAGTCCTGGCACACGTGGGCCAAGACCACTGACACCAGTGGGGCAGCACTCATTCTTTGCCCGAGTGACTCCAGCTAGCCTTCACATCTTGGCTTAAAATTCATTAGAGGCCTTTCCTGACCCCGCTAATCTAAATTCAGATCCACTGTTCTATTCTGCTCATGCACTCTGCACTTTTCCTTCACAGTTTTTAATTAATATGATAATTAGTTGTGCAATTCCATGTTTAATATTTTCTCACTGCACTATCAGTTCCAGGAGAGGAAGGGATATGTGTTTCTTCAACCCTGTCTTTCTCACTCGGGGTTTATAAATCTGCCCTTTTAGGACTCAGACTCACAATGGGAAGCTTCCTCTATGAATGGGACTCCATCAAAATAATCAAGACTTTGAGATTTGACAAGAGGATGGTCAAGTTGTCCCAGGAGGGTTCTAGTTTCAGAGATCATTGCCATCTTAAAAAGTGCCAGAATCTGCCAGTGTGTTAGTCACTTGGTCATGGTAACTCCTAAGGGATGATGCCATACTGATGCCCTGCTAAATAAGTAATAATGGCTTGTTTTGGCCCTGGATATTCCTAGCCAGATCATCCATTCCTTACAGCCCATTGCATAATACAACTTTTGGTCTATCCCACAGCTCCAGACATCTCTATTTCAGATAAAATCCCTTCATACCATACTTTAGTTGGCATATTTGAAGAAAACTCTCTCTTACACATCCATAGTTTGCAAAGATAGGAGTATTTTAATAGCCTTTTCAGATAGTGAGGATTATCTTCTTTGATACAGCATCAATACTAAACAGGGGTTATGATATATTCTGAAAGATTAGATGCAGTATAGTAGCATTATATTGGTGAATTTTTCATAATATGTTACAATAAAATCACTGGTTTATATGTCTATGATTATGTAACATGCATTGGTCATGCAATATCAAAATAGTCACATTATTGATATCACCAAACAATCTCATCAGAAAAGCATCTCAGTATGGAAAGCTATTCAGCTCATAATGAATATTAATGTGCCTTAAACTTCAAATGTCACTATTTTCAACACCGTGTGTTATTTTCCTTGAAGTGACAGACTCACTCTGTTAATTTTCAAGAAAATGTCTGCTAAAACTCACAGTTTCTCTATCAAAAATCCTTACAAGCAAAATGACATTTATGGGGTGGGAGGCTGATTCTGTTGCAACATTAGTGACATACATGTGTAGTGAGGGGTTGGTGTCATACTTCAGTATGCAGTAGAAGTGCTGTACACACTTAAAAAGACATGCACTCAGGGGTGGAGATTTTTAAGATTAATAATCTTTACTGCTTCATCAAGAACTCTTTGTTACTGCAATTGCATAGTGATGGAAAAGACAGGGGCTCCCAGAATATTGCCTTGATTTGTGCCAGCATGCCAGCAGTTTTATTTTTTTTGTTGTTGTTGGCACCGGAGATGGAACTCATGACCACACACTTGCAAGGCAGGCACTTATGCCGCTGAGCTAAACCCCTGGCCCCAATGGCAGCAGTTTTATTCACTATTGCTTTTGTACCATCACTGCAAGGGTCAACACAATAAAAAAGACAAATGACATCTCTGGGTTATCATAAAACTAGTTTTAATGAAAATGGTCTGGGGTCCTCCAGGGCATTCACAGACCATGGTTTGAGTGCTACTGACCTAGAGCAAAATCAGTTGTCTAGGACAACCAGAGACTCCCCTTCTGGAGTATTCAAACCAGGACACATGGAAGCAGGAAAGTAACCATGCCAAGTTTATTGAGGAGCTTTTTTAGGTAATTTGCTACTTCCTGCTTCCAAGACTTTTTCTTTGTCTTTTGATAGTTTGACCATAATCTTTCTAGATCTCTATATTTACCCTGCTAGGAGTTTGTTTTTCTTTAATGTGAGGAGTTTTTAGCCATGATTCCGTCATCACTTTCTCTTACTCCTCTCCTTCTGGAGCTTCCCTTGTGCCTATATTGGTATCAGGATGGTGATCCGCAGATCTAGTCTGAGTTGGATGGAACAAGGATGTGCTTTGAGATCCAGTCTTTTCTAGAAAGCTAACAGATCAAATAGGGCTCTACTGTGTATGATGCTTTCTGGGGAGCTTTGAACTCACTCTGCTCTCTTCAGTGGCTACAAGGCCATGGTTTTCACTACATAGTTGTGAGGCTGCTGGTTTCCAAGGTTCTATGAGTAGCTAGGGAGAAGAGGGTGGGAATAAGGTAAGTTCAAACGTGACCCCAAAATGCACTATTCTCACTGATATTTAGCCATTTATTGCATAAATTATTCTTAAACTTTTAAGTTTTGGATAATTTTCAGAATTCTGGAAAAGTTGGTTTTGACAGTCATTCTAGGGCTCGCACTGCTTTTATGAAGGACATGATTTTCAGAGGTTTGCACACCACCATTCCAAAGCACTTTACACTATTTCTACAAATAGGGACACCACATGCCCTAGTGCCAGCTCTGTCTGAAAGAATTTTGAAGATGTAGAAAATGAGGCACGGCAAACCAAGGTTAGGCAAAACAGAAATTCAATGTGAAAAATTATGAAGTAGACCAAAAAAAGGCAGAGAATTGGAGAAGCATAAATTGATTCTAGAGAGTGGGGAAAGGAGCAGATACACAGAGTTGCTGAATCACTTAGTGACCAAACACTGGAGGAAAAGTACAAACTTTTGCTGCTTATGTCCATTTTGCCACTTTGAAGTCAGAGTCAAGCAATTCTTTCTATTCTTGCTAAGATCTGTTCAGCTTCTCTTGGGAACCTTAACATGAAAGGAAGTAATTTAAAAGAGCACCTGTTCCTTCTAATAAAAAAAGCAAATAAAACAGCCAGACAGAGAAAGGGAAGAATATTCCAGACATGAAATTCAGCCAAGTCATTAAACAGCCTGGAATGCTTGAAATGATAAAAAAAAAAACAGGATCCAGAATGGAAGCAAAAGTTGAAAAATAGGATAAAAGAAATAGTAGGAAAAGTGCTTTTTAGTGATAAAGGAGATGTTGGAGGACAGTAAAAAGGGTCCGTCTCTGTAAATAGGGAACAAAGTAGAGGAGGAGGCGAAGGTGGGCTCTGAAAAGAGAACAGAACACACAGTTTCACATACTGGACTGCCACAAATGTGCCAGAGTTTGATTCTTCCTACCTGGGGCTCTCTAAGGCCCAAAGAACCCAGGCAGAAGGAATCTTGTTCCCTTGAAGTAGACATTTCAAAGTGTGGTCTCCAGGCTACAGCCACAAGGCCTGAGACCTTGTTAGAACTGCAGATACTCAGTCCTTCTGCTCTACAGAATCAAAATTCTGCTGGAGCCCAGCAGCCTGTGGCTTAACAGCCCCTCCAGGTGATCATGATGTGTGCTAAAGAGCCACAGCTCTATCAGCTGAGAGAGCCACCTTCTGCTTTGACCCTGTGTGGAGACACCAAGTAGAATCAGTGGGACACGCACAGAGCCCTGGGCAAGTGAGATTCCACTGCCATGGAGCCCACTTGGATGGGTCTCATGTTAAAGACACCTTAGAGAGTCTCTTACATTCCCACCACTGGATAAATGTGGAGAAAGGAGACAGAGGAGAGGAGCATTTTATAGAGTAAGAACAAAGACCTGTGGCCACCTCACTCAGTAGAGGAATCCAGAATATTCTAGAGCCAGACTCATATTCACACTATTGTTGGTTTCTACCTTAGTTTTCCAGCTGGCTGGAACTAAATTGTGCTACAGTCCAAGCCTGGAATTACAGGTACAGAAGAAGCATGCCTCCTCGCTAGGGTATGGCCCTTATCCTCTTCATCAGGGTCTGTGATTTCTAATCCTCCTATAGTTAAATGATGGCAGTGCTGTGGTCAATTCTGAGACTGTTCTATTCTCCATCCAAGTAAAATGGCAGGTCTGTGTGTGCCCTCCTTCACTGGCCTTGACCACATGGTTTATGGGTTCTCAAAATTAGAATCAACAAGAGAGCTTATAAAGAAATTTTAAGGCCAAGCTCTACCCCAGAACAATGAAATCAGCATTTCTGGAAGTGGGCTCACCATTGGTATTTTAAAAAACCAACCAGGAAGGTTCTCACAGGTAACCAAGGAGCCTGTAAGAACAGCTTTCGAGAAACTTCTTGGTTTAGGGCATATGAACTGAGATTAAGGGTACATGATGCTAACTTAGGCCACTAATTAGAATTAGCCTAGTTCTGAGTGTGGCTGAATGGATTTACTGAAAACAAAAGCCCCACCTTGGGCACAGGTGGCATTACCCAAAAGGCTTGTCACCTGAGTGGAATATGAAGCCCCAGAAAACAGGCGGGCCTTCTGCCTGCTGCCTGCTGCCTGCTGCCTCCTGCCTGCTCTGTCATGGACTGTTTCTCCTCTGCACTCCCCTCTCCCATGATACCCTGCCTTGGAGCAAGCCAACTATGGACTGAAACCTATACAAACTGTGAGCTGAACTAAACCTTTTCTTCCTTTAATTTGTGGGTGTCAGGTATTTCTGTTTCAGCAATAGAAGAGTAACAAAGACAGCTCCTTCACCCTGTCACACCCTCAATGAGCCTTACCTTCAATCACCTACTTTGACTCCTTCCAGATCTAGCTCTGTTTCCATGAGCTCTGAGTACCTCTGGGTCTTTCTAATGCTCTTTCACTGCCTAGAATGCGCTTGTTACCCGCATGGTCCAATCTCTCTGCCTGGTAAAATCTTTTAAGTCTTCAACAAATACCACCTCCTTGGCCAACCTTCCCAGACTCTTTTCTCTGGCCTCTGCAGAATAAACCATTTCTTTTCTTGAGGCCCCAAAGGTGCTCTTTATTTTTGAAGGGCCTTCAGAAGACAAGTCACGTATGGACCTGTCTCCCTGCCACAGGGCAGGATCCCCGGAGGATGGGTCCAGTGCTTGGGGCAGTCTCTCCAGGGTCAGCAAGGCCTCAAATACCAAAACATCAAACAAAACAGTTGTCCTCAGCATCCATAGGAGATTCATTCCAGGGCCTCAAGAGATGCCAAAATCCACGGATGCTAAAGTCCATGAAATGGCACAGTATTAGCACATACAGTACTTTTCATCCTCTTGTTATCTTTAAATCATCTCTAGATTAATTGTAATACTTAACATAATGTCACTACCATGTAAATAGTTGTTAGACTGTATTGTTAGGATGACAAGAAAAAGTCTTGTCATATTCAGTACAGATAAAAAAATTTTTTTCAGGTATTTTGCATCCATAGTTGAATCTGTAGATACGAAAACTACAGACAAAGAACCGATTTACAGAAAATTAAAAGCACAGTTTAATATAAGTGCCAATTCCTTCATCCCTTCCTCCTCTCCCCCAGCACATAACTGGCGTGTAACAGATGTCAAGGTGCTGCTCCCCAAAAAGACTCAGAGTAGCATCACAAAAAAGGCGGTCATGTCTCTGGAGATGCCCAAGGGTAGGAGCGGGGATAGGGATCAATTGTTTTCCACCCTGGATAGGTGGCTGTGAGGCCTAAGGGACAGGCAGGGAAGCTGGGGAGGCTCTTAGGAGCATGTGTTTTAAGAAAGCGACAGTTTGGGCGGAGCCCAGGAAGACAGAAGCCAGTTTGTCCCTCCTGCGAATCAGAAGAAGCCATGCTGGGTCTGGGATGTGCACATCAAGAAGCCAGTTCACCCTTCCAGTAAGCCGCATAAACCACACAAGATCCAGGAAGAGAGAAGCCAGATCACCCTCGCTGTGAGCCAACCAGCGCAAGCTGAGAATCAAGAACTTCTCCCGATCCCCTGCCCTGAAAGCAACTGGCTGGTTCGGAGGACAACTAAATGCTTGTATTGTCTAACTGACTTTGCAGGCCTAAGGCTGGTAGTCTGAGCATCTATTAGGAGGATAACAGTGTGCAATATGGCAACTATGGGGTATTTCTTTCTGTTTGGTTTTTGAATTCAATATTGTTCTCACTGCTTTGTTTTGTTCTGATTTATTGTTTTTGTTTTATTCAATGTTTTGTTTTGATTATTTTTATTCTGTTCTTTTATTTGATTTTATTATGTCTGATGGTATGGACAACTATTGTGGAGATAACAAGATATATTATGGTAGATATTGTTGAGTTCTTAAAAAAAAGAAAGAGAAAAAGAAGAAGGAAAGAAAGAAAGAAAGAAAGAAAGAAAGAAAGAAAGAAAGGAAGGAAGAAAGAAAGAAAGAAAGAAAGAAAGAAAGAAAGAAAGAAAGAAAGAAAGGAAGGGACAATTTTAGTAGGACCTCACCATATTACAGATCACTAAGTTATTTAGAAATATTGTAGGCAGTCAAGGTTAAGCTCTTAAAGGTCAGTGCAGAAAACAATGGTGGCTGGAGGTGCCTTCACTGAAAGGCCAGGCATCAAGAGGAACTCTCAACCGTATACATCCTCTAGGGATGAACAGCAATGATTGATATTCTAAGTAGGCATCAATTACCTTGGGGCAGAGGACCAAATTTTCTTAACCTACCCCTTCCAGGAAAATTCTTATCCATTTCTTAAGCACCTACTATGTGACTTATTCCTAATTTAATCAGTATTACCTAAGTGACTATACTTGTAATTTTATTGGTCAGCCATAGGTTTGTCCCACCTCATACCCATACAGTGATTTTCCCACAGGATCAATATTACCTAAGTGACTAAACTTGTAGTCTTATTGATTGTTATAATTCTGTTCCACCTTGAACCTGCCTTGCTTCATGGCTTTGCTCAATAAACACATTTGAGAAGCAGGATTGGTGGGGAACCCACTTTCCAGGCCCCTTTCTGTCCCTCTCAGCAGAAGTTTTCTTCCTGTCAATAAATTCTTGTTCCAAGACTTCATCCCTTGATTTTAGAGAACAGGAACTTGGGGTTTCGGACATCTAGCAGATTGTGAGTTATATTTCCCTCACATTATTTAGAGGTCCTATATCATATGCTCTGTGTCAACCACAAGGAGAGAAGGGAGACAGATGCACAAGAAGAGGGCCATAGAGGCACATGGCCTCCTTTGCAGGGCTGAAATGTGTCCACAAATATGCAGACCACCTGGACAGCCCTCCTTGAAAGATTTGCCCCTACTTCTGTGTATTGATAGGTACAGAACTGGCTAGGATATTACTTTACCCCCCTACAGGCTTTAAGCAATGCAAATTGGTCTAGCTGAGGTGCTGATGTGTAACCTGTAAAGCAATGAGATAGGTCAGTGATGTCTTGCCTATACCTCCAAGCTAATATTCACGAGCTAGGCCGAGTGAGGCTGTACTGTTGACTGACACTGAGTCTCCAAAAAGAATCTATGACATTGGAAGAGAAAAATCAGTGCCTCTCAAGAACTGGCCACCCTGGGAAGAAGCCAACCAGCCAGCCTTCCTGGTTAGCCACACAAAGTTGCATGAGTTCCAGGAAGAGAAAAGTCAGTGCCTTCTGAGAATTGGCCACCCTAGGACTGGGAGGACCCAATAAGAAGCTAACTAGCCAGTCTTTCGGGTAAGCCATGCAAGCCACATGGGTTCCAGGAAGAGAAAAGTCAGTGCCTCCCAAGAATCCGCTCTTTTTAAAGATTTTTTGTTTTGTTTTGTTTTTGTGTTTTTTGTATAGGGAATCAAACTCATAACCTCAAGCTTGTCAGGCAGGCACTTATGCCACTGAGCTAAATCCCTGGCTTTGCAGGGGGTGGGTAACCAGCAACAAACTCATAACCTTGTGCTTACCAGGAAGGTGTTTATGCCACTGAGCTAAATCCCCGGTCCTAAGAATTGGCTTAGTTATTTTTTTCTCCTTGTTGAGACAAACACCTGATGCCCAACAAGAAGGAAAGACAGGTTTATTTCTTACAGTTTTTTGGAGGTTTCAGTCCATACTTGACTGGCTCCATGGCAGGATGGCGTGGTGGGCCACCCTAAACAGAGAGCACATATAGCCAAAGAGACAGGCCTTCTTCCTGACATTAACTGTATGCTGGCTCCACCCCTAGGTAGGTGTAGCAATCACACCACCAATCTGAGAGCTAGACAACGAGCCAATCACAGACACTAGATTCAGCCACATCCTTGATTGCATGACACTTGGGGAGGACCCTGACTAAACCATGACGTTCACCATGCTGGAACTAGGAGCACCCAACAAGAAGCCAACTAGTCAGTCTTGCTGGTAAGCTGTGCAAGTTGCATGTGTTCCACCCCACCTCATCCCCACAAGCAACTGGCTGATTTGGAGGACAGGCTGAGTTGATACGAACTAAGGTACATAAAGCAACTAAATGCTTGTATTTTCTGGTTGATTTTACAGGCCTTGGGTCAGTGGTCTGAGCATCTCTTGGGAAGATGACAGTATGAAATACAGCGAATATGGGGGATTTCCTTCTTGTCTTTGAAATCCAATATTGTTCTCATTGTTTTGCTTTGTTATGATTGTTTCGCTTTATTTGGTATTCTGTTTGGTTTTATTCTGTTTTGTTTTTGGTTTGATTTTGCTATACCTGATGGAATGAACAACTATTGTGAAGATAACAAGATGTACTATGATAGCTATTGTTGTTTTCCTAGTATCCTGCTTTGAAGTTCTGTACCAATTTTGCTGCTTTGTTTTGATTGACTTTGTTCTGTTTTGTTGGAGTTTACTATCTTTTAAAAAAAAAAGAATCTATGACATCTCAGGACATGAAGGTTAGGCGTCAAAGCTGAAGCACCAACTGCAGAACACAAGATACCTCCTCAAACTGTGATGTGTAGATTGCTCTCAGTGTATATTTCTCTCCCTACATATTTCAGAGGTACTATCATGCCTTCCACCTAGCCCAAATCATGGCATTCAGACATTTCCTGCCATTCTCTGTCACTCATCCCCAAGTGACATTCAGACATTTCCTGCCATTCTCTGTCACTCATCCCCAACTCTTCACCATTTAATAAAACCCAAGTTTGGCCCTGGGTCAAGGCCTTTGTTCTGGTTAGCTATTGTTGTAATTGTACTCAGGACCGCTTGGCTCCCCACATTTACAGATATGTGCTCATTTCTTTATTTTTGTCATGCATTGTACTGGAAGTGGTAGATTGACATTACTTATTGCAATTCAAAAAAATTTTCCCTAGGATTATATATGTGAACTGCTGTGCACTACAATGAAGCTGGCAAAGAGGGATTCCTGTACACAATCATCCCCATGGATCTACACAGTTCTGTTCCCTTCTCCCTCATTTGCCATCCCTGCCCTCTCCTTCATTCAACTTTGAAAAGTTTTGTGCACTTGGAGCTCTGGCTGGCAATGCCATCTTCATCCCAGGTAACTGACTCATCAACTGCCTTCTCCTCTATCCCAGCATTTTTCACGGTTCCCTGGAGCTTGGATGACTGCCCAGGCCTTGGATCAAAACCTCACTTTCTCCTGCTGGCACAAAGGAAAGTTTTGCATCCACAATGGACTTTTTACAATTCTTCCTCCAAATGACCAGACTCAGAGGAATTATAAATGACTTTCATGTTGGCTAAATAATATCTTTATCAGGTCAAGCCCATAATATTTACCCAGCAAGCTTTAGGGCATCAAGTTGTAAGCAGAGGGGAGTGAACTTGTTGAACAGTTTAAGGTTGGCTATTCCACCACCAGATGGATACTTGACAATGACAAAGTGCTTATACACACTCATTTTCATCTTATATTCACAGCTCTGCAAAGAGGGAGGGCTGGGTACTAGCCCTATTTTATCAAAGTTGGAAACTAAGGCTTAGAAAGATCAAATGTGTTCTCTGAGGTCAAGGCAAAATCTGTAAGCTTCTGACTGCCATGGGAAATGCTTTGATCTCCATGCTGCTAGAAGACACAGCTTCTTGGTATTTGGGCAAAGAGAGAATTTTCTCATCTTCTGTTAGGAGGCAGGAGGGAGAGGAAGAGTGTGGACTCTGGAGCCAGAAAAAGATAAACATCAATTCCACCCTCTCCTTCACTAGCCACTGGTATGTTACTTAACACCTTTGAGCTTTAGTGCCCTCGTGTACACAAAGGAGAACAGACCACCCTTCTCAGGACTTTTGTGAATCAGTTTAAATGATGTGTCTGGTAGATGTTTGATATAAAAGGAACTGTCCAAAAAGCACTTGTTCTTCCCTGCTCTTCTGTAAGTGATGTCAGTTCAGCCACATAAGGTAAAGGCAACACCCTCATTCTCAGAGCCAAGTTTAGCTTAAAATCAGCTCCTTGCTGATGGGGAGGCCTGAGATAGGTAGGATTCCCAGGAGCTTGTGCCTTGAAGTAGGGGGCCATGAGTTAGGGGTTTGAGATTTCTGGACTAGTGCACAGATGAAACTCTAGATGGGAAGAGAAAATGGCTATAATATGCTGGCACCAGAGCAGAAGCCTTTTAGGATCACTTTGAAATTACAATTTATGAACATGGGTGTGCAGTAACACCAGGTGGCTAGAGAAAGCCATGCTGAACTACAGTCCCATGCACCTGGGCAACTTTTTAAAGCCATCTTGACTTCTCCTTAATAATCCTTTTCTGTGTGCACTTGTCAAGAACTCATGAAATTCTTTCTTGACACCATTTTCATTCAATGGCTTGAACATCAGAAGTAGCAAGCTCCATAAAATTGTTCCCAGCAGAAGAATCCTTTGCTAATCCTGCAGTAAACTATTTCCTACTTCAAAGGGTAGGTGACCGGCTCTGAGACTCAGCAAACATGCCAGCCTCCACCCTCATCACGACCTGATTCCTCAATGTGTTGCTCCAGCCAATCAGAGCTGACACATATGTCTTCATTTACTCAGTTCTCTCACTTAGTATTTGTTCCTGAGGAAATTCAGCCTGGTCTCCTAGAGCCTCCCATTAATAGACTGGTTTTGCCCTGGCTACTCCTATACTGCTGTCAATTTAGCTGCTTTGCCAATTTCTTTTCTTTTCTTTTTTATGTATTTTAAAGAGAAAAAAAAAACCAACAAAACAAAGTTTCCAAGCAGGTTAGCAGGAGCGTTATAGTAATTAATATATTGCATATAGTCATCTTCATAGTAGTTATTCAGAGTACAAGATATAGGCATGATACATTTCCAAACAATATTGGCACAACCATTTCTTTTCGATGAACTAAGAGAAACTAGCTGACTATAACTATCTTGTGTATAAATATATTTTTTCTGATTCCTCTGTCACAGTTTTTCATTTCTTTTGAACAATTGTTTTCTAATTCACAGTATATATTGTATATTTTGGATCTTAGTTACTAATTCAGTTTTTCACACTAGTGAGACAATACAATGTTTACATATGGGTCTGACTTACTTTACTTATGAGTATGGTCTCAAATTGCATCCATTTACCTAAAAGTCTCCAGTTTATCCTTCTTTATGGCTGAGTAGTACTCCATTAGATTTTTAAAAACATGTTTTTTAAATCCATTCCATGGTTGATGGGCATTTGGGTTGTCTCCAAGATTTAACTATAACAAATTGTGCTGCTGTAAACATGGGTGCACATATATATCTGTGGTATGATGTTTTTAATTATTCTGGGGAAAAACCCAGAAGAATAGGTGGGTCAGAAACTTCTAATCCTAGTTTTTTGAGGAATCTCCACACTGATTTCCATAGTGGTTATACCAGTCTATACTCCCACCAAAAGCGAAGCACTCCTTTTCCCCACAGCCCCACCACCATTTGTTATTGGCTAATTTTTTTGACCATAGGCATTCTTTCTGGATTGGGTCTTTGAATCTGAGGGGGGAATCTGTTTTTTCAGTTCTTTATATGTGCTGCATAGAAGTCCTTTGTCCAGGGACAACTGGCTATATTTGCTGATTCTTTGTAACATTTGCCTTGCAGTCTGGGCTTTGTTCATGAAGACTCTGCCTACACTTATGTGGTTGAGATTTCTACCTATTTTCTCTTCCAGTAAATATAGTGTTTCTATTTTAATACTTAGATCTTTGATCCATTTTGACTTTTATTTAGTGCATGGTGACAGACATGGGTGTAGTTTTAGTTTTCAACATGTGGAAAGTCAGTTTTTCCAGCACTGTTTATTAAAGAAACTATCTTCTAGTGAACATGTTTGGTTCCTTTATCAAAGAGAAGGTGGCTGAGTGTGTTTGGGATTGTGTCTGCATATTCTGTTCTGTTCCACTGATCCTCAGGCCTGATTCTTTGTCAATACCATGCTGATTTTATCACTAGCTTTGTAGTATAATTTCAGGTCTGGGATTGTGATGCCCTTGGCATGTCTTTGTTGCCCAGAATTGCTTTTGCTATTCTAGGTCTCTTAGATTTTCAAATGAATTATAGGAATTTTTTTTAGATCTGTGAGGTATGCTAATGGTATTTTGATTGGGATTGCATCAAGTGAGTATACCAGTTTTGGAAGTATGGCCATTTTCACTGTTAGTTCTTCCTATCCAGGAGCAGGGAGTATCTTCCTATTTTCTTACATCCTTTTTGATGTCCTTTTTCACAGTGCTATAAGTTTCAATGTATTGATATTTTATTTCCTTTGCTGGATTGATTCCTAAGTATTTCATTCTTTTGGATGCTATTGTAAATAGTGTTGTTTCCCTAATTTCTCTCTAAATGAATTTGTTGTGTATAGAATCACTATTGATTTTTGAGCACCAACTTTGTATCCAACTATGCTACTGAATTTGTGTATTAATTCTAGAAATCTGTTGGTGGAGTTTTGGGGGTTTTCTATCTAGAGTATCATGCTATCTGTGAATAATGATAATTTAACTTCTTTCTTTCTTATTCCTTTTATTTCTCTCTCCTATCTAATGTTTTCATAATTATATTGGGTAAGAGTGGTGATAGTGACTTCCTTGTCTTGTTCCTAATTTTAGAGTGAAAGTTTTCAATTTTTGTTCATTTAGTATGATGTCAGCTGTTGATTTGTCACAGCTGGTTTTTACTTTACTGATAAGGACCATTTATTCCAGTTTTCTGTAACGTTTTTATCATTAATAGGTGTTTTTATCATGAATGGGTATTGGATTTCATCAAGTGTTTTTTCTACATCTTTTGAGATAGTCATGTGATTTTTGTATTTGGTTCTGTTAATATGGTGTATCTATTGATTTGTGTTTGTTAAACCATCCCTACATCCCTGGGATGAATCCTATTTGGTCATCATAATATAATCTTCTTGATGATTTACTGCATTCTATTTGCCAGTATCTTATAGAGGAGTTTTGCATCTAGGCCTATTAGGGAGACTGTCCTACAGTTTTCTTTTTTGGTTGTGTTCTTCTCTGGTTTTGGAATCAGGATAATACTTGTTCCAGGATTGACTTTGGAATATTGCTTCTCTTTCAATTTCTTTAGAGTTTCATCATTAGTGGTGTTAGTTCTTCTCTAAATTTCCTATAGAAATTTCCATCAGGACCTGGGCTTTTCCTTGTTAGCAAATGTTTAATTATGTTTTCAATTTCATTGGCTGATATCAGGTTATTTAGAATTTTTATATCTTCTTGATTTAGTTTTGGCAATCCTGTTGTTTCTATTAACCTGTCCATTTCTTCTACTGTGTTGTCCATATTATCAGAATACAGGACCTCATGGTAAATATTGATGATCTCCTGGATTTCTGTGGTATTTGTTGTGATTTCCCCTTATTCATTCCTAATTGCTTGAATTTGTGGTTTTTCTTTCCCCTTTTTGTTAAGATTGGCTACTGGTTTATCAATTTCATTTTTTCATTCACAGAACGAACTTTTTGATTCATTGATTCTTTGTATTGTTTTAGTCTTTATTGCATTAATTTCGGCTTTTATCTTTATAATTTCCTCCCTCATATGAGCTTTGGGTTTGATTTGTTCTTCTTTTTTTCTAGAACTTTGAGGTTGAGCATTAGATTGTTAATTTGTGCTCATTCTGTTTTCCTGATGTGTGAGTTCAGCACCAGTATAAATTTCCCTCCTAGGACTGCTTCCACTGCATCCCACTGCATCAGCATTAATGTTTAATTGTAGATACTGTCTAATCCCATCCTTAATTTCCTCTGTGACCCATTGGTTGTTCAGAAGGGTTTTATTTAATTTCCATTGTTAATGTAGTTTTTGTGATTTCCTTTGTCACTGATTTCCACTTTCATTGCATTATGGTCAGATAGTATGACTGGGATGATTTCAATTCCTCTGCATTTACTTAAACATGTTTTGTCAGCTAACATATGGTCTATTTTAGAGAACGTCCCATGTACAGCTGAGAATAGTGTGTAGTCTGATGTTTTGGAACATTCTGTAGACATCTGCTCAGATCATTTGTTCAAAATTGTTAGTTCTAATAGTTCAATGCATGGGCCAGGCATTGGAGACTACAATGAAAGTGTGCTATAAAACTGGATAATTTTGATACATGGAAACCACCAGACCACTAACCTCAGATACCAAGGATTATGCCTCCCTAAAACCCTCATACAGTCCTAGGTGGGGAGTTCTGAAGACATCTGAATTAGGGCGTGTGATTTTGGGATTAAAAATAGGATGCTGGCATTGAGGATGTGATTCTGAAATAAATGTGTCCCCCCCTGGGTGTGGGTAGTACCACTCAAAACACAGGTGGAACAGCCTGGATGGAATATAAAGCGACAGAAAGAAGTTGTTTTTGCTGCTTGCTGCTTTGCTGCCGCCTGCCTGCTTGCCATGGACTGTTTCTCCTCTGCAATGCTCCTTTGCCATGCCAATCAGCCTTGGAGCCAGTCAACTATGAACTGAAACTTGAACAAACCATAAGCCAAAATATATCTTTCCTCCTTTCACTTTGGTTGCCAAGTATTTTGTTTTAGCAATAAAAAAAAATGTAAGTAAGACACCCAGTAACTCATTTTTATGCAGAACTCTGAAGTTTTCCCTTTTTAACTAAAAGTGTCCTGAGATTAAAGTCAAGCTGTGAATAACCCACCATTATTCAAAACTATTTCTTGGTGCTATGCAACCAAAATCAAAATCTGGAAATAAATGGTACTAAAAATTATAAAATTCCATAATTTGATGCATAGTCCTTAATTTCAACCTCTTTTACTGATCAAAACATCATTATTCAGGGAACTTAGGGTGCTGGGAAACCAAGTAATCAGCTTGCCACCCTGGTAAGCAGCTATGGCCTGGCAAGTCACGGCCGCCCCAGGGCAAGAACCATCAGCATCTCCTGAGATCCTCGCCATGTTGGAACTTAGGATGCTTGGAAACCAAGCAACCAGTTCACCTCCCTGGTAAGTGGCTGTGGCCTAGCAAGCCGTGGCCACTCCAGGGTGAGAACCATCAGCGTCACTTGAGATCCACACCATGCTGGAATTTAGGGCACTGGGAAACCAAGTAACCAGCTCGCCTCCCTAGTAAGCAACTGTGAGCCCACTGGCACGCGAGCTGAGAATCAAACGTCCATCCTTCCTCCCACTTTGTTAGCAAGTTGGAGCGATATCTAAGCATTCTTGTGAGGTTGACTATATGCAATGTAGCAAATAAGGGGGATTTCCTTCTACCATCTCTGTGAAGGCAAATATATTTATCACTGTTTTGCTTTGTTCTGATTAATGGTATTGCTCTATTCAATATTCTGTTTTGATAAGTTCTATAATGTTCTGTATTTCCTCTGATTTTGCTATACCTGATTGAAAGAACAACTGTTGTGAAGAAAACAAGATATACTATGGTACCTACTACTGTTATCCCAGTAACCTGCTGTGAAGTTCTGTACAAATTTCACTACACTGTCTCAGTTGGCTTTGTTCTGTCTTGTTCTGTTGTATTTTACAAACTTCAAATTTTAACTCACAAACTTTTGAACTTTAAATTTTTTTTAAAAATTTTAAAAATAAAAAAATTATTATTCAGGTTGATATGAAGTAGGTATCTCCAGTTAGAATATATATAAAGCAAATCTGTGCTAATAATATACTACTTTTATCTCTTATCTATTTAATGGTTCCAGACAAAGATTTTATTGTTAAGAGAAGTTTGAGACCTCTCTGCAGTTGTTGTAATAGTGTGTACCAGTGTCCCCCAGCCCTCCTTCACACCTCTCACAGAGCAGACTCTCCACTTTACAACCGTGTCTATGATTTTTCTTCTGCTTGAAAATTAAGACAAAGTGAGGACTCTTCAATTTGGCAGGCCAGGTCACAGCCATCTGGCCTCCACATCCTCTTCCCTGATGTCACTCCCCACTCTGGCCACACAGAACTGCTTGCTATTTCTCAGGAAATGCCAAGCATTTCTATGCTGTTCTCTGGCCTCAAGGGCCCTTGTTTTCTCTTTCCCTCCCTGCCAGAGAACAGGCTGTGTTCCAGTCTAGCTCTCACGTTGATTAGTCAAGACTTAACTCATGCAAAATCTCCTTAAAAGCAGCCCAAAGCCCATCCATGCTCCCTGGCACCTGATCCCATACTGAAATTATTGGCGTATATCTCCAAGTTTCCCACCTGACTGTGAGCAGCTATTGAAATGGTGAGGTATTGACCGTTATCCTCTGGCACAAAAAAGTGTTCACTAATGAAGGGGAAATGCAGGAAAGGAGGAAGGGGTAGTGGAAGGAAGAAAGGACCACAGGAGGACAAGACAACCCTACCTCTCATGTCAGACCTGTGCACCTTCTGGGCCCAGGAGCTCCCCTTCCAGAAAAAGCTACATTCTCAACTACCTATGTGATAATGCTGTTTCTTGCTGCTTGGCAGAATTATCTTAGGATTTGCTTTAATGTCTAAACAGTATGTGATAATATTACTCCTATTTTACAGATGAGGAAACTCACACCCAGAGGTACAAAGTGATGGGGAGTTAGAATGCAAGATTTCAGCAAAAATCTGAGCTATACCTTCTAAAGGCCCGGTTTACCTGCCATTGACTATTTGGGGGTATTTTTGACAAGTGCACAAACTTGGGAGAGGGTACTGTGACATAGGGAGGAAACTTAGTCTTTTCTATTCCAAAAATTCATCCAAGGCTAGCCTTATCATGAATTAGAGGCAGAATTTTGCTTTAGGTTTTTTATTCTGTGCAAATATGTTGGTGTAGAAACATTTTTGAGGTTACAATCAAAACATCATTTGCCTCTGTGAGTTTACTTACAACTTTACGTGCTGATAGCAAGTAGGAAACTTCCCCATTTACCATGTTGATTCTTTCTGGTCAACAAGCATCTTTCAAAATGCTCTATGTCTGTGCGCTTACAGAAAATACTAAATACAGGAACTCTTCAGTGGCTTTTCTATGGTTTGAATGTGCTCACCAAAAACCCTGAGCCAGAAACTTAATCCCCCATGTAACGGTGTCAGATTCCACTCTCATAAATGAATTAATAACAACTAGAAAAGGGCTGATGCTTGGAGCTCAGTCTCTGGCTCTTTCACACTCTTACTCTGTCACCTCCCACTAGTCAGAAGACCCTCACAAATTTACCCCTTCATCTTGCCCTTTACTGCCTCCATGACCATGAGCCAAATAAATTCCTGCTCTTATAAATTACCCAAGCTCAGGTATTCTGATATAAGAGTCCATAATGGACTAAGACAGTCTTCTCTTCTGTGAGTTAAGCAGGGCCTATATTATATAGTCTCATAACATAAAGGAGAAGAGAGAAACTCAAAAGACTCTAGTGTCTTAGCTTGGCTGTTTAACAAGAAATGGGATTGTTGTTGGTGTCTAGATGTTTTTTAAAGCCTTGTGTAGTCATAGGTAGGCTTTTTTAGAGGAGTCTAAATGTAGACTGTGTGATTGATTTATGTTATAAAGTTAAAATTAAGGGTGTTGGCGCGCCGTGAGATGAGTTGCAGCTCGCCAGCACAGACCCAGAAGGGTTTGGGACCCTCGATCCCGGTGCCTGGGTGCCTGCCCAGCCACCTTGGCTCACTGGACTGGGCTCCAAAGGTTTCGCGGGTTTGAGTGACCTTCATTCAACAAGGGGAACCAGACCAGCGGAAAGGGGAGCCAAGCCGGCCCGCGCCCCGCGAGGCGAGTACAAGCTCGCCAGGGCAGACCCAGAAGGGTTTGGGACCCTCAATCCCAGCGGCTGGGTGCCTGCCCAGCCCCCTTGAGTCATTGGACTAGGCTCCATAGGTTCCGCGGGGTTGAGTGGACTGTGCCCAGCAACCTTCATTCAACCAGGGGAGCCAGGCACACCAAAGGGGGAGCCAAGCCAGCGCCTTGCAGTGAAGTGTGTTGCAGCTCGCCAGAGCAAGCCCTGGAAGGGTTTGGGACCATCTAATCCAGAGGCTGGGTGCCTGCCCAGCCCCCTTGGGTGATTGGACTGGTCTCCTGAGGTTCCACGGGCTTGAGTGGACTGCACCCAGCGACCTTCATTCAACCAGGGGAGCCAGGCCTGCTGAAGGGGGAGCCAAACTGGCGCCACACCACAAGGCAAGTAGCGCTCACCAGGGCAGGTCCGGAAAAGTTTGGGACCATCGATCCCAGAGACTGGATGCCTGCCCAGCCCCCTTAGGTCATTGGACTAGGCTCCAAAGGTTCCCCAGGCTTAAGTGGACTGCGCCCAGCAACCTTCATTCAACCAGGGGAGCCAGGCCCACCAAAAGGGGAGCCAAGCCAGTGCCGCACCATGAGGAAAATTTTGGAAAATTGCTGAAAACACGGAAATACAGCAAAATGACAAAACAAAAGACCAAAATGCAATCTCAAACCTCCAGCCCACCCCAAGAAAACCTAGCAGCTGTGTACATAGAAGAAAATACTACACATACACCTGAAATGCATGAAATGATATCAACTGAAATAAAGAAGCAAGTACAGGAAGCTATGAGGGAACTCAAATCAGAAATATTCTCCCAGGTAAAAGAAGAAATGATAAAAGTAGTGAAAGAAACACTGAATGCATCCAACAAAGACACAGTTAAACAATTAGAGGAACGAAGAAAAATGATAGACTCCCTGAATGAACAGCTTAAGAGACAAACAGAATGCATCAAGCAGATTCAAAGAGATAGACAGGAAATCAAAAACTCTAATGAAAGTTGTAAAAACTGCCTCAACCAAAGTGAAGACAGAATCTCAGACCTTGATGATAAGATTGCAGCTAGTGAACAGGAAAAGGAAAGATCTAACAATAACAAGGAATCAGGAAATAACAATTCAACAGCTGCAAGATGATGCAAAGAAAAACAATATAAGATAAATAGGGGTAAAAGAAAAGGAGAAAACAAGAAGGATATAAAGAAGCTATTTACAGAAGTAATAGCTAAAAACTTCCCAAACATGAATATGGAAACTGACATATGGATTAGTGAGGCATATAGAACTCCAAATAGCCAAAACCAAAACAAAACTACACCCAGACATATAATAATCACCATCCCAGAAATCCAACAAAAGAACAGAATATTAAAAGCTGTTAGAGAGAAGAGACAGGTCACCTATAAAGGAAAACCTATCAGATTCACAGCAGACTTCTCAACACAATGAAGTCAAGAAGAGCATGGAGTGAAGTTTTTCAGATCCTTAAAGAAAATGACTTCCAACCCAGACTGATGTACCCTGCAAAACTGTCCTTCAAAATGGATGGAGAAATAAGATACTTCCATGACAAAGAACAGCTGAAGAACTTCATGATCACCAAGCCAAACCTACAAAGAATACTGAAAGACATTCTACATACACATAGGAAAAAAACACTAAGCAAGACAGACATTTAAACAGAATGGAAAGCTAAGATACAACATCAAAAAATAACATGTCAACAATAAACCAATATATGACAGTTATAACCATTAATGTAAATGGCCTCAATTCACCAATTAAAAGAAACAGACTGGCAGAATGGATCAAGAAACAACATGCAACCATATGCTGTCTATAAGAAACCCATCTAACCCAAAAGGAAACTCATAGACTGAAAGTCAAAGGATAGAAAACAATAATCCATGCAACAGGAACTCAAAAAAAAGTGGGGGTAGCTATTCTGTTTGCAGACCATGTGAACTTCAAATCAAGAATGATCCAAAGGGATAAAGAAGTTCACTACATACTAGATAGGGGAAAACTGCAAGAGGAAGAGATAACAATCTTAAATATATATGCACCAAATGCCAGAGCACCCAACCACACAAAGCAAGTATTAACAGAAATGAAAAATCAAATAGGCAATAACACAATTATAACAGGGGACTTTAACACACCATTGACACAAAGGGATAGATCAACTAGACAGAAAATCAGCAAAGAAATAACAGAACTGAATCACATCTGTGAACAAATGGATTTGATAGACATATACAGAGTGTTCCATCCAACAACATCAGGATATACATTCTTCTCACCAGTACATGGAACATTCTCTATAATAGACCACATACTAACCCACAGAACATATTTAAGTAAATGCAAAAGAATTGAAATTATCCCATGCATGTTATCAGACCATAGCACCATGAAACTGGAAATTAACAATAAAAGTAACTGCAAAAACCACACAAACACATGGAAATTAAATAATACATTCTTGAGCAATCAGTGGGTCACAGAGGAAATTAAAGAAGAAATTAAACAATATCTACAAGCAAACAAAAATACAAATACAACTTACCAGAACCTGTGGGATGCAATAAAAGCAGTCCTCAGAGGAAAATTTATTGCACTGAGTTCCCACATTAGGAAAACAGAACAAACACAAATAAGCAACCTGATATTACACCTCAAACAGCTAGAAAAAGAAGAGCAAGCCAAACCCAAAGGCAAAAGAAGGGAGGAAATTATAAAGATCAGAGCAGAAATTAATGCAGTAGAGACTAAGAAAACAATTCAAAGAATCGATCAATCAAAGAGTTGGTTCTTTGAAAGAATAAATTAAATTGACAAACCCCTAGCCAACCTAATTTTAAAAAGGAAAGAAAAGACTCAAATTCATGCAATACAGAATGAAAAAGGAGAGATCACTACCGACCCTGTGGAAATACAGAAGATCATCAACAACTATTTCAAAAACCTCTATTCTCATAGGTTCAATAACACAGAAGAAATGGACAGATTCCTAGAAACATATGAACCACCGAAGCTGGATCAAGAAGATATAAAACTGCTGAATAACTCAATTTCTATTAATGAAATTGAAAATGTAATCAAGTCCCTACCAACAAAGAAGAGCCCAGGCCCAGGCGGATTCACTGCAGAATTCTACAAGAAATACAAAGAAGATTTAATGCCAATACTCCTCAAACTCTTCAATGAAATTGAAAGGGAAGCAATTCTCCCTAAGTCATTCCTGGAAGCAAATATCACTCTAGTACCAAAACCAGAGAAAGACCCAACTAAAAAAGAGAACTATAGGTCAATCTCCCTAATGAACATAGATGCAAAAATTCTCAAGAAAATATTGGCAAACAGGATGCAGCAAATCATCAAGAAGATTATACACTATGACCAAGTGGGATTCATCCCAGGCATGCAGGGATGGTTCAACATACATAAATCAATAAATGTAATCCACAATATCAATAGAGCCAAAAGCAAGAATCACATGATCATTTCTATAGATGAAGAAAAAGCTTTTGATAAGATCTAACACCCATTCATGATAAGAACCTTACAGAGAATTGGAATAGATGGTCTTTACCTCAATATGATAAAGGCCATCTATGACAAACCAACAGCCAGTGTCATATTAAATGGCCAAAAACTGAAAGCCTTTACCTTGAAATCAGGCACAAGACAAGGATATCCCTTATCACCACTCCTATTCAATATAGTACTGGAAATACTAGCCAGAGCAATTAGACAAGAGAGGGAAATAAAAGGAGTAAAGATAGGAAAAGAAGAAGTTAAATTATCATTATTTGCAGATGACATGATACTCTACATAAAAGATCCCCAAACCTCCACTGAAAGTCTCCTAGATATAATAAATAAATTCAGCAATGTAGCTGGATACAAAGTCAATACTCAAAAATCAATAGAATTCTTATACACTAACAACAAAATCACCGAGAGAAATAAGAGAAGCCACACCCTTCATACTAGCACCCAAAAAAATGAAATACTTAGGAATTAATCTAACAAAAGATGTAAAAGAGTTGTACAGAGAAAATTATAATACCCTGAAAAAAGAAATCGAAGAGAACCTCAGAAAATGGAAAGACATCCCTTGTTCATGGATAGGAAGAATAAATATTGTAAAAATGGCCATTCTTCCAAAATCGTTATACACATTCAACACAATCCCAATGAAAATACCACTAACATACCTCATACATCTAAAGAAATCACTCCTAAAATTCATCTGGAACCAAAAGAGACCTAGAATAGCAAAGGCAATTCTAAGCAGCAAAGCCAAGGCAGGAGGCATCACAATCCCTGACTTGAAGTTATAGTACAAAGCTACTGTAATAAAATCAACATGGTATTGGAATAAAAACAGACCTGAACATCAATGGAATAGATTAAAAGATACAACTACAAACACACTCAACCTCCTTTTCTTTGATAAAGGGGCCAAGCATGTTCACTGGTAGAACGATAGTCTCTTTAATAAACAGTGCTGGAAAAATTGGTTATCCATATGCCAAAAACTAAAATTAGACCCATGCCTATCACCATGTACTAAACTAAAATCCAAATGGATCAAAGATCTAAATATTAAAAGAGATAAACACTAAATCTGTTGCAAGACAAAGTAGGTAAAAATCTTGAAGATATAGAGGTAGGTAGAGAATTCATGAACAAGAACCAAACTGCATGGGAAATACTTCCCAGAATCAATAACTGGGATCATATCTTATTAAAGAATTTCTGCATGTCCAAAGAAATCTCCAGCAGAGTGAAAAGAAAACTTACAAACTGGGAAAAATTCTTAGTGAACTGTCCCTCAGACAAAGGACTTCTGTCTAGAACTTATAAAGAATTTTTAAAAATCAGACCCCCTAAATTCCAAGACCCAATCCAAAAATGGGCATCCGAGATGAACACACAGTTCTCAGATGAAGAAATATGAATGGCAAATAAATACATGAAAAAATGTTCATCATCATTGGTCATTAGAGGAATGCAAATTAAAACCACACTGAGATACCATCTCACTCCAGATAGAATGGCCAGGATCAACAAAACTACCAACAACAAATGCTGAAGAGGCTGTGGGGAAAAAGGAACTCTTCTGCACTATTGGTGAGAGTGTAGACTGATGCAACCACTGT
Organism: Hydrochoerus hydrochaeris; assembly: GCA_004027455.1. NCBI lineage: Eukaryota > Metazoa > Chordata > Mammalia > Rodentia > Hydrochaeridae > Hydrochoerus > Hydrochoerus hydrochaeris. The sequence goes on from PVLA01002508.1 coordinate 179,851, forward strand.
GGAGGTCAATCTGGAGATTCCTCAAAAAGTTGGGGTTGGAAGTCCCATTTGACCCAACTATTCCACTCTTAGGCATGTTCCCAGAAGATCTGAAAACATCTTACCACAGTGATATATGTGCACCCATGTTTATAGTGGCACAATTTGTAATAGCCAGATCTTGGAAACAACCTAAGTGCCCATCAACTGAGGAATGGATAAAAAAATTGTGATACTTTTATACAATGGAGTACTACTCAGCTATAAAGAATGATCACATTGAGATATTTATAAATCAATGGATGCATCTTTAATCTATACTCATAAGTGAAATAAATCAAACTCACATATATAAATACCATATAGTCTCCCTAGTGTAAGAAATGGTAAGAGTACAGAAGATTTTATGGAAATCATGGTTCACCATTATACTGCTTTGATGTCTTTTGTCTTCATTCATTGGTTCAAATGGTTTTATTCTGTTTTGTTTGATCTTAATATATGTGATCATATGAATAGTTACTTTGAAGACAAGACAGTATGGTAGCCAGTGTTAATTTAATATCATCTTGCTCTGAAGTCCTACCATGCTTTTGTTTTTCTACTATCATTGGTTTTATCACATTGTGTCTTACTGGATTTTAATATGTATGATAGTAAAAACAAAATTTTTATGGAAAATGAGATAATATAGCAGCCATTGTTCATTTTCAGTTATTTGGTTCAGAATTCCTTGGAATACTTCCATTCTCTTGAGTTGCTTTATTCTACTTTGTTATGTTTGACATTATTGTATGTAAAGCTAAGCTCAACTATTTCAAAGAAAGAGACATTGTGATAGCTACTGTTAATACCCAATTGTCTTGTTGTGAAGTACTGTGTTGCTTACATTGTTCTGTTCTGATCTGCTTAGATCTGTCCTCTTTTGTTTTATTCTCTTTGAAATAAAAAAAATTTTTTTTAATTAAGGGTGTTAAGATTAAGGATGGGTGGCTATTAAATTAGTCTGTTAATAGGCTTGACACAACCCTAATCTCAATACATTGGTATAAGAGACAATAAGAGGCTAGTTTTTTCTCATTTATTTTGTTACCTTCTGCCCGCCATAAACTGTTTCTCCTCTGTAATGCCAAAGGTGCAGTAGAGGCCCAAAAGGTTTTAAAAAGCCAAGTGTGTAGATCATCTGAGCAAAACTGCAAGGAGTGAGCAGAACCAGCCCGAGAGAAAAGCTGTAAAAGCTACCACCACTGATAGTACCACAGGGGTGGCCTTTAGATTTCACATCTTGCTACAGATTTTCTTAGATACTAGACACAAAAATGTAAGACTCAATGTTTACCCTGATAGATTTTAGACTTGCTTTAGTTCCATTCCTTTATATCCCCATTTATACCTTTTTGAATGGTAATGTCTATCTTGTGCCATTAAATATTAAAAACGTTCAATTTCCTTTTCAGTTGTACAGGGGCTTCCAGGCAAGAGTTTGTGTTAAATCCCAGAAGAGATTTTAGATTTAGACTTTTCAGCAATGCTAAAGCTGTTAAGACTTTGGAAACTCTTAGAGATAGACTAAATACATTTTTCATAAAAGGATGTGCATGAGTCTCTGGGGAACCAGAGACTGGCTTGTATCTAGCTGTCCCTGTAAAGCCTCAGGCAGGCACAGGTGAGGCTTTTTCAGAGCTAGCTAAATCTAAAATGTGTGCTTCATTGATGTTACAAGGCTAAGATTAAGGGTGGGTGATTACTAAATCAGTCTCCTAATTGGTTTGGCAGCCCCTAATCCTGGTAGCCTGGATATAATACAGGAGACAAAAAGGCTTCTCTAGTTTCTTACCTACTTTGAGACCGTCTGCCCACCATCAATGGGTTCTCCTCTGCAATGTCTGTCTGCCATGCCACCCTGCCTGGAGCCAGCCAATTACACAATAAAACCTCTACAAAGTGTGAGCTAAATAAACTTTCCCCCACTTTAACTGTGAGTGTTAGCTATTCTTTCTCAGCAGAAAAAAAAAAAAAAGGCAGGGGTCCAGATTGGAACACAGGTCTGCCCAGCCCCTCCCAAATGCCCCCACACATGGAGCAACGAATACCAGAAGCTGATGCTGCACGTTCAGCCTGTGTCCTTAGCTTGCTCCCTCAGATTTGCCCCCTGTTTCATGAACATCCCCTGTGGTAATTTAGGCTGTTTCAGAGCTCTTCAAACTGCATGTGGATTACATCGTAGCTCACCCCCCACAGCCACTCCTTGACCCTATGCATCCATTTTTCCTAATTAGCTTTGACTTCCGTCATTTCTACTGAAGTCTGCTCTGTGAGCATTCTGAAAGGCAATCTGTTTGCATGCCAGACTTTTTCTTGGGCTGTATTTCATTTAAATTCTGGAGGTCTGGATCATAATGAATCACTCTAGGTTTTTTCCACTGAAAATCAGCCCAGGGACCACTTTGCGACCTGAGCTGGTGCAGAGATGGGCTCATTGAAATGTGATGGTTGTAGGGAGGAGTAATGGTACTTTAGAGGATGAACTCATAGGAAAAAAGCCTATTTCTAGCATCTTAATGTTCTGTCTTGCTCAAGAGGAAGGAATAAATATCAACCCTTATAGAAACCAGAGCAGAGGAGCATCCCAAATTGCACAGGGTCCCATCCTGCCTCACTGAGACCAAGCAAGCCAAGAGCCACCTGCCCCTTTGTCACCCTGACAGCAATGCCCCCTTAGATCTTACACCTGATTGCTTTCCTTGCTTCACCCTTGTTCTGAACCCACTGTGCTTATCCCTTAGACTAGACTGTCCCTAAGGGAAGAAGTTCATAGGGCTGAGGCCTATGAACCCAGAACCCAGGTTCTGTCTACCCAGAACCCAGGTTCCCCTTCTAGATCATAAAATGTGAATGGACCTGAAGCTTTGCTTCTGGAGGCTACACAGATCTCTTCCCCTGAGGGCAGACCAAACTAATGGGCACAGCACTGAACAGGGTGGGATACCCACACTCGGTGCAGAAGGCCCTTTGTAGGAAGGGCTGGAGCACTGGTGGGAGGCAAAGAGCCACAAGTCATTCACCATACACCATGCTCCCAGGCAGAAATCCAAGGAAGCAGGAATTTGAAATCTGAATTCAGCCTTTTGTGTTAGTCAGTTTTGCCTCTCTTGAACACCATATTTGATTACCACAACTTAAAAGATAAGCAGTTTAATTTGGCTCACAGTTTTGAGAGATTCAGTCCATGGTCAGCTAGGTCCAAAGCAGGAGCCTCATGGTGGAGGGGCTTTAACAGAGGAAAGCGGCTTAGTCCATGGCAGCTAGGTAGCCGAGTAGAACAATGCCAGAAAAAGAAAGACCAGAGTCCAGATAGAGTGCCCAAAATCATACCTTACTAACCTACCAGTCAAACCCAGAGGAGCACTTTACTGACACTGTAGCTGCCTCCTGAGCCAGTCACATTGTTATTTACAAGTAAGCACAGCTCTCACACTTTCCATATCCTTACAAGGGTATATTCGTTACGGCAAGAGGACAGAACATTTTAAACTTTAAAACATGTTAGCTTAAGATATTAATTTTAGCTGCTTACATGTGTGGTTTGTGGGCTTCCATCCACATTCCTACCCCTGATGCCATAAATGGTAAACATCTTTAAAAAAGCTAACTTAAGAATCAGAAGCCTCTGTGAAGAGAGGGCTGCCCTGCACACAAACACATTCTTGTATATAACAACTGTGATTAATTCTTTCTTCTGATTTTTCATCACGCCTGCCAGATAAAGTGTTGAGGCTTTGTGTGAGAGTGTGTATATGGCTGGAGGCACAGGTTATCCCTAAAAGATGAAGACAGTCCTCTGCATAAGAACTTCCCTTGGTGGCCCTGGATATAGAAACAGTCTCGAATGAGATCTAGCTCTCTCAGAAGGGACAGGTTCTGTACAACATTACCTCAATCAGCTTCCTCAAGTTTCTCCCCTCTTCTTTCTTCGGACCTTTCAAGTGTCACACACACACACACAAAGAGGAATAGAACCACCTCATGCCCCACTCCTGCCTTTTACAATTTCTACACTCCTCTTACCTCCTGCCACTAGTTTGATCCATTGAGATTGTCTTTGTACACCCTTCTTTTGGTGGCCTCAGGAGAAATGTGACTCTAAAGCATGGATTCTAAAGTGTTGAATATAGAGGAAAAGATGCCGTTGGACTCGGCTCACAATCAATTCAGCTGTAAGGCTCTAAATCCCAGGCCCAGGCTAGATCTATCCAACCCAGCCCATCCCAGGCCAAAACAAAATTCATTCCTGGATTTGCCTATTAGGAAGACCACAAGGGGTAAACAATGGGTCCCCACTGGTACCCTCAGATCCCTGTTGCCTGCTAGTTCTGCTAGCTCAAACCTCCCTCACTCTTCCAGGAGGGTGGAGGGAACACTCTGATGGTTGTTGAGCTGGCCTGGATCCACCCCTCTCAGCCTCACCTTAAGTGCCACCCTAGAAGCCCTGCAAAGAAACCTTGCATGGATCTGACCTTTTCTCCTAGTGCCAGCATCCCTGCCTCCACCTGGTCCAGATGAATCCACTATACAAACACAGGGCTCACTGCCAAGATGTCAGAACAGTAAATCTTCACTGATTCTTTTATTCATGCCCTCACCTCTGCAGACAGTGCTGAGGAAAAATAAGCCCAACAAAATCCCTGTGGGCTCTGGCAGTCTAGCACTCTCTGCTTTGCTCCTCTCCGATTACCTCTGGAAGGCAGAAGCAAGGAGAAAAGTCCCATCATAATCCTCTCTTCCTCCTGAGTAGGCTCAAGCACTCTCAGCCAGCAGCTGTTACATGCTGATCCCCAAAGTTCTGGGGGCCAGCAAACAGTGAGTCCTAGGGAAACTGGGAAATTGCTAGTCGTAGTTTACTGGAGTGGTGTTATCTCTGCCTCACCATCCTAGCTGTCTTCCAATTGCCAGGAGGGCCAGCTGTTTGCTCAACACATCAAGTGAGGTGAAATCAGGGCACCCTGGCTGCTGGTTACAAAGAGGCAGCCAGGCTGGCAGTAGGCTCTGCTGGAAAAGGGCCTCTCTGTGAAGGCCTTAGAGCCAAGGCAGCAACCACTGACGCTGCTGCTTTTGCAAAACAGTCCAGACCTCAGGCCCACCTGGGACCTTCCTCCTAACACCTCTGGGCACCAGCAGGGCTAACCATGATGCTTGCTAAGACTGAAGGGGATTGAGAGAGGCACTGCCTCTCTGATTTATGCATATATTTATTTATTATGTTCATCTATTCATACAGAAGAAAGGCCATAGGCTTAGCATGACCCACTGTCACTGTACAGGAATGAAGGGCTTCCAGGATGCGCACCTTTTGGTCCTAAGATTAGGATGGCCTTGGGAAAACTCAGAGAATGAGTCACTCTGTGAACAAAAAGCCTCCTTATCTGAACCTGGTACATGGCTAGGTCCCAGAGGGACCTGGACTCCAGCTATCTGTGAGTGGCTTTTCTAGCTCAAACCTTTCTTCACTACTCTACCTCACGCATGGGGGAAGCTGGAGGGTAGAGGTGGGTCCTCCTGGCCAACCTGAGGGCTACTAAGAGAAATGGAAGAAGAAAGTGCTTGTGGTCTTTGTGGTAGGGAGGCAATTCTTTGGAGAACTATAGCCCATATAAAGCCCCACACAGGAACTGAGCTGGGGAGCGCCTGAGCCAACAGCCAGGCAGCTCAAGGGCCTTAACCTGTGTTTGAGTCTTTGTATAGCATTCCAAAGCCAGACAGAGGCAACAGGAAAAGATGTCTTTAAAATCTTTTGCCTCATACCTATTCTTCCCAGGGACTTGGAGGGCAAACTTAGGGGGAGAGCAGCCTTGGGGTGCCATGAAGCCATGAACAAGGGGTTTCTTTAGATCTGTTCTTGGATAGGCTCATCTCAAAGGGTTTCCATGCTGGAAGTTGTGGGCAGACATCTCAAGAGGCAAAGGGGGTGAGGTGAAGATGATTGGAGAAAGCTGATCTCATGGAGATCACTTTTCTCAGACTCCTAATTTGATAGGTCAGAGACCAAAATCTAGGGAGGCTGAATCACTAGCTAACAAAGGCATATTCTCACATGGCTAGAGACCCAGAAGTGGCTTTACTGCTAGATCCATGTTTCCTAGAAGCAGATGCCAAAGCCAAATGTTCTCTAGAAAGGAGAAAGTTCAGAAAATAAGCCCAGCCCTGGGCAGTCCTGTCTTGCTGGTGTCTCTGTGCTGTGCTGGGAGAGACACATTAGTGGAAAGACTTTTCTCCACCTAGTTTTTTTCCAGCTTGGTCTACTCCAACACTCACTCTGGGTGAAAGCCCTATACAGATTCCCCATCGTGGGGGAATTCTGCCCTGCTTCTCCATTTTCCAGCTTGAGAGTAAGATCAGCCTCTGTCCTCTGGAGTGGGAAATCACCCCTCCTTACTTCCCTAAGAGTCTTCTTGGAGGGGGAAGGATTTAAGACAAATTTGGTCCATTTGTAGGAACCAGAGACTTGAGAGTTTGCATGTTTGATAGAGACATAGAAATGACCAGACCTGAAATGTTCAGGAAGGTTTGGAGGAAAAGAAAGTGAAAGTGAACTTCCCTTTGAGCAGCTAGGAAACAACAGGAAGGATGGAAGCACATGGCTGAGAGAAGGAAGAAGAGAAAAACAAACAATAAAAGGACCCTTGGAAAACACCTCTGACAGCTACTGTATCCACTTTTAGCACTTGTGGCTGTTCTATTTTTGTGCTATTTTGGGTGAGCCCTGTACCTCCAAAAAGAAAACGTAGGAAAGAACCTGAGAATCGTCTCCAGGCAATGGCAAGGCTGTCCTCTTATTCTGGCAGCACTTCTAGGAAAAGCAACATCTGTAGAAGGCAACACAAGAAGAAAGAGCCTACCCTCTGCAACACCCTTAAGATCCCACAAGAATAAAGGAGTAGAAGGAAAAGCTCCTGTCTGGAGATGTGGCCAGGAGCCACCTTCTGGGCAGCCTCAGAGAGCTTCAGCGATCTGCACAGGCAGGCAGGGTGCAGAATCCCTGGGGAGGAGGGTACAGATTTCTGACACACACCGATGTCCTGATTTATTCACATAGGCCCTTGGAGCTCCCTTAGCAATTGCTGCCTCCCCATTCAGCTTCATACCTGGCTGGCCACTAATAATTTAGTGCAAATCACTCCAGTAAGACAGTCAGCTTCTCTAACTTCAATTCCCTCAGAGCTCAGCACAGCTGGGCACCTAGCTAGTCTTCATTAACACGTCTCTGGACCTGACTCTTCCCACCTTCTTTGCCACCACCCGAGAAGTTATCTCACATATAGTGTGGGCAGGGCGATGCATCATTATTTTTTTTTAACTTGAAGATTTATTTTTTTATAACTTTTTAAAACAGAGGAAACAACACACTCTCTGGGGAAGGTCAGGCAGGGAACTGGCCCTGGTAAGTAGTCCCCGTGCCTGGAGTTGAGAGCCCTGCCTGGGAGAGCAGCACACTGCCACATGGCACAGGGGACTTGGCAGACCATTCCTGAGCCACCCAAAGCTGCCACAAGTCGAAGGCACAAAAGCCTGCCAGCTTGTCGTGAAACAAGTGCCACTTGTTCTCAGTCAGCTTGTGGTCCCCAACTGAGGCCAAAAGCATCAACAACATCTCACCCAGCTCAAAGGTGACAACCTCCTCTTCTTAGGCATTGTGAAACAGGCTGCCGTTCTCTCCTTCCTGATGAGCTCCTGGAATAGGTACCTCCATGGGATCCAGGATCTGTTGATATTCCCACTTCCTGGCTCTGTGGCCCTGGAGCCATCAGGGAAGCATACTTGTAAAAACAGTACTCTCGGGGAAGAAGACAAGATGGCCGATCAGTGAGCAACAGAATACAAAGCCTCCCAGGAGAAACAATTCATATGCCAGAATAAAACACCCTGGAGAGACCCAGACAGAGGGAGAAAGATCCTCTTGACACAGGAAGAAATTAAAACGTAAAAAAGCTCATCAAATACTTCAGGACTACAACTTAAACAGCTAAAAACTGCAGGACACAGCATTTTCATGATGACCCACCAAGTTTGCACTAGTTTGAATCGGCGCTGGCCGGCAGAGCTGCCCAAACTCATTCATGCCGCCACTCACAGGAAGCACAGCAGTGCTGAAGTTGGGGATTGGTGAGCCCAACGGAGAGCAGAGAGCGGAGCCAGTGAAGGGACCTTTATTAATCCACAGTCAGTGCTGGGAATGAGACGCCCCACCACGGGAAGGGCACGACCAAATAGGCAACATGTTGGAATTGGGCAGGAGGAGCCTGAACTGGGAGTGACAGTGACTTCGGTTGGTTGCTCCCTCCCCAGAGCAGATTCGTATGATTTGCTTGGACTGGGCCGCGCCCCTGGCCGGGACCCAATGAGCCATCGCAAATTGATTCCCTGCGCCTAGCAAGCACTAACCGGGTGAAGGCACCTGAAGTTTGGCTGGCCCAGTGGGGAGGGGCAGGCATACGCAGCCTGCTTACACCTCAGTGACAAGAGCAGGCAGGAGAGGGCAGAGTTCCCTTGCCAGCATGTTTTGGAGGAAACATGGCAAACAGGGAAGGAGGCTGGGACCTGCACTGTAACCTGTGTGGAGGAAGCCAGGACCATGACAGGAGAGAGAGGCAGGAGGAGGCCCCCAGCCCAGAACCCTGAGAGCCCTGATCCAGGAGAGGGAAAAACAAGAGACTGAAGGTGGCAAACACGCAACATCAGACATGGTTTCAATGGACATTAAGAGATATCTTCAGGACTTTGTAGACGAGCTCAAAACTGAAATATTAAATCAGGTAAAGCAAGATATGAGTAGAGTAATAAAAGAAATGCTCTCAGGAAGCATCTCTTAGGAAGATACAGATGGAAGAAAGAAGGAACACAAAAAAAGGAGAGAAACATTTGATAACGAATATAAAGAAAATATAGAATACATGAAGCAGATTCAAAGAGACTATCAGGAAATTAAAAACTCCACTGAAAGCTGGCAAATCTCCATAAAAGAAAATAAGGATACACTATCAAAACTTGAAGACAAGTTTGCAATGTGTGATTATGAAAGGAAAGATCTCTTAAAAATAACAAGGAAATAGGCAGTAACAATACAAAGGCTAGAAGATGACAAGAGAACCTACAATTTAAGAAGAAGAAACATGAATGAAGAAGCAGGAATACATACAGGCAAATTACAAAGGCTATTCACAGAAATAATTAAGGAAAACTTCCCAAGCATGGGAAAAGAAAATGACATTCAGTTGTGTGAAGCATACAGAACTCCAGCCACCTACAACCAAAACAGATCTACACCCAGACATATAATAATCAAGATACCAGAAACTCAACATAAAAACAGAATATTAAAAGCCGTCAGAGAAAAGAAACACATAACCTATAAAGGTAAGCCCATCAGGATCATGACTGACTTCTCAACACAGACTATCAGATCAAGAAGGGCTTGGAGCGAAGTCTTCCAAGTCCTGAAGGAAGGTGGCCTCCAGCCCAGATTGATGTACCCTGCACAACTGTCACTAGAAATTAATGGAGAAACAAGATGCTTCCATGACAAAGAGGAACTGGGCAAGTTTGTGACCACCAATCCAACCCTGCAGAGAATGCTGAAGGACATTCTAGAGAGAGAGAGAGAAAAAAAATACCAGGATTTTAGGAACAGTGGCAGAAAGGCCTCAATGAGTGGGGCAGGCAGTAGAATGAAGGAGAAAACTAAACAAAGGCAGAAAAATAGCATAGCAGAAATGAGGCAGAGAAGGGTAACTAGAAACTCTAACATAGATGGTCTTGATACGCTATAATGTTAATAGTGCACCAGGATTTAAAACCCACATTACTCACACTACTCTGCTTAGATGTATTATATTCTGTTCCAGTCATTCTACCTGTACTAGATTTGAGAGCACAGACAGTAATCTTGAAAATATCAGGATATAGTAAGGTAATCATCCTTAATTTGCTATTAACTTAATCTGAAGCTCTGTAAAACCTACACTGTTTTACCATGACTGATCATAATCGAATCTGGTTTGTTGGATCACTGTTTTGTATTGATGGATTTTATTCAAAGCTGTTATGATTGATAGTATCAAGTCTGAGAGCATAGGCAACTGCACTTAAGATGACAAGATCCACTAGAATATCCACTATGGTTTGATTATTACCTGCCTTTGAAGTTTTATACTGTCTACAATGTTTTATTTTACTAATATTGTTATTTACTGCTATACTTAATTATACTGCCATATTCAATTATGACTGATGATATAGACAATTCTACTGAAGATAATAAGAAACAACATAGTAATCATTGTAGATCACCTTGTACTGTGGCTTCATATGACTTTTTGGTTTCATATTTTTATAGGAATTTGTTTTGTTTTGTCTTGCTAAGTTTTGTTTTTCCCTCTAATACAGAAAGGATAGAAACACACATAGAGATTCATGCATGCATAGTTGTTTATACTCTCACTGTTTGACTATCTACTTTGTATGCTTTAATTTTGTAATGTGAACAACTATTTCTAAGAGGACAGTATGTAATTTATCAACTAGTAATTTCTTATTATCTTTTTTTTGGAATTCTGTATTATCTCCACCTTTTACATGCTTTTGTTTCTCTTTAAATAAAAAAAAGACCCACATTACTCACACCACTCTGTTTAGATGGATTATATTCTGTTCTATTCATTTTACTTGTATTAGATTTGAGGGCAAACAGTTACCATGAAAATAGCAGGATATAGTACAGTAATCATCCTTAATTTCCTATTAACTTAATCTGAAGCTCTGTATAACTTACACTGTTTTACCATGACTGATTATAATCAAATCTGGTTTGTTAGATTGCTGTTTTGTATTGACAGATTTTATTCAAAGCTGTTATGATTGATAGTATCAAGTCTGAGAGTATAGGCAACTGCACTAAAGATGACAAGAGTCACTAGAATATCCACTCTGGTTTGATTATTACCTGCCTTTGAAGTTTTACATTGTCTACAATGTTTTGTTTATACTAATATTGTTATGTACTGCTATATTCAATTATACTGCTATATCTAAATATGCCTGATGATATAGACAGTTCTATTGAGGATGACAGGAGACAGCATGGTGGCCTTTGTGGATCACCTTGTACTGTGGTTTTATATGACTTTTTGGTTTCATGTTCTTATAGGAATTTGTTTTGTCTTGCTGTGTTTTGTTTTTCCCTCTAATGCAGAAAGGATAGAAATGCATGTGGAAACTCATTCATGGATAGCTATTTGTGGTCTCACTGTTTGAATGTCTACTTTGTATGCTTTGATTTTGTGGCTTGAGCAGCTATTTCTGGGAGGACAGTATGTGGTTTGTCGGCTAGTGATTTCTTACTGTTTATCTTTTTTTAAATTCTGAATCATTTCTACCCTTTTCCTGTTTTTTTTTCTTTAAAAAAAAAACCCACAGTGCTCTCCAAATGGGCAGCTGCCACGGCCTTCATCAAAATATGTGTCTTGTTGCTCATTGCTTCTTTGTCTGTCTGAGTTTCTGCTTCTCTTCTTTCTCCTCCACCCAATACTCACTTAGAATCACAAAGTTCCATGTGATTGGGCACTCGGGGCAGGACTTTGTGACCTTGCTCTCCAATCCTTGGCCCTCCTCCACCTCAAATATACCTGAGACAGTAGGTGTGGTGGCAGCTGAAGAGGATGTGAAGTGGGGCTGGTGGGGTTGGCTTTCTCCTACATCACCTCCCTCAGATGCCACACATCAGGTCCTTATTTCACTGCATGCCAAAGGACAGTTCCATGTGGTTCTCATAGGCTGTGATACAAGATTTTATATGCTGGGACCTCTGGGCTGTATCCATCAGATGCAGGACATGTGACCTGCATATGTTGCAGGTGTGGCCATGCAGGCACACACAGTTCCCTGTGCAGACACTGTCCCACAGTGGCCTCCAGACAGAGGTGCTTCTTGGTCTCCACTATGGCTGGCTTCTTCTCTGACTCAGCCTTGGACTCCGAGCCCTGTCTGAGACTCTGTGCAGCCAGAAGCCATGCAGCCCCAGTAGGGCTGCCCGTTTACAGCTCTAGCTAGACTCATGCCCACTTGTATTAATCTCCTGGAGTGGACCCTAATGGAGGGGAGATTTCAGGCACCATAAGGGATGGTTTTGCAATTGCATGTGTAGCACCTACTCCTGCCTGTCTCAGGGGCTTGCTCGTATCCACAGCCATCTCCATACACACAGTACCCTCACTGGAAATACTTGCACACCACACCGTAGGGACTGTCAGAGAGGTCACACGAGTAGCCAGTTATCTGCTTCCTTACAAACTCCATGCATGAAATATCTGTCTTTGGCTTCTTTCCAGGTTGTTCTGGAGCAACTTGTGTTTTCTCTTTAACCACTTGTCAGCTTCTCTGTCAGAATCACTGTCTGAGGAGCTTGAAGGAAGAAGTCCCTTTGAGTTAGGCACTGACCCCTCACCTGCAGTCCACAGCCTCCTGCTCCTTCAGGTCCCCCACGATGATTCTAAAATAGGGGACGGGAACTGGGCGTGGTGATGCACACCTATAATGCCAGCACTGAGGAGGCTGGGGCAGGAGAGTCACAAATTTGAGCCCAAGCTAGACAACTTGGCAGTTTAATCAGGGCAATGGATTATTGGAAGCAGACCAGGTGATCTAAACAAGTAACTGCCAGTTCTACACTTCTGTGCAGTACTGGATCACCTCACTCATCCATGTGTGAGACAGTTATATGGATTTGGAGCAAAAAGACCCACAGCTTATATCACAGCTCTGGTGATTCTTAGCTGAGTGGTCTTGGATGAGTCAATTTATCTCTCCAAACTAACTTTTTGTCTATAAAATGAGGGCCAATAATAATAAGAAGAAGAATATCTCCATCCCAGAGATGTTGGGAGATCCTGTACATGAGCAGGTTTTATAACCTACACAGGACTATTCAAGTTGAAAGGTCACAGTAGGAACAACAATAATAATAGCACGTCCCTTTAGATATAAATGCTTATTATTGATATCAGAAACCAGAAGATCACAGTTGATACATTTATTGTTGACTCTTTGCCCAATGAGATCTACTACACTGTCACTGCTTCCTGGTAAGGACCTGAAAGAGCTGGTCAGCAAATGCTGGTCTCAGGCTTTAAGCTGGAGGTATTTTCCACCCACCAGAACCTCTCCCACACTGCTATCATTTGACGGCTGACTCCTAAAAACCTATTCCCTAGGTAACAAAGCCAACAATACATGACAGTCCTTGTGTTTGAGTGTACTTCGTGTAAAGAGAGCAGATCCTCCAGGAATGAATAATCATTTGTACAACTCAAAAAAAAAATGCTGATAAACTCACAAAGTCTTGTTATTGCTAAATGCTAATTGCATTCCCTTGGGTAAGCACCATAAAAAATTCATTGCAGTTTTCAGAAACGAGATGCCAATTGCATTTTAATTGCTAAAGAGAAAAGAGTAGGGGAAAGGCTTTACCAGGAAAATGCTAACCTGGCATAAAACTCAGAAAGAGAGTTCCCCAAACCAACAGCACTATTCTGAAGCAAGACATAAGATGGGAAGTGGGCCTTTGGGGGAAGCCAATCCTCCCCAGGAGAGCACTGGTTCTCACACTGCAAACCTCAGCGTTTTTCATTGCAGATTGTGTGACATGTAGATTTAAATTTAAAGAACTAGACAGGCACCTGTCACAATTCTGGAGTAGATAAAAAAGACTTAGCACCATAATGTCAAGAAACATGGATACGAGGAAAAATATATTTCTCTCCTAATAGCTTGTACGTGAGAGGGAATGGGGTAAAAAAAAGTTGGACCAAGACCATGTATCACTTCAATTTAATAAGAGAATTCTTTGGACCAGTTCACAGAACCGTCCTTTTAAAATTGACACTATATTCCAACTTCAGTCTGCTTGCTTTATAATAAGAAGAGGAAGAACAGGAAGTAGGTGAGACCAACAGGGATTTGGGAGGAGTCTGACTTCCATGGGCTTAATCTGGGTTGTCCAGCACCAACCTCATATACCCAGAGCCCCAAGCTAGGATATCCTCTAGGCTGGCACTTAACCCACCCTAGGACACAGGAAGAAGGCAGGACTAGGGGTACACTTTGGGTACATCCTCCCAAAAGATGCACAAGGGGCTAAGGAAGAGATTGGGCAGAAAGGCAAGCTTCCAGCTGCTCTCCACAGCCTCTTCTGTCTTCCCCTGGCCCCCAACCACTTTCAACCCGTTCCCAGCCTGGCTCTTGAGAAGAGAGGAGAGGAACTAGAAGTCATGGCCTGAGAGGAGAGGCCCAGTGGCTGCTGCCTGTGGGTGGTGACAGTCATGCGAGCAGTGGGAGGTGACTCACACTTTCTTCATCTGCAGGATTGCTGCTTTTTCTCCAGTTAGTGGACCTGCCAGAGAGCCCAGGAGATAGGAGACTGCATTAATATGCAGTGAGATTGGAGGAAACCATGGGACTTAAGAGTAGGGAGTCCTAGATCAAAAGGGAAAGAGGATCAATGCACAACACAGCACTACACGTGCTAGCCAAAGGACTTTTATTTTAGTTAATCACTCAGCCTTTCATCTCTAACAAATGAGATTAAAAATATCTGCTGCAGTAGATTTTCGTAAGACTTGAATGAGAACATGGACATGTACATCCCCTGTGTTCTCTGAAGTGTATTATCTACCACCTGCTCCTATACCCAACTTTGGACAAAGATGCTTTTCATCATCAAGGCCCTGCCTTTATAAAACACTTAACACAAATACTGTGCTTTGATACACATTATCACACTCAGCCCTCCCACTGAACAGATGAGACCTAGTGTCACATAAGAACTTAATGAGATGCAGAACTCAAATCATTACAGCAGCACATAAAGTAACTGAGATGGTTATGGCCAGGAAACAGGTTTAGCAAGGGTAGAAATTTGCCAAAATTCACACAAGCAATGGCAGCTCTAAGCTACAGCTTCAGGTCATTCTTAAACTGAAAAAATTCAATGTCATGAGCATCACTTCTGCCCCCTTCTGTTCTGGGAAACATTCCCCAGTCCCCTCTCCAGCCCACAGCAGGGCCCACCCAGGCTAAAGGGACAAGGTTCCCAGTATCCAAGGGACACAGCCTTTAGAAACACCCTGACCTCACACCTGCCCCATGCTCACCTGCACAGTGTCATGGATCCAGTCCAGGAACTCAGCCACCTTGGTGTAGACACCTGGGCGATTGGGCTCTGCACAGCCACGACCCCAGCTGACCACCCCCACCAGATGCCATGTATCCTGATTGGCGCATACCAAGGGGCCCCCACTATCCCCCTGAGGGATCCAGGCATGGAGACAGAAAAACAGCCAGTCAGATCTTCCTGGTGGACAACACATGGCCACCATGGATAACGGACTTTCTCGGGGGCCCCACCTAATTCCTACTTGGATAACGGCTGCTCACCCCCCATAATCCCTTAGTGGGAGTTCTCCTTCTACAAGGGCTGTGGGATCTACCACAAGCACAGACCAGGGGTCAAAGCTGCAGGGGGCCCCATCCCCTCCTCCACCACAGGCCACACCTGGCATGCATCGGCCCTCCCATCCAGGTAGCCCGCACACAGCATGCGAGAGGTAAGGGATCCGCTGTAGACACATGAGCTGTTGCAGATCTGAGTGCTGAGCAGGGGCACCACCGCACCCTGCAGCGTGTCTGAGCTGTGGCCTGTGGGAGACACCAGAAGAAGGATGCGGGGCACACAGCAAGGCCAGGAAGGTGGATCAGCAAGATGGGAGGGATCAGAGGTGGCAAAGACACAGTGACCTGAGGACAGGAGCCCAGATAGGAGAAGTGGGCCTCAGCCAAGGAGCAAATGGGGCTGGGAGCAGTGAGAAGGGGGATAGAACTTACCAAACATTTCAGTAGGGCACTCCTGGGGCCAGAGGAGGGGTTGCAGGAAGGCCTGGCTTTTAGCTGTTCTCCCTCAGAAAAACCCAAGAAAGGGGGACAGGACTCCCAGGACTAGCACTGCCACCTGGCTGGGAAGTGGAGGTGCCTCCCTTGGAGAAGGGTGCCTCCCCCACCCCTCTGGCACTGAGGGCCCTGGGAGCTGACTCACTATAACTGGGGTCTGTGTGGCCCCAGCCAGACACCCAGCACTGGGAGCCTCTTGGAAAATGCTGCTCCTCTGCCGGCAGGCACACGGCACTGACGGTATCTGCAGAGAGGCTTATGCTCTAGTCCCATTCGGGTTCAGCTTCCCTCTTGCAGAGCCTAGGTGAAAATCTTCTGGCCCCCTTCCCAGCAGTTCAGGCCCCCACCAGCCAGGCTCTCTAGGCTGCTGCACAGGTCAAGCACCATCTCACCTTGAGGATGACCAGTAGGAGAGGTCAGCATGCATACCACAGTGTGCATGGCACCCTGGAGAGCCAGGCAGCACATTTACCCAGCTCACACCTGGGGACTGAGAAGAATGGCCTTTCTTTCGGCCCTAGGAACTCAACCCTCCCACTGAGGAGACCCATTTTGGCCTTTATCCAGAATGTCTGATCCTCCTTGGGACAGTATTTCCAAAAATAAGTGGCATATCCTTTGGTGAGCACCAAACAGGATTTCAGGTAGTCAACAGACATGCCATCATATGAACATGGATTCACTTGGAACCAGAGCTACTTCCTTTTCAACTTTCTTTCAGGCTCGCTAACCCTATCGTGGAGAAAAACACCATTTGGTGCTGGTCTGCATCTCTCCGAATACTGTCCTTCTCCCACAGGAACAGAAGAGATCAGGCTGGGCTTGGTACCTTCTGCTGAGGATGACGGCTCCCTAGATCTTAAACACTTCCTTGTCTTCACACGATGTGGTTTTGTGGCTACTGTCTATCTACTATAGCATTATAGGCTCTTCAGTTGGCAGTTTCTTCTTTTATGTATACTTATCTAAATCAATTTAGAAATAGTAACTATGAAAAATGGCATGTGGTTAAGATTTGTGAAATGCGTATAGCAAAGACTACTGTTTGGGAAACCCTAGCCCAAAGACTGGACAAAGCAGGGTTGTGTGTGTGACTGTATAACTGCGTGTGGAAGTATGTGCATGGGCACATGTGTGTGGTGCAAGCATGTATGTCTAGGAGTGTGTATGTGAGAGTGCATGGGGGTACGAACACATGAGTGTGTCTGTGTGCAAATGACTGAGTATGTGCATGTGTGTGGGGGGAGGAGAATCCCCATGTGCAATGCATGATGGGAGGGTGCCTGCTGGGGCACCAGCAGCTTGAACTCCCCCTTCCAGGTAGGTACTATGGCGGGAGCTCTGGCCTCTATTAGGGTAGCATGCTAGGAAACTGTTTGCCATGGACCTTTGAGGAAACACCCTTGTTAGTAAAACTCTTTCACCAGGGTTGTTATGAGGGTTGAGAGAAGGAACGTTTGGAAAAAATAAATCTCTTTAACTGTATCAGGTCACAAAATGACTGGGACCCGGGACCAGCCTGGTCACAGGGTGATAAAGCCTTTTGGTAGATGAAGAAGCAGAGAATCTCTGCTTCCAGTCTGTAGCCCCACTATGAAAAGGACCCAAACCTTTGTCTCCAAAATAGCCCACACAAGAGTTTGTACAAATTATGGTACAGAGAAATAGCCTGTGCAAATTATGGTTCAGGAGAATGCCAAGTTTCTATGTCCCCCAAATGAATAGAATGTTTCAAGGTTTATAGCATTAAGAGGAAACATCAGACACCCACTCATCTGTCCTCCTGCCCAAGCACCGCAGCCCCTGCCTGCTCAACCCAGAGCCAGGGTCTCACCCGAGAAGTTGAGTGGCGTCCGGAGCCTCAGGAGGGCAATGTCATAGTCATGACTCTGGGCACTGTAGAAGGGGTGGGGGATGATTTTCTCCAGCATGGCTCCCTGGTGAGGCCTGATGGCACTGTGGCTGACCAGCCCTGCATGAACTTGCCAGCTGGAAAGGCGAGACAGCCTGAAACTGTACACAGGAGCCATGCTGAGCCCAGGGAAGAAAGCGGCAGGAGAGGTTGAGGAGAGTGAGGTGGTGGATGGAGGAATCTGGCCAGGGAAGTCATTAGTGGGGGCCCCTATCAGCAGCCTGTGAGCTCCTGAGATCCAAGGACCATGCTTCCTAGCATCACCCCAGCAACTGGCAAGATACTGGACATACACGGGTAATCAAGGACTGATGGGTGGAGAACAAGGCACTAAGGGCTACCTATAACTATCACTCCCCCTTTCCACTATAATCGCCCTCCAACTTTCACAGCAAACAGTACAGGGTCTTGCATGATATAATACTCCAACCTGAGTCAAAAACACTTCCTCCGATCCTTCCTTTCCATCTACTCTGCGTAAACCTGAGGGAAAGATGCCCTTCCCCCAACCTCAGCCACTGTCAGGTGGATATTGTCAAAGAGCTGGGGCATTGCTTCACTCCCCCAGCTGGCATTTATCAAGCAACTGTCACTCCCGTAACCGCTCTAGGCCCTAGGGACACAGCAGTGGGGAAATCTACAGAGGGATTAAGTATCGAGCAAGACCTAGAGTCATTGCTCCTGTGGCGCTTCCAATCTAAAGGGGGAGAAAGATGTTCAACAAGAAATTACAGGGAAATGGCTTAATTACAGTGGTGGTAAACATTAAGAAAGCACAGAATTCTTGGAATGTGAAAGCATTTTTAAATACAGAAGATTTTATGGTAATTATGGTTCACCATTATACTGCTTTGATGTCTTATGTCTTCATTCATTGGAATGGTTTTACTCTGTTTTGTTTGATCTTAATATATGTGATCATATGAATAGTTACTTTGAAGACAAGACAATATGGCAGCCAGTGTTGATTTAATATCATCTTGCTCTGAAGTCCGACCATGCTTTTGTTTTTCTATTACCATTGGTTCTATCATGTTGCGTCTTACTGGATTTTAATACGTATGATAGTAAAAACAAAATTTTTATGGAAAATGAGATAATATAGCAGCCATTGTTCATCTTTGGCTATATGGCTCAGAATGTCTAGGAATACTTCCATTCTCTTGAGTTGTTTATTCTACTTTGTTATGTTTGACATTATTGTGTGTAAAGCTAAGCTCAACTATTTCAAAGAAAGAGACATTATGGTAGCTACTGTTAATATCCAGTTGTCTTGTTGTGAAGCGCTGTGTTGCTTACATTGTTCTGTTCTGATCTGCTTACATCTGTCCTCTTTTGTTTTATTCTCTTTTAAAAATTTTTTAAAAATTAAAAAAAAAATAAAACGTAAAAGTGGAATGCACATCAAAAAGCGATCTTTGCACTATTACTGCTGTTCCTGCAGAGCCAAACTTGGCACTGGGCAGGTAGAACATCACCCTTGCCCACTTGGAGTGGACCCCTGGAGGCAGACAGTTGCAAATTTTGTATAGCACATACCAACACCCAGCTAAAAAAGGAAACTGAAACTCTTAACTCCCCAGTGGCCCCTGAGACTTACCTGTGCATGCAATGTGCAGCAGTCACCACCCAGTGGGGTGCCAGCACCGAGCCCCCACACATGTGCCGGGAGCCGAGGGTCACACTGGCCTGCCACGGCCAGCGTCCAGGAGCCACGGCCTGCCCACCAACTATCCGAGAAGCCAGAGGCCTTGCCCCACACTCTGCCAACAGAGAAGAGCGAGACAGGGTACCAGATGCTAAGGGGGCCAGTGTGAGCCACCTGGGGTTATTATTCCCAGTTCTACACAGAGAGATAGGAAGATAGAAGTGCTGATTATCACAGGTTATGGGCTTGCTGAGAGCAGGGACCAGGACTGCGCGATCTATGGAGCCCTAATGCCCACCCCACAGGAGGGTTCAGAGTGTCAGCATGTGCGGGAATGTGTGGGAGGACCCAGGAACAGGTGAGTAAACAAGTGGAGAGACCGGAAACAGAAACTCCACGGCTGCTTCCCATTTGGCCCCTAAGTCACCACCTGCCTTGAAGCTGCTAACAGGTCACTCCAGAGCCAGGGGTAACTCCACCTTTGGGGTTCTCCCAAAGAAAAGGCCAATGAGTATCAGAAGCAAAGGCAGAGCAGCAGTCATGAAGCAAAGAGCTCATCAGCCAGCATAGCAGCTGATGGGAATGAGCCAAACAAATGCGCTCTCTGAGCAGACTATCTCTGCAGGACGCAGCCCAGCAGGTACATGGGCAAGCAGCAAGGACCCCCAGTCCAGACCCTAACTGAGCCTCCCTCAAGGCAGCAGGGAGACTCCTCCCACCACCACCTACCTGGGCACAGGGCTTGACTCACCAGAGCATTTGAGGGAAACAATTCTGCCAGAAGTACAGTTGTCCCTGAAAAACAGAGGTGCCAGCAAGAAGCCAGGTAAGGTCACCCTGAGGCCACATGCAGCCAACGGCAGGGGATGGGGTGTTGGCGCATTTGGGGAACAGTTCTTTTCTTTCTTTTGGTACTGGTAATCGAATTCAGTCCCTTGCGCCTGCCAGGCTGTCTCTGTGCTACTGAGCTATATCCCCGACTCCAGGGCACAGTTCTTAAGGCTCTCATGTAGATACAGCCTTAAAAATGCCACCAGTTTCTTCCAACTCCAGCCAAATGGCTGCACCCCTCCTCATAACCATTCCCAGAACAGCAGGTCACATCCTAACCAATCCTCCATGACCCTGGAAGGTCAATTCGCTAGGGCTCAAATTTACAGAGTGGTAGTTACAGATGAGAAGCCCTGTGGTTTCCACTAGATGGCCCTGCATAAGTCAACACATGTCCTCGGGGGACCTGGATGGCCACTGAGGAGTGTGCACAGCTCTTTGCCCCACTTTCCTTCCCGTATCCATTGTCCATGACCCACGCCTGCCCTCCTGGCTTTGCAAATTCTTATTTTTTACCCCCCTTTTCCCCTCTCTCGCTTTGTATGAGTCTCAACTTCCTTTTGACCAAACTACTTACCTCTTTCTCCTCCCTCCAGGAGCTCAATATCTGCATCCTTTTGGTTTCCAGTTTCCCAAATCCATAGCCCTCCTGCCCTGGAGGAGGTAGTCCCAGCCCTACCTCCACTGCCCACCCCGAAACCTAAGACTGGGACATAGTTGGCCTCCCTGCCTGCAGTAGGTTTCTGAGGATGTGCCCTCATTTTGGAGGTGGGTAGGAGGGCCTGAGAGAACAGCTCGGCGGGAAAGTCAGTCCAGGACGAGAGGTCTGCAGAGCCATGACAGTACCCTGGCCCAGGAGACCTCTGCTCAAACTGAGGAAACCAGGCAGGAAACAAGGTCTCTTAGCTTGGGCTCCACTCATCCCAGTTTACCCTGAGGGTTTGGGAAAGGACCTGCTGCTTCCCGAGCCCTCTTCTCTTACACATTCTCAAGGATCCAATTTGCTCTTAGTCAGAACAATTCAACCGTTCTTCCCTGAGACATCACAAGTTCAAACTCAGACTAAGCAATTTGGTGACTTAGAAAGTCCCTATCTCCAATTAAAAAAATGAAAAGGAGTTGGGGACCTAGCTCATTGCTAGGACTCTGGGTTCAGTCCCCAATATCATCAAAAAAAAAGGAGGGGTGCAGATTGTAAGATCTTTTGGCTTGGAAACGGGCTTGGTTTCAAGATTTGTCTTTGCTATTAGCTATGTAAGCCTGGATAAGATTGTTTCACTTCATTTAGCCTCAGTTTTCCCAGCTGGAAGAGGACATAAGAGCATCATTCCAAATCATGAGACAATCCCAGCCAACCCTGTCTTTCTTAGGTGAGCAACAGCATACAGTAGCCGTGACCAGCAGGACCCATGGGAACCAGGTTCGTCACTTGTGTCTGGGAACTGTGTCTCTCTGTTCTCCTTCTTCCCCCAATGTCCTCACTGCAAGTTTCCCTTGAAAGAAGACTCGTCTGGACTGCTCACCGGTGGGCACCTAAGGTCCCCACTCCCCTGACCTCCTCAGAAGCCCTACCTGGGCTGCCACAGCTCTCCTAGGGGGCCTCCCAGGCTGGGCAAGAGCAGAGAAAATGCCTGGGAGCTGCTGAGGCTGAGGTCAGACAGGTCCACTCCCTTGTGATGAGCAAGTCTGGGTAGAGGAAGGAAGCAGAACAGAAGGTCACCTTCTTAAACTACGGTGTGAGCAGTGCCGGTGAATCACAACCACAGTGCACCCAAGCAACAGAGCAAGACTGTGACGATGTCTTCTTCTGAGATTCACGTTTGTTTCAAAGCAGCCATGTTCAAAGGAGAGGGCCAGGCTGGGACAACATCATGCCCAGAAGCTAAAGGGGCCAGAATGATCTATTGGTGCTGGCTGAGCACTTCCACATTGGCAGGCAGACGGTCTCCAAGTCCAGTTCCCTTACCCACCAGCCAGCCTCCACTCCCCCAGACCCCAAGTTCAGCTCCAGTTACCTGAGATGCCCAAGGCTCCGGCAGATCTGCACCCCCAGGGCAGGGCTCCAGCCCTCATCGCAGACCAAGAGCCAGTCTGGCCGGGGCCTCACCTGCACTTCCAGCAAGAAGTCCTCCCTGTTTATTCTGAAAGATACTGAACCACAGCATGAAATCCATATCCCATCTGCTGCAGGGACAGGAAGAGCTAGACCTGGGGCTCTGTAGGACCCAAAGAGGCCTCCCTGGTAGCATCTGGGTCACCACAGTTAAGGTTCCTAGTCCCTGAGTGTCTGTCTGACCAGCCCTAATCACAATATAGGTCCCATCTGCAGAGATGGACCTATATTTCAGTTTTCAGTTTTATTATCAGTCTTCCGATTTCAAATATGTCACAATAATAATTGCCATTTATTGTCTACTTTTCCTAGGAATTGTGTCCCCTCCAAAAAATTTTTGTTGACACCCCCAGTCCCAATGTTATCATATTTGAAGACAGAGCTTTGACGATACATAAGATTAAATGAGGTCATCAGAGTAGGGGCCCTGATCCAATAGGTCTGGTATCCTCATAAAAAGAGACAGGGACAGTAAAAGGTTCTCTCTCTCTCTCTCTCTCTCTCTCTCTCTCTGTGTGTGTGTGTGTGTGTGTGTGTGTGTGTGTGTGTCCTAGCATAGAAGAATGGTCCTGGAGGACCTAGCAAGAAGGCAGCCATCTAAAAGCTAAGAAAAGAGCCCTCCCTAGAGACTGGATGGGCAGCACTTGTTCAGACGTCCACCCTCCAGCCTGCAATCCCGGCTATGTCCCAGTTAGTGATTGTGACACCCTTTGGGAAGGTTCAAAAATTCTAAATCTAAAATCTGTTTTGCAGGGTTGGACTTTGTCACCACCTTCACACCAGAGGAGGGAGAGACAGATGGCGGTGCACCGATGGCCTTTTGTTTTGGTCCCTTTGTCCCAGCCAGAAAGGGACTCCTGAGAGCTGTCCTGGGGCAGAAGAGGAGAACACCCCACCTGTTTTGGGAAGTGAGGGCAGCAGAGCGTCCTCAGCGCTGGCCTCCAAGCAGCCCGGAATCGGATCCTCATCCTGCGAAGTTCCAGAGGTGGGCTGAGAGGCTGCTGGCCACAGATACAGAACTTCACGGAAAGACAGACAAAGGGTCACAGAGGAGAGGCTGGAGCAAGGGGAGAGGTCGAGGAGTAGGACATGATGCTCCCGTGCCAGGACTGTGCCTGGGACCCCTCATCACCCACCTCGCCCTAAGGCAGGCCTAGCCAACCCACTGAAGAGTGGCAGTGACTTACGCTTTCTTCTCTTGCTGTCTACACAGAGTAGATGAAGGCGTATGTCCCCTCTATCTATGACACCCACTTAGCACCTGCTTCTGTCTCTCAGAACCCCCCAGATCCTGTCCTTTGTCCCTCCCCAGACCACAGAAGGGCCCACAGCACTGACCTAAGAGCCATGAGCCAACTCCCATGCCGGCCAGCATCCCCACGGCTCCCAGCACTGCACAGCCACGTCGAAAGGAGCACCAGTACCCTGCCTGAGACACTGTGGAGGAAGCAGAGGGTGCCTGGGCTCCCTGCTCCTCCCAGCAGCCTTACCTCACCCTGAAGCATCCACTGAGCACAGACTAGAGCCCTCCCTTCCCTCCTTAGCAGGAATGAGTGAGGCAGGTCCTGATCCCCGAAGCCCACAAAGCCCATTTGGTCCCCAACACCAGGAGGCAGCAAAAGCAAGTGAGGGCAGAGTAAGATCCTGCTCACCATAATCATGTGGGACCAACCCGGTGGGAACATAAGGGATACAGGAAGATGACCCTTCCCTGCTCCACCCTGTCACTCCTCTATGGCCCAGTCTGGCCTACCAGGTTGCAGCCGGTCTCCTGGCTCTGCTCTGCAGGTCCTGGGTTCTGGGCCCTCCTCTGCATACTGGGCTTCCATAGGGGCTTGGCCATCCAACTTCAGGCTCTGGGAAAACAGACTTCAGATACCCAGGATTCCCACACCAAGGGCTGCCACGAGAAGTTCCAGCCCACCCCAAATCCCACTCTGACCTCAGCCCTGCCCTGCTGCCACCTCAAGACTTTATTCATCTTGGGGCCTGCCTGTGTGCTCCCACAAATGTCCCTCCAGGCCCTTTCTGTTCTCCAGCCCCTAGCTCCATCCGTCTTACTCTCACATAGCTCTGAGTATAAGAGTGAAGACTGGAGTCCAGCCATGGCCCACTCCAAAGCCCAACCTTTCCAGGAACCCTTGTTTCATTAACTACTCCCTCATTTTTCTTCCAAGACATTGGCTAGGATACCTGAATGTCCAAAGCCAACTTCAAGATTCTACCCTCCTTCATTTCTGTCCATCTCAGAGGAAGAAGCACCTTTCTCCCCCTGCAACCACCCACCCATTTATTCATTCAGCAAATATTATTTAACCCCATTGCACAGACCTTTAGTAACTTCCAGGTTAAGTCAACATGGCCCACCTCAAAGAACACACACTCTTTTCCAAAAAGCAAGAGTAATATTAACAGAGTGGAGTACATTAAGCTCTAGAAAACAAGTTCAACAAAGCTACAGTGGGCATTCAAAAGAATAAAAGCTCACTTTTCACTGATGAGATTCAGGAAGACTTCCTAGGAAAGGAAGCCTCTGAGACAGGCCTTCATAGATGAGTAGGGTTTGGGTGGTCCAAGCAAAGACACGGGAAAAAAGCATAGGGCGGAATAAGTCACATACGTATGTCTGAAGCTCTTGAGTCATAAACAAGAGAAATCGAACATGAGATCTCGATAAACACTAGATGGTTCAAACCTAGGTCTGCAGCCTGCTATGTAAATTTGGACAACTCAGACAAAATCTTCAAACGTTTTCTCATCTACAAAATAAAAATGACAACTCCTGCTTCCTAATGAGTAATCTCCTCCTCTCATACCTCCTCTCCTACCTTCTCTGTCTCTGTCTGTCTCTCTCTCTTTGTATGAGCACAGGGTCCCCATCTTTAAAGTACCCAGGCTCAGACCAATCGAGTGTCCATGCCAGGGTTCACCAGGTCTCTGTGATCTCACTCCCCTTCCTTCTGCCAGTGCCAGCTCCCTCCACGGCCCGGCTTAGGACCATGCTGACACATACACGCCACTCCTCAGAACCCTTAGTTACTCTCACTCCACAGAAACTGCTCCAGCTCTCCCTCTCCCTGAACAGGTGATGCAGCTCAGCTGGAGGTCACTCCTCCCGGGGGACTGGCACAGCCTGTTCACCACCTCACCGGACTATACA
Organism: Hydrochoerus hydrochaeris; assembly: GCA_004027455.1. Lineage (NCBI taxonomy): Eukaryota > Metazoa > Chordata > Mammalia > Rodentia > Hydrochaeridae > Hydrochoerus > Hydrochoerus hydrochaeris. The sequence goes on from PVLA01002508.1 coordinate 205,487, forward strand.
CGCCAGGCCCTGGCTCAGCATCTGGCACAAAGGACAATTCAGCTAAAGTACATAAAAGGGAAAGAGGGTGGAAGGGAATGGTTTTATAAACCATCAAACACAATGCAAATGTTATCTATAATAATGTTAATAAAATACATATAACCATTAGATCCTTCTAGGAGCTTCAATCCAGGATGGATAACCTGCAAATCACCTTTCTCTGTCCATATACAGGGTGGGCCACTGATCATAGAAGCCTGAAACACTGACTCCAAAGCAATGTTGGCTTAGAGTGAACAGGTGTCAAAGGAACACCCTTTTCTCACATGAACCCCCTCGCTAGGCCTGCTTCTGTGCTCTACTGAGCAGCTTTTCTAACCCTCTGGCTGCTGCAAGGAAGGTCTTTGCCAGGCTTGCTTAGGACATACCCCTCCAAATCACCTGAAAATAATTTCACTGGACCCAGAGCCACCTATACCAGTTCAGTGCACTGCCAGGGCTGCAGCCCACCACCTTCCCAAGGCCTGAGCTAACAGCCCTGCCCACTGTCTCTGCACCAATCAGAGTCTGGACCTGGAAGACCGGCCCTCCCACCAGAAGCTGGCCTTGCTCCTCCAGGGGAAACCCGGCAAGGTTTCCAGGCTACGGCAGGCATTCCCTCTGTGGGTGCAAGCAACGAAGCTGAAGGGCAGGAGGCTTGGGGAAGCTGGTCGGAAAAAGTAGAAAAGTGGCAGCAAGGTGTATGTGAGGTTCGGCTTTGCTCTCTAGGAAGATGGTTTCTCTGGAGCTGCTGTCCCTCAAAGCAGAGAGGTGAGCCCCAGTTTAGACAGTATTCTGGGGATGCCCGGCCTTTCCTCCTGTCTCGGTATCCAGGGAGGCTAGGCTTTACGCCCACCCTCCAAGCAAGCTGGCCTTCCCTGACCAAGCTCACGTGAGCCTGAAAGTCTGATCTGGAATGGTATGATGTATAGCACTTCTCGGTCCTCTTTCAGAGCAGGGATTCTAATGTAATAAGATTTACTAAGCACCCTCTGTGTGCAAAGTACTTTGCCAGGCCTACAGGAAAAGAAAGAGGACACCAAAGAGCAGTCTCTGGGGAGAAAGCAACAGGTTAGCCACACAGGCAGGGCACACTGCTAGTCCTGCACCAGAGCTGCCTGAGGAGAGTCCTCCCACCAGCCTGGAACCCACAGTAAAGGGGAGCGGAAGAATGAGAGAGAGAACGGAGCGGGGATGGCACAGAGGTAGAGCCTTACCATGTGGGCCACTGGCATTGATGTAAGGCTTCAGGGTCTGCTGGGCAGGTCCTGCTCTGGTCCTTCTGTCAGCATTGATTAAATAGCCAGCCAGCCTGGTTGGTGGATGCAGTCTCCGGGGTTCACACCCAGCCCCTCCCATTTTCCTCCTACACATACACTCACACACAGACATGAGCCAGAAAGACAATAAACTCTGCTCAGGACCTGTGAATAGGCCCCTTGTTGCAGGGAAAAGGGCCAAGGGCTGGGCTGGGCTGGGTAGCTCAGCCCCTCCTGCTGCTAACTGGAAGCTGAGAAACAGAGAAAAAGGTCATAGGGAGGAGGGGAGCCCAACTACTGTTGCTTAGCAACCAGGTCTCCTGTGGCCAAAAAGTGTTCCCCATGCATGCCAGCACAATTCTCCCTTCCTGCTGACAGGGCTGTATTGGACAGACAGATACTAGCATTTGTCCAAATGTCTCTGAGCCCTCTGTATTACATCTTGCCTGTGTGGGTTGGCTTTTCCAGTCATCTGGGGCTGTCACCAAGCTGGAGTTGATGATAAGGAGGGATTGGTGTCACCTGCTTCTCCAAGGTTATGCCTGTCCCCTCAGTGCTACAAGGTGGGACTGCTCCACCAGGCCTGCCTGGGAGCCAGTTCTATGGGAGGTCATAGTGCTGTCTTGTTTCAATCTACTAAGTGACACAGTTGGGCCCAGACTGAGATGAACACACCTAGAAGCCATATTTCTTCAGACAAAGGAAGCAAGATAAATCCAGGCAAGGGAGAAGCTGGTGTGGCTTCCTCTCCCGCAGTGTGAGCCTCATGAGTCCCTCAGACGGGACAGTTAAGAACACAGGTTTTAAGTCAGGCACAGTGGCACATGCCAGTAATCCCAGCTGTTAAGAGTCTGAGGCAAAAGTATCTTGAGTTCAAGACCAACCTGGGCTATGTAGCAAGACCCTGTATCAAAAGTCAAAAGAAAACAAATAAAAAGAATACAGGCTTTAGAGGCAGCCTTTTGTGTAATGCCAATGTTCCTTTTCCCCAGTCAGCCTTACCTGTAAAATTAGGATACAGTACCTAGCTCCCAGGGTTGATGTTAGCATTAAATATGGTACTGAATATAAAACTCTCAACCTGCTGTCTAGCATCGCCTGTTGTTGACCCTCACCCACATAGGCTTCATCTGCACACACAATACAGTGAAGGGACAGAGGACAGCGATGAATCATAGCTGTAGGAGGAGAGAAGTGGTGACTAGAGCTGATAATTTCCTGGCTAGGCTCCGGGATCACTTAGGGCAATATATTCAGCTTAAAACCTTGAAGGCCTACTGTGTGTTGTGAGCATGGGAGATGAATAAGTCTCAGGCTTGGAGCTTGCAAGCTGAAAGGGAAGGAACGAACAGATCTGAATAATTGCTTCTTGTGCAAAGTGAAGCTACAGAGATCTGAGCACAGAGGTATAGAAGAGGAGAGAAATAGTTGGCTCATTTGCCCACAGGACATCACAAGGGAGCACACATCGGATGTGAGTTTTGAGAAATGAGAAGGCAATCATAGAAAGGGGTATTTCAAATATACTTCAGATGATACCAGTGAAAATGACAGAGGAAAAAAACCTCTGAACATGCTCTTCTCCATAAAAGCAATAAGAAAACTATCAAAGAAATTGTCAGAATCAACTCTTTCAAGTTTCTAGAAATTAACCAAAGATTTATGACAGTCTAGAAAGTGTCCATTCAAAAGAAGTAATGTTCTGGGTGGTCCCAGCTACTTTGGAGGATCAGAACTCAAGGCCAGCCTGATCAACTTAGCAAGACCCTGTGTAAAAAGGGCTGTGAATGTAGCTCAGAGGTACACCACTTGCCTAGCATGCAGGAGTCCCTGGGTTCTATCCCCAAGAAAACTCTCTCTCTCTCTCTCTCTCTCTCTCTCTCTCTCTCTCTCTCTCTCTCTCTCTCTCTCTGAACAGTGAGGTTTGTGCATTTAAACCTGCTGCAGTTTCATCCCCCTGGCACCAACTCTACAGTAGCATCATTCCTAATCATAATAGAAGCTAGCAGCCCAGAAGCCACATGCAGGAATAAAACAGCCTTGAGTTCCTCCAAAACCTCATTCCCAGAAAGCTGTCACCATTTGACCTGCCCACTGGTTCCTTAGTACATCCCATTTGCAAGACTATCTTTATTTGATTTGACTTGGTGTTTGCTCAGTTTGATTAGCTTTTTATCAAAGGGCATTTGTTAAAAACAATTAGAGACAACTGTTAGACTTAATGGCTGTGAGAGGCAGTGGATAACAGTTATGTCAAATAACAGACAACCCAAAAACAGGTGGGCCAAACAATACATTACCCAAAAGACATTAAAGGAATATCTGCAGAATAAAACTCCTATAAGAGGCTTTGAAAGGCCCCAGTGTAATACTGGAGCCCTATAAAGTCACACACAGTTGCATGCGTGTATACACACACATACACACACACACCTGTGCACATGGCCCTGCTTATATATGTGCAGGAAAGACCTAAGGAAGGAAAAAAGCTCTCATTTCTGGCTTATCTTGAGAGTCTGCATAAGTAAGAAGGTGTTGTAAACTTCCTTCATTCCCTAATATATACACAGAGCTCCTCTGGAAAGAGGGGAGACATATTAGTTTCAAGTATCAAGATAGTTGTTGTTCAAGCATCAACTGGCCACTAAGCAGACTTCAGAGCCATTTTTGAGGAAGAATACAGACTTTATAGAATTAACTCTAAAAAGTCACTAAATAAATAAGCAACATCAGCAATAACAAACCCTAAGAGAAGGAAAAATCTGACCTCTGAAGTTACTGTATTATGTTATAGCATTAAAAATCTAGTTATTAGTAAGATATTATGAGGCACTCAAAAAACAAGAAAATAAGGCCCATACACAATGAGGATGAGAGGGTGTCAATAAACAGAATTATCCCTTGACAAAACCTAGACACTGGGAAATTCTATGCACTTTGGAAGGAAACCTGCCCCTTTTTTGAGGGAACCTAGATGGTGCTCATGCCGGACATCTTAGAAGCCTCTCTTTGGCATCAGATTGGTAGAAGGAGAAAATACTGTTTACAGGAAGCATACAAAAAACTCTTTGCTAACTGATGGCCCAACTCACCTCTGAGCTGACTGCTGGCCTCACCTTGGAATCCTACTGCTCCTCATGAATTGATCCTAGCCTTCTTCTTGGACATGGAAGTTCAGCTCTTGTCTTGTCTTCTTCTGTCACTTTCATCTAGATTTTCCCCCCAAGAAAGCTGGCAATGGTTTACACACATAGAAGGGAGAGCTCATGTTACACAAGTCTTAACAGCTGGCATCCTCCCTAACCAAGTCCCATTTCTGATTATGCCCATTGCTATCAAGTGGGCTATGACATAGTGATTTTGGGAGTGGTTTTACTAAACCCACTGGATTCTGTTAAAAATAACTCAAAACAAAGTACAGTCAACTCTCAAAAATCTAGAGATAGATTAAGACATGGTAGAAATGAATACATAAGGTTCTGGTGCCCCCCTACCACATCACAGTAGCCATATATTATCTTTCTTTCTTTTTTCCAAATAAACTATCTTTTGTTATACTAAAATAAATAAATAAATACAAAAAATGAATAAATGATGTTCTCTGCTCCTGGAAGTTTACAATCCGTCCTCCCCTCTACCTTCTCAGCATAAACCCTCAAGCCAAGAGAAGCTTAAAGTATTTCAAACCTTAAAAGAAAACAACATCCAATGCAGATTGATGTATCATGCAAAACTATCTTTCAAAATTGATGAAGAAATAAGATACTTCCATGGTAACGAACACCTGAAAAAATTCATAGCCACCAAATGAACACTCCAAAATGTTCTAAAGGATATTTTAGAAAGAGATAATAAGGACTTCTGCTCCATGAAGCCCAATCCACCAGATAAGAGAAGTAATAAAACAGAGGAGAAAAGACATGGGAGGGGAAACAAGCCAATTCATTTTTCCAGTGAGTTGGTAGAAGCCATGCTAGGTCTGGGAGGAGTAATAAAAAGGCAGTTTGCCCTTCCAGTGAGCTGGCACAAACCATGCAAGACCTCAGAGGAGAAACAAGCCAATTTGCCCTTCCTGTGAGTCACCAGAAGCCATGCTAAGCCTAGGAGGAGTAAAAAGAAGCCAATTCACCCTTCTTGAGAGCTGCCACAGCCATGTGGGGCCCAGAAGGAAAAAAGAGCCAATTCACCCTTCCTGTGAGCCAGCTGGACAAGAACACAGCTGATTCAGAGGGCCAGCTGAGTTAATAGCAACTGAGGTACAAAAACAACTTAATGCTTGCATAGTGTGATTGACTTTGCAGGCCCAAGGCTGGTAGTCTAAGCATCTATTAAGAGGATAAAAATATGCAATATAGCAAACATGGGGAATTTCCTTCTGTCTTGTTTCTGAAATCCAATATTGTTCTCATTGTTTTGTTTTGTTCCATTTTATTGTTTTATTTTGTTCAACATTGTTTTGATTGGTTTTATTTTGTTCTGTTTTGTTTGATTTTATTATGTCTGATGGTATGGGTAGCAATTTTGAAGATAACAAGAGGCATTATGGTAACCATTGTTTTCCTATTATTGTGTCTTGAAGTCCTTTATCACTTTCATTGTTTTGTTGTGATTGGCTTTATTCTGTTTTGCTTGGTTTGGTTTTATTCTGCTTAAAATATGCTTATATATTTTTTTGTTTTGATTGGTTTTACTCTGCTTTCTTTTGTTTGATGTTATTATGCTTGATGTTATGGACAGCTATTTTGAAGAAAACAAGTGACATTATGGTGGCCATTGTTGATTTCCTAATATGTTGCTTTGAAGTCCTGTATCACTTTCATTGTTCTGATTAGCTTTATTCTGTTTTGTTTTGTTTGACTTTATTCTCTTAAAAAAAAAAACAGAGGACACTTTCCTGGAAGATGGAAGATTGATAGGTAGCACAGTAGAGAGTCTCTCTGAGAAAAACAACTCAGATGCTAGAATTTAACACCAAGGGGAAATCCAGATAAAAGGAGAGGGATTCTCATGACCCAGGAAGAAACTGAGGAAAAAACAAAGAAAGAAAGAAAGAAAGAAAGAAAGAAAGAAAGAAAGAAAGAAAGATCATGGACAGAAGGCTGGAGCTAGACACACTCAAACCTGCTCTGTGCTGAGCATGCCTTGGAGTTGGATGACTCACAGTTGAGCTGAAGTTGTGATCACACTGAAATCAGGGGTTGCTGAGCCCAAGGCCCTTGGCAGGAGGATGAGCCACAACAAAGAGCAGAACTGGCATGGAGAGCTGAACTAACCCATGGTGAGTGCTAGGAATTTGGTCCCACGGGGGTGGGGGTTGACTGACTGGATGACATATTGGAATTGGGCAGGACGGGTCTCAACCTGCAACCTCAGTGGCATCACCCAGCCACTCCTGGCCCAAAGTGGACTGGTGGGATCTGCTTGGGCTGGGTTATGCCCCTGGCTGGGACCCAATAGCCAAGGACAAAATAGTCCCAAACCTGTGACATCTACAGGGTACAGACTAACGTGCTGAAGGCACTCACTGGTTGACTGGCTCAGAGGAGAGGGACCAGTGCACATTGCCCCTGCATGCACCTCACAGATCAACAGCAAACTGGACAGGGTAGCAATCCCCTAGCCAGCATGCTTCAGAAAAACCATAAGCAATACAAAAGGACCTGAGACCTCTACCATACACCTGTCTGAAAGAAACAAGAAACATGACAAGAGAAAGAAACAAGAAAAAGCCTCCAGCCACTGACAATATAGCAGTTCTATTTGGTAAATACAGAAGAGATCAAGGGCAGCAAACATGCAATATTGGACAAAACATCAGCAGACATAAAGAAATACCTTCGTGATCTCATTGATGAACTTAAAACTAAAATTCTAATTCAAGTGAAGTGAGATTTAAAAAGATTAATAACAGAAATGATAAGTACCTCTCAAGAAGACACAGATGGAAGCATGGAGGAACACAGAAAAAGGAGAGAAAACTTTGATGAAGAATATAAACAAAATCTAGAATACATGAAACAGATTCAAAGAGATTACCAGGAAATAAAAAAACTCCATTGAAAGCTGGTAAAATTGCTTAACAGAAACTAAAGATAGATTATCAAAACTTGAAGATAGATTTTCAATGTGTGATCACAAAAGGAAATTTCTTAAAAATAACAAGGAACCAGGAAGTAACAATACAAAGGCTAGAAGATGACAAGAGGATCTATAACTTAATAAAAAATGTGAGTGAAGAAGCAGGGATAAACACAAATGAAATACAAAGGCTATTCACAGAAATAATTAAGGAAAACTTCCCAAACATAGGAAAAGTAAATGATATTCAGATGTATGAGGTATACAGAACTCCAGCCACCTACAACCAAAACAGAGCTATACCCAGACATATAATAATCAAGATCCCAGAAATTCATCACAAGAACAGAATATTAAAAGCCACCATAGAAAAGAAACAGATCACTTATAAAGGAAAACCTATCAAAATCATGACAGATTTCTCAACACAAACCATCAAATCAAGAAGAGCTTGGAGTGAAATAGTCCAAGCCCTGAAAGAAAATAACCTCCAACCCAGATTGATGTACCCTGCAAAACTGTATGTCAGAATTAATGGAGAAACAAGATGCTTCCATGACAAAGAGGAACTGGGGGAATTTGTGACCACCAATCCAACCCTACAAAAAATACTGAAGGACATTCTAGACAGAGATAAAAAAAAAAAATACCAGGCAGAACAATGGCAGAGAAGCCTCAATGGACAAGGCAGACAGTGGAATGAAGGAGAAAAGTAGACGATCAATGGCAGAAAAATAGCATAGCAGAGATGAGGCAGAGAAGATTGGCTATAATCTCTAACAAAGTTGGCCTGGATACACTAACAAAAAGAAACACAGGAAGAGTAGATCAGGAGATAGGGCCCATTGAGATCCTCTGAATAGAAAATATAATCAACCTGAAAGAGGGTTAATGAACCGAAAGTCAAAGATGAGAAAACAATGCTCTATGTGACAGGGAACCAGAAAGAAATAGGGGCAGCTCATCCAGAAGCTGTAGATAGGCTGGCAAGACATGACACTTTTGTGCAGTGGAGAACTACTCAGCTATAAGGAAGGAAAACCTTGAGGCCTTAGTAAGTAAAGGAATATAGCTCATGATCAAGCTCAGGGGTAAAAAGGTTCAGAACCACTTAGGTAGATAGTGGGTTGCCACCCTAATCTAAAAACTAAAGGAGATAGTAGGACCCAAAATATACAAAGCACCCTGTGAAAGTGAAAGGAAAGAATTGTCTGAAAAAGGAAGGCAGAGGATGTTATTAATATTGCATCAGGATTTAAAAGCTACATTATTCTTATTGCTCTGTTTAGCTTGATTTTATTCTGTTCCAATCTGTCTACTTGTACTAGATTTGAGGGCACAGAGAGCTATCCCAAAAATAGCAGGATATACTATGGTAAATCTCCTTAATTTCCTATTAACTTAAACTGAAGCCCTATATTACTATGTCATACTATTACTGATTTATTTGAATCTGGTTTGTTAGATCACTGTTTTGTCTTGACTGATTTTATTCAAATCTGGTATGCTTGATAGTATCAAGTCTGACAGCATAGACAACTACTCTGAAGATGACAAGATTCAATAGGATACCCATTCTTGTTTGATTATTAACTGCTTTTGAAGTCCTCTAATTTCTCCAATGTTTTGTTTTTATTAATATTGCTCTGTACTGCTATTTTCAACTATACTATTGAAAATAACAAGAGACATCATAATAACTACTGTAGATCACCTACTATTGTAGTTTTATGTCTTTTTGTCCCATGCTTTTCTAGGAATTTCTTTTGTTGTCTTGTTTTGATTTGTTTTTCCCTCTAATACAGAAAGGATAGATATACATGTAGAGATTCATGCATGCATAGAACTTCTAAACAGTTTACAAGAATTGATTATATAATGCATGATGCAATGAACAAATACTCTGAAGAAAAAGACACTGAGATACCCAATACTAATTCTGTGACATCATGATATAAAATCTAGCAATTCTCTGTTCAGAGTGATATTAGTCTGTTTTCTTTTAATTTCAACATTTGTAAAGATATGGACAGTTATTTTGAAGAAAATGAGAGACACTATGACAGCCATTGTTGACTTCCTTATTGTCTAGTCTTGATGATCTAAAATGCCTTCATCATCCTGTTCTGATCAGTTTAATACTATTTTGTTTGGTATGAATTCACTGCATGTGAAGATATGGACAACTATTTGGAAGAAAACAAGAGACAATATGATAAACAGCGAAGATCTCCAGTGGTCTTGCTTTGAAATCTGTGTTTCTTAAATTGTTTTCTTATGATCTGTTCTGTTCTGTTATGTTATGTTTAATTTTACCCTCTTTAAAATAAAAAAAAAATTTTAATTTTAAAAATTTTAAAATTAAAAAATAAAAAAACAGGAGAAAAAAAGGAGTCAACAATAGGAAAATAACATGATAAGTCAATACATATAAGTCATAACAATCATATTAATGGTCTCAATTCACCAATCCAAAACAGAAAACTGACTAGCAGAATGGATCAAGAAGCAAGATGCAACAATATGCTGCATACATGAAACACATTTAATTCAAAAAGAAATCCATAGACTGAAAGTTAAAGAATGGAAAACAATATCCCATGGGCCAGGAACCACAAATAAGATGAGGTAGCTATTCTGTTTTCAAACAACATGGATTTCCAGCCAAGACTGATGAGAGACAGAGAAATTCACTACATCCTTGAGAAATCCAAGAGAAAGAGATAACAATCATAAATATATATGCAACAAATACATCCAACTATGTAAAACAAGTATTAGCAGACATACAAAAATCAAATAAGCACTATTATAATTTTAATGGGGGATCTCCATATCCCACCACCACAAATAGACAGATCAACTAGACAAAAACTCAACAAAGAAATACCAGAATGAAACCAATCCTGTGAACATATGGACTAAGTAGATGTCTACATAGTGTTCTACCCCAAATGAGAACACACATTCTTCTAGCTCATAGATCAGCTAAATATTTTTTAAAAGAATTATTTTCATAGATCCCTTTAGGCAACATTTTTAGCTATTTCAGTTTTTGTAAATATTTCAAAAAATTTTCCTCAATGAGATTAGTTCATCTGGCTTGTTTTTGTTTTGTTTTTCAGTATGGCACATTGGTATGTGTTAGAGAGTAAATTGGTAAAATCAGTAAATTAAAAAGTTCCCATAGCACAACATTATGGCCATGCTAATGCATCTGTGACCCAAAATAACTTCCACCCATATTTTAAACGTCCCTAAAGAAATAACTGGACAAACCCTTTTTCCCAAAATATAAGTCCTTACTGCCCAAACTGGTTGTATTTATAGTTTTTACATGAATATCCTTGGACTAGCAATTTACACAAATTAATTTCTTTTGCATTCCAGTGTGATTTGAAGGTGCACACAAAGCAGGTAGAGTGCAACACTGGGTTGTGTGTGTACCACACTCTCTGCCATAATGTGCCATAATGGCACAGGAAGCTGTTCTGCACATCGCTCTGCTAATGGCAAGAATAGATTTTCATTCTAGAACTTGAATTTCCTTTAACAGAAGTCCCAAAACACCAAAAATGTAATCAAAGAGATTAATTTATAGTGATATAATTTAAGTTATACTTTAAAGTTATTTTAAACAACTGAAATCTCTAAATAGGAAGTCTTTCATCCATTTTCACCAGAATTGTGCAGTTGAAATGATATAATATATTCAAATCCTTAAAGGCAAACAAGATCACACTTAATTTTGTGTTTTCACAATGTTTTAATACACTTTGTACAATTAATGTTACTCATATAAGTTGTATGCTAATTTTAAGAACTCAATGGCTTTTTGATCACAACTTTTTCATTTGTATTACTCACTTTTTACGTGGATTATTTTTTATTTGTACATAATCTATTATTTTCAACATTATACAAATCTCTAATGTTATGGGAAATATAATAGATGACCCAAAATTTTCAACAATTGTACTTATAAATTCTCTCTGGTCATGGGTCACCACTGGTGGGGGGAAAGCCAGACCCAAGCCTTTCCCCATTGGTCAGCACCATTAGTGGACTGTGGAGGGAGAACAAAGATTCACCAAGAAGCAAGCCCTCCCTGCAAACCAGCAGAATGTGCAGACCACCAGCAGCAGGGGGACAGCCAGACCCCAACCCCTTTCTGTACATGGGCTAGCAAAGAAGAAGAGTCACTCCCTTCCACCCCCTGTAAAAGCAACCGGCTGATCTGGAGAAATACAGGCTGCAAAAACAGCTATGGAGGTGAAACGCAACTGGAGGCCTGATGCCTGTGGTGCTTTGCTGTTTCACTGACTTGCAGGTCTGGGGCTGGATTCTGATCATCTATACAGAGGATTGCAGTACACAGTGTGACTTCTAGAGGGGGATTGCCTTCTCAAGGTGGTAGCCATTGTTAATTCCCTATTATCTTATTTTGAAATCCTGTATAGTTTTCATTGTTGTCTTGGGTTTTGTTCTGTTTTGTTTTGTTTGATTTTGCTATAGCCAATGGCATGAGCAGCTATTTCAAAGATAGCAAGATATATTGTGGTAGCCATTTTGGATTTATTACTGTCTTGTTTTGAAGTCCTTTATTACATTCATTGTTTTTGTTTTTATTGGTTCTGTTATGTTTGAATTTTATTATGTCTGAAGGTATCTGCAGCTATTTGGAAAATAACAGAAGGTATTATGGTAACTTGTTGATCTCATATTGTTTTGAACTTACTTATACTGGTTTGTTTTCATTGGTTTTATCTTGTTTTATTTTCCTTGGTTTTATCCTCTTTAAAATAAAAAATAATTTAAAAAAAGAAATATAAAAAAGTAAAAGATAAATAAATTTTTTCTGCTGTGACAAAGCCTATTAAAATACATCAAAAAATGAAAAAAGAGATTATAATTTGATAGTGGAATCAAGCACATATACTCGTGAGGGTGACTTGAGAGAGGAGGTGTGGCTGAAGTGGAACCAGCAGCTCAGAGCCATGATGGCATGCCAAGTTATGCTGTGCAGTGATTACACTGAAACCCTGCCCTGGGGGCCCCTCATTCAAAATGTTCCCCCTGTACTTGAATCTGGAGGCTGAAACTATCTGGCTAGCCCTGAAGGAAGGACTTGGAAATCACATTCTAAGGGAAAGACAGGTTCTGGAAAAAGCAATGTGATTAAAGTACAGTATCACAAGATAATGGAAACTGGGCCTCCAGAGTAACAGATGCTCCCAGGGAAAGTAGAGTCAAGTCAGCCTCAAAAGTATCCAGAGCCAGAGAACCATGTCATTGCTTTGGGCTTGGATCTTCCCATTGATGATACTGGGTTATCTGATTTTGATGTTTTTCCTCAATTCTTTAGAAAAAAATATAGAATGAAAGCTTCACAACATTGGATCTGACAATGATTTCATGAATACAACATCAAAGGCACAGGTAATACCAAAAATATACAAATTGGATTTCATAAAAATTTTAAATTTATGTTTATTAAAAGATAGTATCAGGGTCCTGAGAAGATGGCAGATCAATAAGTAGCAAACTAAAGAGTTTCTCTGAGAGAAACAGCTAAGACGCTAGAATTTACCACCATGGAGAAGACCAGACAAAAGGAGGATTCTTGTGACCCAGGAAGAAACTAAAGAAAAGAAGAAAAGAAAAGAAAAAAAGAAAAGAAAAGAAAAGAAAAATGTGGACCTGAAGGCTGGAGCCAGATGTACTCTCCCCAGAGCTGGTCCCATGCTGTGCTAGATGCCTTGGAGTCAGAGGATTCACAGTCCCACTGAAGTCATGGTCTCGCTGAAGTCAGGGGTTAGCAAGCCCAAGGCCCTCGGCAGGAGGACGCATCACAGTGAAGAACAGAGCTGGTGTGGAGATCTGCATTAACCCATGGAGAGTGCTCAAAATTTGGTCCTCCCATGGGAGGAGGGGTGACCAGCTGGATGACATATTGGAATTGGGCAGGATGGGTCTGAACCCAGAACTGCAGAGGCCTCAGGTGGCTGCTCCTAAAACAGAGTAGATTGGTGGGATCTGCTTGGGCTGGGTCAGGACCCAATAGCCAGGGCTGAAATTGCTCCCAAAATTATCCCAAACTGGTTCCATTGGCACGGCACACACTAACATGTGAAGGCCCTCACTGGTTGACTGGCTCAGAGGGGAGGGGCCAGCCTACACTGCCCCTGCTTGCACCTCAGTGATCAACAGCAAACTAGATAGGAAAGCAATCCCTAACCAGCGCACTTCAGAAGAACCATAACCAATATGGAGAGGGCTTGGGACCTCTACCATACACCTGTCTGGAAGAAACCAGAAACATGACAAGAGAAAGAAACAACAAAAAGCCTCCAGCTGCCAACTCAAGGAATATGGGTCCAGGAAAGATAAATACATAAGAGATTGAGGACAGCAAACATGCAATATTGGACATGGCATCAGCTGACATACAGATATATCTTTGTGACATTATAGAAGAACTCAAAACTGAAACACTAATACAAGTAAAGCAAGATATAAGATTAATGAAAGAAATGCTATGTACCTCTCAAGAAGACACAGATGGAAGCATGGAGGAACATGGAAAAAAGAGGGAAACCTTCAATGAAGAATATTTTAAAAATCTAGAATATGAAACAGACTCAAAGAGATTACCAGGAAATTAAAAACTCCATTGAAAGCTAGCAAAATTGCTTAACAGAAACTAAAGATAGATTATCAAAACTTGAAGACAGAGTTGTAATGTGTGATCACAAAAGGAAAGATTTCTTAAAAATAACAAGGAACCAGGAAGTAATCCAAAGGCTAGAAGACAATAAGAGGATCTATAACTTAAGAACAAAAAATGTGAGTGAAGAAGCAGGGATAAACACAAATGAAATACAAAGGCTATTCACAGAAATAATTAAGGAAAACTTCCCAAGCATAGGAAAAGGAAATGATATTCAGATGTATGAGGCATACAGAACTCCAGTCAGCTATAACCCAAATAGATCTACACCCAGACATATAATAATCAAGATCCCAGAAATTCCACACAAGAACAGAATATTAAAAGCCATCATAGAAAAGAAACAGATCACCTATAAAGGAAAACCCATCAAAATTATGACAGACTTCTCAGCACAAACCATCAAATCAAGAAGAGCTTGGAGCAAAATATTCCAAGCCCTGAAAGAAAATAACCTCCAACCCAGATTGATGTATCCTGCAAAATTATCTCTCAAAATTAATGGAAAGAGGCAACCCACTTGGGACCCCCTTCTGTCTCTCTTCAGAGGGAAGCTTTCTTTCTCTCAATAAATATATTCTACTCTTCACCTCCACTGTTCCTAAAATTTGTTCTTCAATTTTAGAGAACACAAACTTGCAGACATAGTAGGTTGGGAGATTGATTCCCCTATATCGTTTGGAGGTTATCCTCTGAGGTCACTGAATGGAGGTGAGAGCTTTCTTTCATTTCATAGACTGTGGCCTGGAACTTGTGTAGGTAACAAATTTTTATGCTTCCAATTTTGCTTTGTCTTTGCCAGTTGTTTATAACTCTTTGTGATAATTGCTTGCTATTTGCCCATTTTTTAAATTGTTTTGTCTCATGTAGCTTTATTAAAATATTGTAAATCTAAGTTAAAATGTAAAATTTATAAAATTATGATATTTCTTTAATGGTATATTATTTTGTTCTTGTACAAGTTAAATTTAAATTGGTTGCTAAAGTTACTGCTACTCTTTGCTTGACTGTATTTAGACAATAGCACTAGAGAAAAATATTAGAACACCTCTGACAGGCTTTAATGTAAACTTCTATAAAATGGTTCTCTTAAATGGAAACCTAGCTCAGACTTAAAAAATATACATGCCTAAAATAAAAACCTGGGACTCCTTCCACCATTTAAGCAGCACTAGGCTGGTGGCCGGACTTAAGACTTGGAAGACAGGTTTCACTGAGACAGACTGGCTCTGATCCTCCTCTGTACTCTAGAGGAAATGTCAGGCCTTTTCTGCTTCCATTTCCTTCCTTTGACATTACCTCTACTCATTTCCCACTTTCTACTTTCCTTATAGAGGCATGTGAAGTCAGAAAGAACTCTAGACTATTCAAACATTTTCCTTCTTAGTTAAGCCCATAGAAAATGAGTGTTCGCTAATGCCAAAGACAGGAAAGTCATCTTAGATAAAGGATACATACCCTGTCTCTGGGTCAGGTGAGACATTGATCGGAATTATGCCCGTCCAGGAGAACACACATAAGAGCCATGTCCCGGCTCAGTGTTCTGGGCAAATCTCCTTTGGAGATTAAACCTAAGACACAGTGGGGAGAACTGGCTTCCTGTGACAGTGGAAAAAGCTATCCCCAGAAGCAGCACACATGGGACCTAAACATATTAAAATAAGGAGGCTCTCCAATCTCTCAAGTTGTGGACTTTAAAACCTTTATTGTAAATTCATAGAGCAGTAGGTAGTGATCTTGCTCAGGCTTTCAACCATCCTTATAGAATTTCAACAAACAGTGGTTACTCTGCCAGCTAAGTAAATGCTCTTATAGCAGCTGCCACCCTCAAAAGCAGAGGACGGGTTTCCCAGCATCTGTTTGGTAAATACCCATTGAAGCCAATGGAATGTTGACCAGAAGGACTGATCTCTGGTTATCTGAGCTGATAGAAAATGAAAACTGAAGGTTCCTGGCCAGGGCAACTCCCTGGTGGATGCCCAAAAGTTTCTCAGTGAACATTTGCTCAGGACCACTGAAAATCCCCACTTTTCTATCATCTTTGTTTCTAAACTTTTCAGTGGAGTTTCAAATCACTTTGACTACCTTCCCCCACCTTCAGAGTTTAGGCTGAGGTAGCTTTCAACAGTTTACACTTCACAACAGGTAGTAGGAAAGGATTTACATTTGTGCCTTAGATATGTTAATTAAGAGTAAATAGGCTTTTCTGTGTGCCTAGAAAATTGATGTCTTTTGCTAAGGTAAACTGTGATTGCTAGATAATTTGTAAATTTAACCTGTGAGCTTCAAAGATAAAAATTTAAATGAAGTATAGCCTTATCCTGTTACTAGGAAATGTTACCTAGGTAATTAAGTGGGAGACAAATGCCTGGAGAATCCTTTGCCCAGTGCCTGGGGCAAAGCTCCTCCAGCCAATTGTTCTACTTATCTCTAGAGGGAAAAAAAATCCTACTTTCCACTCACCTTTTAAAATAAACAAAATAGTTTATTACAAAGTTATGCTTCCTTTTTAAAGTATTCCTTATGGAGACAGTTTGTGAGCTATCTGGGAAAATAGGATTGCGCATCAGGCCGAGGGTGGATAGGCTGACCAAATCTATCTGCCATTCTCTCCAGCCAGCATCCACCTGCTCTGGAGCAGTGTCAACCCAGAGACATCTAGGGACAATTTAGCAAATAGGAAAAAAAAGGGAAGCCTTGTTTATCTCCTTAATTTGCATAATAGATAGCTCAATATCATTCATAGCTCAGTAAAAGTTCCTGAGTTCAATGCTCAGCTACAAAAAGATTTCACACTTATGCCTTGCTTCTATATTACAGACATGGGCAACACAATGCCAAAGCCTCTCTCTCTCCTTGAGAATGCATCCTTAAGCACTGGAAGATGTTCAAACCTTCCATGTTGAAAAAGAGTCAATTGGTATTTCTCTGCAAGAATGCATGGCCTACCTATCCCCTAGAGCCAAAGTGGAATACACAGAGAAGTATTAATTATGATGTTCTTTTATAACTAAAATCATATTGTAAAAAAGAAGAAAAAAGAGCTGCAGTATGTTAAAATTTTCTTTACATTCAAAGATAATTCTTATCTATGCTCCAGGTATAATTATAATCCTTATGAGATCACTCCCACTCATAGGTCTCATTCTCTCAATGACTTAAAGAAAATTAAGCTAGAACTAGGAAAATTTTCAGATGACCCTGGTAAGTACATTGATGTCTTTAGAGAACTTACTCAGGCATATAAACTAGATTGGAAAGATGTAATGTTACTCGTAAATCAGACATTGACTTCCAGTGAGAGGCAGCATTACAAGCTGCTATTGCCTTTGGAGGTAAATATCATATTGTTACTTTTAAAAGGTCAGAAGATAGACAGCCAGGGGAACCACCAGTTCCCATTGGGATACAAGCAGTTCCTATTCAAGACCCCAAGGGGCCTGCCAATAATACAGGAGATTGGAACAGGAGACATTTTCAAGTGTGTATTCTTGAAAGTCTAAAAAGGACAAAAGCCAAGCCTTCTAGTTATTTTAAATTGCCAGCTATGTCTCAGGAAAAAGGTGAAAACCTCTCTGACTTCTTAGTTTGTTTATCAGAGGCAATAATAAAACATATGTCTATAGACCTCGATTTGATAGAGGGACAAATTTTGCTTAAAGATATGTTTATTACTCAGTCAAATCCAGACATTAGAAAAAAGATGGCTTTTGCTCCAGATAGTTCACCTGATATGTTAGTAAAAGTTGCCTCCTCAGTATTTTATAACCATGATGAGAAGATCAAGGAGAAAAAACAAAGAGACCAAGAAAAAGCAGCTGCTTTTGCTGCAGCTTTAAGAGAAACAGACCCTAAGTCTGATTCTCTGGGCTCCAAGAAGAGGTCAAGGACAATTACCTGCTATCACTGCCACAAGCCAGGTCACTTTAAGAGGGACTGCACTCAGAAGCCCCCTGGGCCATGCCCTGATTGCAAAGGTGACCACTAGAGGTTGGACTGCCCTCTGAGGCCAAGGCCCCAGGGTTCAGACCCATCCTATCAGTTGGTCCAGCAGGACTAAAGGGCCCAGGACACTCGCTGTCCTCTCCCTCTGGCTGGACTGTCATCTCCACAGAGGAGCCCTGGATAATCATGACTATAGAGGGAAAAGAAGCCAGCCTATTGCTGGATACTGGTGCAAGCCTCTCGGTCCTTCTTTTCAATCCTGGCCTTCCTTCTAGTCACCATACCCCAGTGAGAGGAGTCACTGGTGAGGAGGTAATTCAGTACTTTTCACAATCCTTAGGCTGTAACTGGAATGGTTTTCTTTTTACACATTCATTTTTTATTATGACTGAAAGTCCAGTTCCCCTCTTAGGAAGAGATATTTTATCATATGTAAATACTGTGATATATATGCACACAGGTCAGGTACACTGTCTTTCCCTCATGGAGACAGAAATAAATCCTGAAGTCTGGGCAACTAGACAAAAACTAGATAAGACAATAAGAGCTGCCCCAGTACAGATACACTCAGAGATTCTACTATTTTTCCTCATCAGAGACAATATCCTTTAAGCTAAGGCACAACTTTGCGGTCTTGAGTAAAATATTTAGGCTTTATTATGTCCAAAAGGATCCAAAGGCTAGCAAAGAAAAAAATTAAACCCATTCTCTCCTTCCCACAGCCCAAAACTCTAAAACAGTTAAGGGGATTCCTAGGAGTTACAGGCTTTTGCTGCCTTTGGATACCCAGATATAGGGAGATTACACAACCCCTCTATTAACTTATAAGAGACCCAAAAGGCAGATATTCATACCTTATGGTGGAAACCTGATTCACAAACCACATTTCAGAAGATTAAAAAAAAAACACTCCTGAATGCCCCTGCCCCAGCCTATCCACTGGATACCATTTCAATTTATATGTAGATGAGAGGTGAGACATGGCTTTGAGAGTGCTTATGCAAAATCTAGGATCTGCTAACAACCTATAGGTCAAAGAGCAAAGGGATGGCCTGCAGGCCTTAGAGCTGTAGTTCTCTTATTGCCAGAGGCAATCAAACTGACTTTAGGCAAAGATCTAATTGTATTATATCTCACTATGTGGTAAGACTCCTTTCTTCTAAGGGAAGTCTATGGCTGTCCAACAACTGACTTCTTAAATACCAGGCTCTACTTCTAGAAGGACCAGCCATTCAAATAAAGACATGTTCTTCCTTAAATCCTGCCACCTTCTTGCCAGAGCAAGAGGAAAAAATTGAGATTGATAAACATGACTGTGAACAGGTAATTCTTCATACATATGCAGCCAGAAGAGACTTATTAGACACCCCGCTTACTGATACAGATTTAACTCTTGTGTGATGACAGCTCCTTCGTAGAAAAAAAAGGCAAGATATGCAATGGTAACTTTACACCATACTCTTGAAAGTGCCTTACTTACACCTGGAACTAGTGCTCAGCTAGCAGAGCTCATAGCTCTGACCAGAGCCTTACAACTTAGCAAGGGACAAAAGGTCAATATTTATACTGATTCTAAGTATGCTTTCCTAGTGTTACATGCTCATACAGCCATATAGGAAAAATTACGTAACAGCCAGTAGACCTCCTCTAAAATTTAAGTAGATGATCTTTTATTATAGGTTGTCCTTCAAAATCAGATGGCATTAGCAGCACAGGGGATCACTTGTGCAATTGTAAAAACTAAATGCTGTGTATACATTCTTGATTCTTCTGCTAATATCTCAGTAGCTATTCAAGATATTAGATAACAAATCAATGACATCAAATACTAAAATTCCCTGGACTTTATTCTTATAGGAATTAATTCTAGTTCCTCTTGGTGAAAATCTTTTGTTAACTATACTCATAATTATCTTGTTGATTTTACTCTTTGGCTCATACATACTTAACTGTTTCTTTGGCTTTGTCTCCTCCAGACTTAAAGCAGTGCACATACCCAAGATCAAGATGCCTAGTGTCTATAGAGGGCCTCTACACAGGATCTCTGTAGAAGTACCTCTAACTGCCATTCAAAAACTGTGACCCTGTTCAGCCTGAAGCAGCTAGATCAGTCTTCTGTCCATTTCCCCTCAGGGCAGTTCAGGTTACTTCTCCAGAGGGGGTATGTTACAGGAAGCTGAGTTAATCAAAAATATAATAGGCAGTGAGACAGGGCTGGGTCCTCAATGGAGCCAGTGCAGACACCTGGCAGCTGTGGGGGAGACAGACACCTCCTGCTGTGGGTCAGGCCTCAAGAAAAAGTACCAAACAAACGAATTCACATCATAAAGACTGATATTCTAATTAGTTCCCTCTCACCCTGGAGCCCCTATCCCATCCCTCCTACATGACTTGCTTTCCCATTTATCTCTAATGTAATCAATTTTTCCTGAACTATTGATCTTATTGGCTAACTATAGTTGTGTCCCGCCTTATGCCCATCTGCCTTGTGAGTTCCCAGTCTTCCCTACCATGAGCCCATGGTCTTATGCTATAAAAATCCTTGGGAAAGACAGACTCAGGGCAACCTGCTCAGGACCCCCTTCTGTCTCTCTTTAGATGGAAGCTTTCTTTCTCTCAATAAATATATTCTACTCTTCACAAAAAAAAATTAATGGAGAAACAAGATACTCCCATGACAAAGAGAAACTGGGGGGGTTCGTGACCACCAATCCAACCCTACAAAAAATACTGAAGGACATCTAGACAGAGAGAGAAAAAAAAACAAAACACTGGGATTTCAGGAACAGTGACAGAGAGGCCTCAATGAATGGGGCAGACAGTGGAATGTAGGAGAAAAGTACACAACCAATGGCAGAAAAATAGCATAGCAGAAATGAGGCAGAAAAGGTTGGTTATAATCTCTAACATAGATGGCTTTGATACACTAACAAAAAGAAACACAGGCAGAGTAAATCAGGAGATAGGGTCCATCAAGATGCTCTGAATAGGAAATATAATCAGCCTGAAAGAGGGTTAATGAACCGAAAGTCAAAGATGAGAAAACAATGCTCTATGTGACAGGGAACCAGAAAGAAATAGGGGCAGGTCATCCAGAAACTGCAGATAGGTTGGAAAAACATGACACTTTTGTGCAGTGGAGAACTACTCAGCTATAAGGAAGGAAAAACCTTAAGGTTTTTGTAGGTAAAGGAATACAGCTCATGATCAAGTTCAGGGGTAAAAAGGTTCAGAACCACTCAGGTAAATAGCAGGTTGCCCTCCTAATCTAAAAACTAAAGGAGTTAGTGGGACCCAAAATGTACAATGCACCCTGTGAAAGTGAAAGGGGAGGAATTGTCTAAAAAAGGAAGGCAATGGACATTGTTAATAGTGTATCATGCTTTAAAATCCACATTATTCTCATCGCTCTGTTTAGTTTGGTTATATTCTGTTCCAGTCTGTCTACTCATACTAGATTTGAAGGTACAGAGAGCTATCCCAAAAATAGCAGGATATACTATGTAATTATCCTTAATTTCCTATTAACATAAACTGAAGCCCTGTATAACTTACACTGTCTTATTATGACTGATCTTATTTGAACCTGGTTTGTTATAACACTGCTTTGTCTTGAGTGATTTTATTCGAATCTGGTATGCTTGATAGTATCAAGTCTGAGAGTAGAGGCAACTACTCTGAAGATGACAAGATTCAATAGGCTACCCACTCTGTTTGACTATTACCTGCTTTTAAAGTCTTATAATGCCTCCAATGTTTTGTTTTTATTAATATTGTTATGTACTTATATGTTCAATTATACTATGTTCAATTATACTGATGATATAGACAATTCTATTGAAGATAACAAGACACATCATAGTAACTATTGTAGATCACCTTATATTGTGGTTTTATATGACTTTTTCATTTCGTATTTTTGTAGGAATTTGTCTTGTTTTGATTTGTTTTTCCCTCTAATACAGAAAGGACAAGTATACATGTAGAGACTCATGCATGCATAGAACTTCTACACAGTTTATGAGAATTGATTATGTAATGCACAATTAAATGAACAGCTACTTTGAAGAAAAAGACACTACGGTACCCAGTGCTGATTTTGTAGTGCCATGATGTGAAATCCAGCAATACTATTATTCTTTGTTCAGAGTGATTTTACTCTGTTTTAATTTCAACATACGTGAAGGTATAGACAGCTATTCTGAAGAGAACAAGAGACATTATGGCAGCCCTCATTGACTTCCCTATTGTCTGGTCTTGAAGACCTAAAATGCCTTCATCAGCCTGTTCTGATCAGTTTTATACTATTTTGTGAAGATATGGACAACTATTTGGAAGAAAACAAGAGACAATATGATAGACAGTGAAGATCTCCTGTTGTCTTGCTTTGAAATCTGTGTCTCTTACATTGCTTTCTTATGATCTGTTTTGTTCTGTTCTGTTACATTTAATTTTACCCTCGTTAAAATAAATTTTTTTTAAAAAGACAGTATCAACAGAGTGAAAAAGCAACCCAAAGAGTAGGGAAAATATTTGCAAACCATGTATCTAACATAATATTCATATCCAGAACATATAACCAAAAGCTACAATACAAATAAACAATTTAGGACTGGGTATTTGGCTCAGTGGCATAAGCACCTGTCTGGCAAGCATGAGGTCATGAGTTTGATTCCTGGCACCAAAAATAAAATAAAATAAAGTAAAATAAAATAAAAATCCAAAAAATAAACAACTTAGTTGGACATGGAGGTGCACATAATTCCAGTACTTGGGATTGCTACAAATTCAGGGCCAACCTGAACTACAGGGTGAGACCCTGCCTCAAAAAATAAATAAAGAAATAACATGAAAAGTATCAAAGGACTTGAATAGACATTTCCCCAAAGGAAATAGACAAATAGCCAATAAGCACATGAGAAGATACTGACTATCACTAATCATCAGAGAAACACAGATCAGAACTATAATTAAATCCCACCTCACACTCCTCATGGCTAGCACTAAAAAATAGAAATAAGTTTTGACAAGTATGTGAAGAAATTGGAATCCCCCTGCCCTGTTAATGGAAATACAAAAAAGTAAAGCCACAGCGGAAAACTATACTGCAATTCCTCAAAAACAATTTTTAAAGATACTAGGCATGGTGGCGTATGTCTGTGGCCTCAGCTTCTTAGGAGGCTGAAGCAGAAGGATCACAAATTCAAGGACAGTGTGAGATGCTTAGTAAGACCCTGTCTTAAATATTTTTTAATGAAAAGGGATGGGCACATAAAAAATAGCCTGTACTCTCTTTGGATTCGGGCATTTATGGCTATCAAAAAACACCACCGTGCAAGGACCCAAGAGATGTGGCCCTTCATGAGGCCCCTGATTGATATCACTGATGACTTCAGAGCCCCTGCTCTCTTAGGGGGAATGTGGATTTTTTCCATCTCTTTATTTTTTTTTATTTTAAAGAGAATAAAACAGATGAGGACAGATCTAAGCAGATCAGAACAGAACAATGTAAGCAACACAGCACTTTACTACAAGACAATTGGATATTAACAGTAGCTATCATAATGTCTCTTTCTTTGAAATAGTTGAGCTTAGCTTTACACACAGTAATGTCAAACATAACAAAGTAGAATAAAGCAACTCAAGAGAATGGAAGTATTCCAAGGAATTCTGAACCATATAACCAAAGATGAAAAATGGCTGATATATTATCTCATTTTCCATAAAATTTTGTTTTTACTATCATACATATTAAAATCCAGTAAGACACAACATGATAGAACCAATGGTAATAGAAAAACAAAAGCATGGTAGGACTTCAGAGCAAGATGATATTAAATCAACACTGGTTACCATACTGTCTTGTCTTCAAAGTAACTATTCATATGATCACATATACTAAGATCAAACAAAACAGAATAAAACCATTCCAAACAATGTATGAAAACATAAGACATCAAAGCAGTATAATGGTGAAATCATGATTTCCATAAAATCTTCTGTACTTTTACCATTTCTTACACTAGGAAGACTATCCAGTATTTACACATGTGAGTTTGATTTATTTCACTTATGAGAATAGATTCAAGATGCATCCATTTATTTATAAATATCTCAATGTGATCATTCCTTATAGCTGAGTAGTACTCCATTGTATGAAAGTACCACAATTTTTTTATCCATTCCTCAGTTGATGGGCACTTATGTTGTTTCCAAGATCTGGCTATTACAAATTGTGCCACTATAAACATGGGTGCACATATATCACTGTGGTAAGATGTTTTCAGATCTTCTGGGAATATGCCTAAGAGTGAAATAGCTGGGTCAAATGGGACCTCCATCCCCAGCTTTTTGAGGAATCTCCAGATTGACCTCCACAGTGGTTGCACCAGTCTACACTCCCACCAACAGTGCAGAAGAGTTGCTTTTCCCCCACAGCTTCTCCAGCTGTTGTTGGTAGTTTTGTTGATCCTGGCCATTCTTTCTGGAGTGAGATGGAATCTCAGTGTGGTTTCAATTTGCATTTCTCTAATGACCAATGATGATGAACATTTTTTCATGTATTTATTTGCCATTCATATTTCTTCATCTGAGAACTGTGTGTTCAACTCGGATGCCCACTTTTGGATTGGGTCTTGGAATTTTGGGGGTCTGACTTTTTAAAATTCTTTATAAGTTCTAGACAGAAGTCCTTTGTCTGAGGGACAGTTCACTAAGATTTTTTCCCAGTTTGTAGGTTTTCTTTTCACTCTGCTGGAGATTTCTTTGGACATGCAGAAATTCTTTAATAAGATATGATCCCAGTTATTGATTCTGGGAAGTATTTCCCATGCAGTTTGGTTCTTGTTCATGAATTCTCTACCTACCTCTATATCTTCAAGATTTTTACCTACTTTGTCTTGCAACAGATTTAGTGTTTATCTGTTTTAATATTTAGATCTTTGATCCATTTGGATTTTAGTTTAGTACATGGTGATAGGCATGGGTCTAATTTTAGTTTTTGGCATATGGATAGCCAATTTCTCCAGCACCATTTATTAAAGAGACTGTCATTCTTCCAGTGAACCTGCTTGGCCCCTTTATCAAAGATAAGGTGGTTGACTGTGTTTGTAGTTGTATCTTCTGATCTATTCCATTGATGTTCAGGTCTGTTTTTATTCCAATACCATGTTGATTTTATTACAGTAGCCTTGTACTATAACTTCAAGTCAGGGATTGTGATGCCTCCCGCCTTGGCTTTGCTGCTTAGAATTGCCTTTGCTATTCTAGATCTCTTCTGGCTCCAGATGAATTTTAGGAGTGATTTCTCTATATGGATGAGGTATGTTAGTGGTATTTTCATTGGGATTGCATTGAATGTGTATAACAATTTTGGGAGAATGGCCATTTTCACAATATTTATTCTTCCTATCCATGAACAAGGGATGTCTTTCCATTTTCTGAGGTCCTCAATTTCTTTTTTCAGGGTATTATAATTTTCCCTGTACAACTCATTTACATCTTTCGTTAGATTAATTCCTAAGTATTTCCTTTTTTTGGATGCTAGCGTGAAGGGTGTGGCTTCTCTTATTTCTCTCTTGGTGATTTTGTTGTTAGTGTATAAGAATGCTATTGATTTTAGAGTATTGACTTTGTATCCAGCTACATTGCTGAATTTATTTATTATAACTAGGAGTCTTTCAATGGAGTTTTGGGGGTCTTCTATGTAGAGTAGCATGTCATTTGCAAATAATGATAATTTAACTTCTTCTTTTCCTATCTTTATTCTTTTTATTTCTCTCTCTTGTCTAATTGCTCTGGCTAGTATTTTCAGTACTATATTGAGTAGGAGTGGTGATAAGGGACATCTTTGTCTTGTGCCTGATTTCAAGATAAAGGCTTTCAGTTTTTGGCTATTTAATATGACATTGGCTGTTGGTTTGTCGTAGATGGCCTTTATCATATTGAGGTAAAGACTATCTATTCCAATTCTCTGTAAGGTTCTTATCATGAATGAGTGTTGGATCTTATCAAAAGCTTTTTCTGCATCTGTAGAAATGATCATGTGATTCTTGCTTTTGGCTCTATTGATATGGTGGATTACATTTATTGATTTATGTATGTTGAACCATCCCTGCATGCCTGGGATGAATCCCACGTGGTCATGGTGTATAATCTTTTTGATGATTTGCTGCATCCCGTTTGCCAACATTTTCTTGAGAGTTTTTGCACCTATGTTCATTAGGGAGATTGACCTATAGTTCTCTTTTTTAGTTGGGTCTTTCTCAGGTTTTGGTACTAGAGTGATATTTGCTTCCAGGAATGACTTAGGGAGAATTGCTTCCCTTTCAATTTCATTGAAGAGTTTGAGGAGTATTGGCATTAAATCTTCTTTGTATTTCTTGTAGAATTCCACAGTGAATCCATCTGGGCCTGGGCTCTTCTTTGTTGGCATGGACTTGATTACATTTTCAATTTCATTAATAGAATGTGGGTTATTCAGCAGTTTTACATCTTCTTGATCCAGCTTTGGTGGTTCATATGTTTCTAGGAATCTGTCCATTTCTTCTGTGTTATTGAACCTATGAGAATAGAGGTTTTTGAAATAGTTGTTGATGATCTTCTGTATTTCCACAGGGTCGGTAGTGATCTCTCCTTTTTCATTCTGTATTGCATGAATTTGAGTCTTTTCTTTCCTTTTTTAAATTAGGTTGGCTAGGGGCTTGTCAATTTTATTTATTCTTTCAAAGAACTATCTCTTTGATTCATTGATTCTTTGAATTGTTTTTAGTCTCTTTTGCATTAATTTCTGCTCTGATCTTTATAACTTCCTCCCTTCTTTTGGCTTTGGGCTTGGTTTGCTCTTCTTTTTCTAGCTGTTTGAGGTGTAATATCAGGTTGCTTATTTGTGTTCGTTCTGTTTTCCTAATGTGGGAACTCAGTGCAATAAATTTTCCTCTGAGGAATGCTTTCATTGCATCCCACAGGTTCCGGTAAGTTGTATTTGTATTTTCATTTGCTTGTAGATATTGTTTAATTTCTTCTTTAATTTCCTCTGTGACCCACTGATTGCTCAAGAGTGTATTATTTAATTTCCATGTGTTTGTGTGGTTTTTACAGTTACTTTTATCATTAATTTCCAGTTTCATGGTGCTATGATCTGTGGGTTAGTATATGGTCTATTTTAGAGAATGTCCCATGTACTGGTGAGAAGAATGTATATTCTGATGTTGTTGGATGGAACACTCTGTATACATCTATCAAATACATTTGTTCACAGGTGTGATTCAGTTCTGTTATTTCTTTGCTGATTTTCTGTCTAGTTGATCTATCACTTTGTGTCAATGGTGTGTTAAGGTTTCCTGCTATAATTGTGTTATTGCCTATTTTTCATTTCTGATTTTTCATTTCTGTTAATACTTGCTTTGTGTAGTTGGGTGCTCTGGAGTTTGGTGCATATATATTTAAGATTGTTATCTCTTCCTCTTGCAGTTTTCCCATAACTAGTATGTATTGACCTTCTTTATCTCTTTGGACCATTCTTGGTTTGAAGTTCACATGGTCTGCAAATAGAATAGATACCCCCTTTTTTTTTAGTTTCTGTTGCATGGAGTATTGTTTTCCATCCTTTGACTTTCAGTCTATGAGTTTCCTTTTGGTTTAGATGGGTTTCTTGTAGACAGCATATGGTTGGATACTGTTTCTTGATCCATTCTGCCAGTCTGTTTCTTTTAATTGGTGAATTGAGGCCATTTACATTAGTGGTTATAACTGTCATATATTGGTTTGTTGTTGACATGTTATCTCTCTGATGTTGTATCTTAGCTTTCCATTCTGTTTAATTGTCTGTCTTGCTTAGTGGTTTTTTCCTATGTGTATGTAGAATGTCTTTCAGTATTCTTTGTAGGTTTGGCTTGGTGATCATGAAGTTCTTCAGCTGTTCTTTGTCATGGAAGTATCTTATTTCTCCATCCATTTTGAAGGACAGTTTTGCAGGGTACATCAGTCTGGGTTGGAAGTCATTTTCTTTAAGGATCTGAAAAACTTCACTCCATGCTCTTCGTGACTTCATTGTTTCTGTTGAGAAGTCTGCCGTGATTCTGATAGGTTTTCCTTTATAGGTGACCTGTCTCTTCTCTCTAACAGCTTTTAATATTCTGTTCTTATGTTGGATTTCTGGGATGGTGATTATTATGTCTGGGTATAGTTTTGTTTTGGTTATGGCTATTTGGAGTGCTATATGCCTCACTAGTCCACATGTCAGCTTCCATATTCATTTTTGGAAGTTTTAAGCTATTACTTCTGTAAATAGTTTCTTGATATCCTTTTTGTTTTCCCCTTCTTTTTCTTTTATCCCTACTTATCTTATATTGTTTTTCTTTGCATCATCTTGCAGCTGTTGAATTGTTATTTCCTGATTTCTTGTTATTGTTAGAAGATCTTTCCTTTCCTGTTCACTAGCTGCAATCTTATCTTCAAGGTCTGAGATTCTATCTTCACTTTCATTGAGGTGGTTTTTGCAACTTTCATTAGAGTTTTTTATTTCCTGTATATCTCTTTGAATCTGCTTAATGCATTCTGTTTGTCTCTTAAACTGTTCATTCAGGGAGTCTATCATTTTTCTTTGTTCCTCTAATTGTTTAGCTGTGTCTTTGTTGGATGCATTCAGTATTTTTTTCACTATTTTTATCATTTCTTTTTTTACCTGGGAGAATATTTCTGATTTGAGTTCCCACATAGCTTCCTGTACTTGCTTCTTTATTTCAGTTGATATCATTTCATACATTTCAGGTGTATGTGTAGTATTTTCTTCTATGTACATGACTCCTATTTCTTGGGATGGGCTGGAGGTTTGAGATTGCATTTTGGTCTTTTGTTTTGTCATTTTCCTGTATTTCTGTGTTTCCAGCAATTTTCCAAAGCTTCCCCTCGTGGTGCAGCACCGGCTTGGCTCCCCTTTTGGTGGGCCTGGCTCCCCTAGTTGAATGAAGGTCGCTGGGTGCAGTCCACTCAAACTGTGGAACCTCTGGAGCCCAGTCCAATGACCCAAGGGGGCTGGGCAGGCACCCAGTCTCTGGGATTGATGGTCCCAAATCCTTCCGGGTCTGCATTGGCGTTCTGGAACTCACCTCATGGCACATGACACCAGCTTTGCTCCCCCTTTGGCGGGTCTGGCTCCCCTGATTAATGAAGGTTGCTGGGCACAGTCCACTCAAGCCTGAGGAACTTCTGGAGCCTAGACCAATGGCCCAAGGGGGTTGGCCAGGCACCCAGCCACCAGGATCAATTGTCCCAAACCCTCTCCAGCTCTTTAATGAAAGAAACATCACTATGAGTTCTCTCCAACCTCCTCTTTATGATCTCCACAGCAATGAACCAGCACCACCAGCCCTGAGTTACTCAGAAACTCTAGCAAGGAAAGCTCCCAGGAAAGCCCTCCTCCACCACCCTCCTAAAGATTCTCTGGTAAGTTTTAGCCCCACAGGAGCTACACACACAGTAGAGCTTCCCCCTCACAGCTCATCTTGACCCTAAAAGATGTTGAAAGAGCAGAAGGGACTACCCAAGTTCAGGTCCTTTTCTCAGTGGCAGCTATCCTACAATACAAATAATGTTTATAGACTGATTTTCAGAAGATCCTAGTAGGTTTGCAGATGGATTTTTAGGCCTAACCCTTTGGTTTAAACTACTCATGGTGAGGAACCCAAATTGTCCTCTCTAAATGCTGTGCCCCAAACATAAAACAAAAGCATTTAGAAGAGGCTAGTGCCCTCTTGGGTAAGCACCTTCCTCTGGTGTGAGCCAGAACCAGAGAGCCATCTCCGAGATCTGGCCACAGCCATGGGGGAACCCAGGCAGCTGCACAAAGAAGCAATTCTCCCGCCCTCTTGGTAAGTGCCTTCCTGTGGTGTGAGCCAGGAGGAGACCCAGTAGTGTCTCCTGTGAGCCTTCTGGTACATAGGCTTGGAATCAAACATCCCCCCCACCCACACACCCCATTAGCAACTGGGGACAGAGGTCTGAGCATCTCTTGGGAGGATGACTATATGCAGTACAGCAAATATGGGGCTCCTCTATCTTCTCTTTGAAAGCAAATGTTGTTTTCAGTTTTGTTTCATTATGATTAGTTGCTTTACCCTATTCAATAGTCTCCTTCTACTGGTTTTATAATGTTCTGTCTTCAGTTTGATTTTGCTAGACCTCACTGGCTAGACAACTATTGTGAAGATAACAAGAGATGCTATGGTACCTATTACTGTTATCCTGGTAAAATGCTGTGAAGTTCTGTACCAAATTTATTGCACTGTATCAATTGGCTTTGTTCTGTCTTGTTCTGTTGTATTTCTACTACCTTCAAAATTAAAATAAAATAAAAAAAGAAGAGGCTAGAAGATATGTGGTGAGTAATGTGCCACAGGAAGGATGAGAGTCACTGAGGAGTGGTTACTGTCCCTCCAGCAGAACCAAACTGGGACTCCATTTTATGGATGGACTAAAGAAGAGGTCTAAAATGAAAACCTGCCAGGTGCGGTGGTGCAGGTTTATAATACCAGCACTCTTGCGGCTGAGACAAGAGGGTCACTGCAAATTTATGCCAGCCTGGGCTATATATTGAATTCAAAGCCAGCCTGAACTTTACAGTTAGACCCTGTCTCAAAAGAACTAAGAAGAAAAAGAAAGAAAGAAAGAAAGAAAGAAAGAAAGAAAGGAAGGAAGGAAGGAAGGAAGGAAGAAAGAAAGAAAGAAAGAAAGAAAGAAAGAAAGAAAGAAAGAAAGAAAGAAAGAAAGAAAGAGGAAATTTAAAAAGAATAAACTGAAGGCTACTCTTACCATGGGAATATAAAAAGAAATTAGGAAACCTTTTCATTATAAAAATGTGACAGAGACTACATAGGGCAAAGAGAAGAATATAATTACCTTTCATAGTGCAACAGTAAGCAGAAACAACACCCAGGGCATAAAGGCAGATTTATTTATATGAACAGGTACTGATTGGGACCATTCCCAGAATATCAGTCCCTGATCTCAGCTGGTCTGGGGTTTACATGAGATAAGCAAGCAGGAAGTACAGAGACAGAATGGCTGGCCAACTGGGGATAGGTTTATACAATGTGCACAACAGCGACCAGCCGTTTCTAAGAGACAGGAACAACTGGAACTGGAACAGGAACTATCACCTAGGTAACCAACAAACTAAAGTATACCATCCCTGGGAGGGATGGGAAGGCATTTTCTGCTACAATAGTGGATTAGAAGAAGCTTCCCATAAATATAAAAACTTAAATTCACCTTCCAAGACTGGACAGATACTAATGGAACAACATTTCCAGTCAATCAGCGTCAGATATTTGACATAAATTACAATTACTTCAGATGGATCTTCAGACCCCTTTGTGCTAACTGCTGTACACAGCCATTTGTGTGTTCAATAATAAGGATCTGGAAAGGGTAAAAAGAATAGAAACTGAGAGCAAAGGCAGGACACAACTGGCCGTACTTTAAGCATACCCAAGCTGCCAAAGAGAAAACTCAGGACAAATGAAAGAAAATGTCCCCATTTCAAATGCAAGGACACTGGGTACATGACTGCACTTCACCACTACTGGGGCCCTGCTTTGGGTGTCAGGAGGCGAATGTGACTGATCTGTGGCACTGGAAGTTTGACTGTCCCAAGCCCCCAGAGAGTAGCCAGGTCAGCTGAAACTCCTCTCACTCTGACAAAGTGATCTGCAGAGGCCTTGAGTGAGCTGCAGTGGCTCTGCCCACATACACATTCATCTTCTGAAGCAGCTGAGTGATCCTGAGCATCATAGTTAAACAAATTCAATTCCTGATAGATACTGAGGCAACTGAACCACGTTTTAACTTCTTTTTCCAGTAAAACCTCCTCTATATCTACAGCCATAATTGAAGTCCAAGGGAGCCCTACTCAGAACTTCTTTACTCCTGCTTGGACATGTAATTTCCAAGATTAATTGTTCAAGGATGAGTTTTTAATTGTCCTACAATGTCCTACACTATTTTTATTGTTGTGGTTTTTGGTACCAGGACTCGAACTCAGGGCCTTGTGCTTGCCAACTATACCCTTACTAGGAAGCAATTTACTATTAAAATTGAGAAGTGGAGGGTGCTGGGAAACAAAGCAACCAGCTCACCTCCCCGGTAAGCAGCTGTGGCTGACAAGCCACAGCTGCCCCAGGGCAAGAACCACAGTGCCTCCTGAGATCCATGCCATGTTTGAACTTAGGGCACCAGGAAACCAAGCAGCCAGCTCGCCGCCCTGGTAAGCAGCTGTGAGCCTACTGGCACATGGGCTGAGAATCAAACATCCCACCCCCCCACTCCCGTTAGCAAATGGGAGCCAGAGGCCTGAGCAGCTCTTGGGAGGTCGACCAAATGCAGTGTAGCAAATAGGGGTATTTCCTTCTACCAACTCTTTGAAGGCAAATATTTTTATCATTGTTTCGCTTTGTTCTGATTAACTGTACTGCTATATTCAATATTCTGTTTTGATAAGTTCTATAATGTTCTGTGCTTCCTTTGATTTTGCTGTACCTGATTGAAAGGACAACTATTGTGAAGATAACGAGATATACTATGGTACTGTACTATTACTGCTATTCCAGTAACCTGCTGTGAAGTCCTATACCAATTTCACTGCACTGTCTCAATTGGCTTTGTTCTGTCTTGTTCTGCTCTATTTTACTACCTTCAAATTAATTTTTTTTAAAATTTTTTTAAAAAGAAAAAAAGAAATGAAATTAACAAAATACCTCCCAAAACTCCCAACTCCACCAAAGCTGATCCCTGGGGAATGGATGAGGAAAAACTAAAAAACAAAGCAACAGAATTATATAAGGCAATTAAAAAGTAAATAACAACAACAAAACAGATCAGTAAGGTACTGAGCAAGATGAAACATGATATAACTAAACAGAGAATGGACTTAAAAAAGCAAAAGGAGGAAAAGCAGGTGCTCTAAAGGATATAACTGCATGTATGTTTAAGTGTGTAGGATTGATAACCATGTTGCTAAGTTTTTGTTGGATCAGTGAACAGAATTGTTTGCAGCTTCACTGTTTGAATGTCCACTTCGTATGTTTTAATTTTGTAACTTGAACAACTATATCTAAGAAGACAATATGTAATTTATCAACTAGTGATTTCTTACTGTTTTTTGAAATTCTGTAGTGTTTCTACCCTTTTTTGTTTTGCTTTTTTTCCCTCCTTAAATAAAATTTTTAAAAAATTAAAAACATAAATAAATAAATAAATAAAATTGAGAAGTGGTCTCCAGTTCTCTAAAAGCTAAAGTAGATTTTACCTGTTGAGATTACATCAGACCTTCCTGGCTTAGTGAATCATCAGGTTGATCCTGTTGCCTGGTATAATCATTTTTAACAAGCAAACCAGAGATGTGATCAGCTTGCCATGATCCTTTAAGATTCAGATTAAACATGCCTCAGTGCCCTCCGGCAGCCCCAGAATTGTATATCCCTTCTAGTGAAGCATGCACCACACCACGGAGAGGGGTAATCTGTGCCCAGCTCTGCAGTCAGCAATAAGTCATCAGGAAGGGAGAACTGTCCTCTTCACCTTTGCTCCCTCAACTGCACAGTGTCTGGCATGCAGCAAGTGGTCAGCAAAGGTTTGTTAGCCAGTCCACCATGTAACACACGCAGAAGCCAATCTGGTTTACCTCATCCCTCTTCTATGTTGCCCAGGCAGCAAAGTTCTATCCCCTGCTTTAGATCACTCTTATCCAAAACCTTCTACACATTTCTCTATACCCCTTCTTTCTTATACCCACTATACATCCTCCATGTGGCTACCAGGGTTCCTTCCTAAACAAAAGTCAAACCAGGTCCCTCTGTTTCTTACAAAACCTTTACTGACTCCCCCTTGTCAGCTGGATCAAATTCAAATTATTTTGGCTAATTACCCAGTGCACTTCATGATCCAAACTAATCTTTTTGATGTCTCATTGCATCCTTTCTTCCCTGTACTTCTGTACTTTATGTTCCAACTACAATTGAAGCCCTAGAATATTCCTCAAGTAGACCATCTATTCCCATACCTCACTTACAGCTGTACAACATAGCTAGCATATGCTTCCCTCATGTTGTTGTTAGAAAATACTTGGGCTTCAAAATACAACTCAACACATCCCCCAACCAGCATTTGTGGCTTCTGTTTGTAAAGATCTATTTATTCCTATCACCTCGTCATGTTTTTACAAATAGTCCCAGTTGGTCTCTATGCTGCAGTCTCCCTGAGGCAGCCTACATGACAGAAGCAGAGAGAGGATGGGAAAGCAGCTTTCTCCCTACGCATGAGCATGCATTTCCAGGAGGGGAGAACAAGTCATCCCTTGTTTACATTTCAGACAAAAAAATGACCAAAGCTGTATTCTAGGAAATTATTTCTAAGCCTACAAAGAACCATCCATTGTTTCTGGACTATTTTTTAGTCCAGAAGACAAAATATGAAGTTTATAATTTACATACTACCAATTAAAATGCTCTTCCTTCTCAAAATTGCTTCTTTCATTTGTTGTTGTTGTTGTTGGCTATTTTGTTTTGTTTTTGAGACAGGGTCTTGCTGTGTAGTTCAGGCTAGCTTTGCACTCACTATGTAGCCCAGACTGTCCTTGAACTGGTGGTGATCCTCTTGCCTCAGCCTCCCAAGTGCTGGGATTATAGGTATCCACCACCACTACGCCCGGCTATCCCAATTGCTCATTTTAAAGTAGTTTTTCACTTTGTTTAAAAACCATTTACTTTGGGAGCCATTCAAATTTATATCTAATGACTTACTGAAACACATACTCAGCTGAATATGGACTGTGAGAACAATTCCCTACATAAGGAGTCAGTGGTGTCAATATTACGCACACAGAACAGTTTTCATCTGCTTTAATTAAGATATAAAGGAGTGGCAAAAAATATTAATCATATGTCTAATTAAAAATAACTTCTAAAACATCTGCCATAGGTCAGTGAAAGCTGTCTGACACTCTAAATCAATGCTTAATGACTGACATGAGTGTAAATCCTTTGTGACTCAAAGAAAATAAGTCACTCTCCCCATGTGCTACCTTCTTTGATACTCACGGATTTTTTCTTTATTCTCCAGCACTTGCTTTCATCATCCCAAGTCCTACTGATGCCTGACTGCACACAATGCAGGGCTGGGCACTGTACAACTTACTGTATCCTGTTGGCATTGACAGTCTAACTCAGACACACGCACTCACACATATACACACATGTGCATCCGCACACACCTTCACAGAACAACAAAATTACCCCGGTTGGTTATCATATGGTAACTACAACATCAGCAAAATCACAGTCTTCCTTGCTTCTTGTTTGGAAGTGGTTCCTTTGAAGTTTACTTTGTGTTCACAACTATCTGGAAAAGTAAGCCAGCCAGACCTTTCTGTCTGTATTTGATTAGTGAGTACATGAAAGCAGAGAAGCTAAATGGTTTGCTTAGACCGACAATGGTCAGGAAGGACAGGGGCAAATGTGAACCCAGTGTTCTGCCCTGCAGATGTAGAGCTCTCTGGCCCTCCTCACCAGAGCTGACGGCCACAGACCTGGGAAGGACGTGAGACACATACCTGAGAGCTCCTGAGAATGAAAGGTGAATCTGGGACAGAGGGCCAAGAGCAGGAGGCCAAGACAGGTTCGAAGAACCAAGGCAGCCTGGATGGGTAGGTGGAGGGAGTGGGTAGATCCAGGAAACAAACCATGACGGCTCAGTGAAGGAGATTTTAAATTACGGCAGAGCTGAGTTGACATGGGCAAGATGAGGAAGGGGAATTGAACTGCCTTTACTCTGGTGCCTTTGCTTTCAAAACACACATCCAGGAGAGAAAACCCTAAAGGCCCTTTCAGCTCCCCTCTCCTTTTCTGTCAGAACAGGAGCAAAGTTCCCAGGGTGCGGGGCTGCACCAGGGATGCCTGGAATCAACGTGAGCTCTGTTAGCTTCATCCCTGTTCTCATCCAGTCATGAATCAGAATTATGAAACAGCTGTTCCAGTAACTTGGCTAATTAAATTAGAGTCCACTGAATGCTTTATTGACCTGAAGCTCACTCCAGTGAGCAGGCCCACTTTGAAGGTGACTATATTCACAGCTGTTGTTCACAGGTTAAATAAAGGGACAAAGACAGGAGGAGGAAACAGGAAGAGCCCTGCTGGTGTAAACATAGCATCTAAAGCAGGGTTGCTGGATGCTTTAGAAGCGACTGGTAGAAGACCTGTTTGGCATTTTAAATCGATTTGTGTCCCCCAACCCCAATTCATACATTAAAGTCCTAACCTCAAGGTATGACCTTATTTGGAGACAGGGTTATGGAAGTTGTCAAGTTAAGATGGATGTGGTGCTACATTCCTGTAATCCCAGCACTTAGGAGGCTGTGGCAGGAGGATCCTAACTTTCAGGCCAGGCCAAACTACACAGTACAACCTTGTCTCAAAAAACAAAACAAAACAAAAAAAGTCAAACAAAATAAGTTATCTAGTTAAAAGTTATGATGGGCCCTAATACAGTATAGCTTATGAAAAATGAAATGTGGACCCTGGCCTTTTGGGTAGAGGTCAATTTCAATGGCTTTCACTGCCCAGGGATCAGTGGTGCACACTCCTGGGTGTGTCTGGGTGGATCACAGGGCCATGGTTTTAGGGTCTATATCCAGTCCCTTGTCCCTTCCTCCCTGGCACTGTACCCTACTCTGCTTTCCAACTGCCATAAACTATAAACATCTCTGCCCTGCCACAACCTTGTGCCATGATGCTTCTGCTTCAGAGCCATCCACCCATGGACCAAAACCATGAACCAACTTAAACCTCTTCTGCTTTCAGTTTTGTTTGAGTGTTGAGTCCCAGAGATGAGAAACCTGACTAATACAGACACACACAGAGGGAAGACTATGCAGAGACAAAGGGAGAAGATCATCCACAAGCCAAGAAGTCCTGCAAAAGATTCTTCCCTCAGGGACTTTAGAGGGAACCAAGACATCTTCATTGCGAATTTGCAGCCTCCTGAACTGAGACAATAAACTTCCATTTGTAAGTCACAAGGTCTGGGATATTGTTATAGCAACCTTAAAAACTAATATATCTAGAGACATGAGAGACAGAAATGAAGACACAAGAGACATGAAAATCCCCTAGGATGAGGGGGCCTTTTTACAAGAACAACAAAAGAGCACCAGTTCTGGAAGCAAACAGACCGGGTGAGGACCTGTCTCTGCTTTATCCACCATGTCTGAATTAAGACACTTGGTCTCCCTGTGCCACGATTTCTCGTCTTTAAAACAGGATGGAGGGCTGGGGATTTAGCTCAGTGGCTTAAGCGCTTGCCTGGCAAGCGCGAGGTCATGAGTTCAATCCCCAGTACCAAAAATTTAAAAAAAAAAACAGGATGGATATCTTCTTAATAGGGATTAAACATGAAATAAAATCTTTGGTTTATGCAGATCAACATTCCCCATGGGCCCTCAGTAACAAGGCACAGTCATCAAAGTAAATTCTGACCACCTCCCAAATAACTGTCGGTAATGAACTGGGTGACTTTTGTTTAAGAAAAAGTATGAAGTGCACTTCAGCATGGTATAAACACACCCTGCCTGGAATTCAGGAGTCCTCTCTGCCCCTTCTCCTGCTGGACCTGGGCAGGAGCAGAGGGTCCTCTCAGCACCTCCTACAGTCTGCCTCATACCATCTCATTCTCAAGCTCATCCCTGTACACAGCCATGCAGATTTTGAGAAAACCCTGCACCCATATTTGCATTGTTCTATCAGTTGGTTTAAAAAAAGAATGCTTGTCACTTAAACCCTACTTCTACACAAAAATACTAATCATCATCATAAAATCAAATGTAAAAGCCTCTCCACAAAATAATAATAATAATAATAATAATAATAAATCCTATTGGGAAATTGGCTGCTTTGGTTAAGTGCCTATTCCATTTAACAGACAGGGAAATGGCTTTTCCCTTTCAAAACTGAAAAAGCAACTTTCAAAGAATTGGCGTGTGAATTAAATAATCTGATATCTAGGGCCTGTTTCAGGGTCACTGTCCAAGCCTCAGTGGTTGCTAAAGGGTCCTGGTGATAACTTTGGTGCCTCTGGGTGGCACAGATTCTAAACAGGATTTTTAACATACAAATAAACACAAATGTCCACGCAGCCAAAGGAAGGTGTTCTCTGGAACCCCAAATCAAATGCTTCCCACGGAAAAGGACTTACAGGTGACTTCCAAGGCTACCCCAGCTCACACTGGGAGGCAACCACTTCCTGTTTTCCTTATCAGGACTCTATCACTCACCCTGCTCCGTGGGAGGCGGCCTTCTCATCCCTCCAGTGTGTTAAAACTGTCTGCTCCGCAACATAATAAGCATTAGACACTATTTCTGCCTTCAAAGGAGACACTCTAGTTAGAGAATTTTCTAACATTACAAAGTCTGAACTGTAGGCATTGAATTTGAAATGCTGAACCCTGAAAATTGACATTCTATGATAACTACCCTGTCCTGTTTTACATAGATTACCTCACTTAATCTCATATTCTCAGTCATATTACAACTCATGTGAATTACAAAACCATGTTACATAGTTTTTGAAATGAGCAAGCACCCTAATTTTCAAAAAGGGACAAAATATCTAGTGCTACCTCAGACCAATGCAGTCAAAATCAATTTTACAAAAGATCCTAGAGCACTTTACTAAAGAGTTGGTGAGCAAAAGTCCTAATATTTTGTTTTAAAGAATAACATAGATACAGGTGTGGCGAACTAATTACATGGTATTGAGGGAAAAAAGCTTAGTACTGAAACTTGTAACAAAGTTAATAATGCAATGTTATACATAATTTTTATCTTACTGCATGGTAATCAAGCATAAATGGAGCTCTTCATGGAAATTAAAACAATTAATATTCTTTTAGGTCAGCTTTTTAAATGAAAGTATGGGCAATGGGAGACAGAAGTCAGCCAGGGGCCACACCACTCCAACACTTCACCCAAACAGATTTTAGGAAAGGGGTTGCTTGGCCTGAAACCTATCCAACCCCAGACTGCAGGCATTCTTCAGCCTTAGGCTAAGCTCCCTAGCTAGTGAGGTCACCACGTCTTCCAGGGTTCTCTGTGAAATCTGCTTCTACAGTCATGTGGCATTCATCTGATGAAAGAATCAGCAAAAGGAATCTTTTGTGCAGCTTTTGAATACCTAGAAACTATAGGACTGGATTTGTTGTACCAGGTGTCTAGGGAAAAGGAAAGGAGATAAAGGAGTGGAAATGCCAGTCAGTTGCCAACTGCTTTTGAAGCAAATATGATCACCCAGTGATAAAGGGATGAGAGGGTCGGATAGAGGCTGAGCATGCAGGGACAACTGGAATGGGGCAGTGGGGGGCGGGGGGGGTGGGACCGACAGAGAGGGATGCCGGCAGCATAACATAAACAAAACGCAGGCTCCCCGAGGAGCTTGGAATCTACTGTCAGGCACTTGCTTCAGTGAACCAGGGTATGTTTACAGGACGGGAGCTGGGGAAGGGTCACAGTGATACGAGATGAGCCAGGAGGTCCTGGCTGAAGCTGGGTAATACAACAGGACTCACCATACTATTCTATTATGTTTCCATTTGTTAAGGTTTCTTAAAGCTACTGATTGACTCAGAATAAAACCTGAATTGATACACTGACTCAAAACACCATCCACAATCTTGCTGTCTCCTCTTAGGGGTTCTCTGCCCTCCTTGCCTCCTTGCTGTTCTGAGCTCACTGGGCACCTGCAGATCTTGGTCCTCCAAGAGCTGGTCTCAGCTGTCTATACCTTTGAAAGGCGGTGCACTGACTCACCATCCTACAGAGAAGCCACGCATTCTGACCCCTCTGGAATGTCCAGTCCTCATCACTGTTTTCCCCTAGCACTTATTATCTCCAAGTATTTATTTACATTTACCATTTGTCTTTGTCACCAGAACTTAAATTACTAAAGCATGGAGAGTTTTTAACTGTGTTTACAGTATTGTCATCCAATAAACGTAGGTGCAATGAAGGTGGACAGTCTGCGGCCTGCGGCCCAGGAGGCAGCAGGTGTCTTTGGCCTGACAGTCTCTTCCTCGACAGGGGCAGCAGCTAAGACCCCTCCTCTCCTGTCCTACTTGCTTGCACTCAACAAAACTGACAAAAACAGGGCACTAGATTTCTGAAGTGAGGGACTTACCCACAGCTCATCAAAATCACTACCCTCCTTCCCAACCCCTAGGCAGATCCCAAAGCCTGATTTGGAAATACCTAATGCTTTTTCCAGTTACAGCTTGTAATATCACAGAAGTCTTAACCAAATTCCTCCCAACTCGGTAATTTAACTCTAAATCATATCATAATTGAAATTTTATCAAAACTGGGGTTCTGTGGTTTTTATGAAAGTTTTAGGCATATAAATGTATTTTCTTGTTATTAAAAAAGGATTCACTATGCAGTCTGGGCTGGCCTTGAATTTGCAGTCATCCTCCTGCCTCAGCCTCCAGAGGCTTACAGACATGTGCCATCACACCTGGCAGCAATATTTTAGAAATTATTGCACATTTCAAACCATTTTTGTCAGTATGGAGCTCAGAGAAATGACTTTTGGGGGGCTGGTATTTTATAATCAAAAAAATACCCAAGGGGTATACATGTGTGTATGTATGTGTATACCATTCAGTATTTGCAGAAGGCAAAATCTTGGCAGAGCAGATAAACACAAAAATCTGGGAATTACTGCCTTAAATGGTGTTTATAAGCATGGTAAAAGGATTATTCATGTCTCCTTTAACAATACTACTAATCAAACAAAATACTGAGCCCAGCATGGTGGCACACAGATCTATAATCCCAGCTTTCAGAAGGCTGAGGCAGGAGGATAACAACATACTATCATCTCAAAATAAAGAAATTAAAAGGGCTGGGGGGGTCACTTAGTGGGATAGTGCTTGCCTAGGCCCTAGGTTCACTCCCCAAAATAGAGGGAGAGAAAGGAAGAAATTTGTTGCTTACTCACAACTGACTATTCAGCGAGGCACTGAGGTTTACAGTGTAAGCACTGTTCAGTCTAGACAACCTTTCCAGAGCTGATCAAGGCCAAAAGGTAGACCAGGGGCAAAAGAGATGCTGCAGCTTCCATTTCCAGCTGAGGGGATGCTTTGCTTCGCTCCCAGACTGAGGAAAGAGCGCCACCTGGAGGATCTCCCCTGCAGAGAAACTGATGCACAGCACCAGCCAGGGGTCAGGCTACCACCACACAGCCTGCCCCACAGAGAAGCCACTTAGAGACACAGGCCACCATCAAATCGCCGCCCAGATTTAGACTGCCGGTAGGCTTACCTTTTAAACAACTTTCTCTTTTATTACAAACTTGGGCAGCCTTTCAAGAATTTCACTGCTCAAAGTCATCTGTGTAATTCTGGGTGTGCTCTTTGGGAAGAGGTTCCTTCTGTTTGGCCC
Source organism: Hydrochoerus hydrochaeris (assembly GCA_004027455.1). Lineage (NCBI taxonomy): Eukaryota > Metazoa > Chordata > Mammalia > Rodentia > Hydrochaeridae > Hydrochoerus > Hydrochoerus hydrochaeris. Next base: position 247,000 of record PVLA01002508.1, read on the forward strand.
GTGGATCTACCTCAACGGGCAGGCTCTTCAGCTCATTCACGCCCATACCCACCGTGCTCTTCTCAAAGGCTCCGATCCCCTCGTGACTCGGGCACCCAGTCAGAACAGGCAGCCCCAAGAGCCTCACAGCCGCCAGGCCCAAGTCCCACAGGTTGGATCGGAGGACCCCTCCCTTCCTGACAACAGACATCTACTTCATCACGGGCTGGCTAGTCCTCGTCCAGGTGAGAAGACGAAGTCGGCCTGCTGTGTGCCACAGCTCACACGCTACGTTCATTAGGGGAAAATCTCCAAAGACTCAGCCCTGTGCAGCCCGGGAACTCAACAGTTTATCTGTGTTACTAGGGGAGGGAAGAAGTGAAGCTCATGCTTTTCAGTGACGAGATCCCACCCCAAAAGCTGTACCTGTCGAGCAACAGGAATAGCTTCTATGAACAAAAGAAATCTGTTGCTCTGTGGAACAGCCCTGTAATGCATTTATGTCAATTCTGCCCGTAGTTCCCCAGTCTCTCAACTGCTGAGAAACAAATGCTACCCGACATGTGTCAATTTCCAAAATCAGGTATTTTAATACGGCCCCTTCCTCCCCCTTAAGAAAGCCCACATCTTTGTTCTCAAAAAGCTAAAATGGTTCCAAGTGTTTTTTTCTCTGTGGGCTCTCACATTAGGACATGCAGTGTACAGACAGCTTGTCATTAACCCAGCTGAATTTTTTTATAAGATGAAAATTAGTCTCCTTCTTAGTTTTACTATGACCCTCACATAGGAAAAGAAAGACTAAGCAACCAGAATGACTTGATAGAAGGGGTTAAATCAGAACTAAGAACAAGAGGGTGAAGGTAGAAAGATGAGTTTGTTCTAGGACAAGTGACTGAAGGCTGAGGAATAATCAGGCCAGCCCATGATACTGGAAACGCCCCCTGTGGGCACGTGCACTAAAAGGACATGAAGCTCACCTCCTTAGACTATTACTCAGAGGAAGGGATGGGGGACTAAGAAGGGAGGGGCAAGAGTAACGGGAGAACATGATGCTAATGTATGTAAGAAATACAACACTGAAATCCAATATTTTGAAAAATCAATATGCACAAATAAAAATATATTTTAAAAAGAATCAAGGAAAAGAAAAAACTCACATTCTCTGCCCTCTTTCAGGAGGAGAAACTATAACATAGTAGGAACTGAGATACAATCTGAAGTCCTAGACAGGTTCAAGATAACATAATGTATACTTCTAGTGGCTGCAAAGATTGAAAGACACAGAAAGTTGAGCTGAAGAATAACCTATGGCAGGTGAAATAAAGGATCTGGCTATAAGGCCCAATGTTAGTAGCTTATGGCATACAGACTGTACAGGAAAATGGGCAATCTAAAACCTTACATCTAGTAGGTACAGAAACAACTAGGGAAAATCCAGTCCAAAAATTAAACTTAGTTGAAACAGCGAAAATTGCCAAAAACATAAAGTTATAAGAGATCTAGGAATTCCTAGAGAGTTATTAGGTCGTGCCACAAAGAAAGCAGATGACAAGTCAGTGAGCGCTCTGTGTGGGTCATACACATCAATAAAAAGAAAGGCCTGGACAGGACAACCTGTTCTCTCTTTTTGCTAAAGTTCCCACATTTTTAAAGATACCTTTAACTCTGAAATACATTAGCTACTGGAAAGATTACAGGAATTATCCATAATTCTTGCAAGACCAAATATAATGACCCTAGACACTCTCCCACCAAATCTCACAAATTATTTACCCCCTTAGAATCTCTTGGATTCCTTACTGCAAATCCAGGACCTAAAATTGTAACGTATGTAGTTTCCAGAGGGCTACGGAAGCAGCATAAATAGTGCTGTCCCACAGTTTCTTTTTTCTGTCTGTGTATGCGTGTGTTTCACGTTGTGCGCGCACATGTGTTGCTGTTGTTGCTATTGCCCTGAGAATCGCAGTTTCATAATTATCAAAGGGAGGTGACTGGAGTGAGGTTCTTCGCTAGCCATCTTATCCCACTACCCCGTCCCTCAATGGGGCGGTATCCGGGCCAGAGGCAAGGTGCTTGCATATAAAGTCAAACTTCCAAAAAGTCTTGAAGGGCATAATTACACCACAGGAGGAATACGCATAATCAAAACACAGTTTTTCTCAGGAAAATGAATTATTTAATCTTAGCAATGGCAGCTGCTCTTCTTTCTGTGTTCTGGAATAAGGCACGAATTAAAGCTTTTACTTCACTGGAAGAGAATGCAGTCGCCAGAGGCCCTTTTCCATCTGCCCATCTGTAAAAAAAAAAAAAAAAAATCATAGAATTCTATTTCCTATTACGTCTCTGAATTACAAGAAAGATTTTTAAATTTCTTATTTGAACCAAATGCTTCTTTTAAATACAAACACAATAAATCTTAGGTATTCTTCCTTTTTTACAGATCTGCCCATCAGTATCTTAGCGCTCAGCTCACTGGCCGCGTTCGGCATCAGCAGAGCCAGATGAAAAGAGCAGGAGAGGAAGGTAAGACGGTGCCGTGTCCTGTGCTCAAGGTCTCTCCGAACTGGGTAAAAGATGCCCATATTCTCCCATGCCTTGGTCTCTGTAACTGCTTTTAAACAAGTAAACCACAGACAATAAACTTAGAAGGATTAGTACTAAAAATATACAAAGCGCTGGAGAGCTGGCTCAGTGGCACAAGCGCCTGCATGGCATGTGCAAGGTCATGAGTTCAACCCCAGAACCAAAAAATAAAAAAATTATATACATATAGATACACACACACACACATATACATATATATACAGCATCATGAACAATTTAAAAAATAAAACGTAGCCGGGGGTTTAGCTCAGTGGTACGAGCACCTGCCTGGTAAGCGCAAAGTCATGAGTTTAATCTCCGGTACCAAAACACAAATAAACAAAATAACATAACATAACATAAAATAAAATAAAATAAAATATAAGTATATAAAGAACCAACAAGAATCAACCTTAGCAGAACAAAGGGGGAAAAGATGTGGACAGGCATTTACAATACAAGAAACATGGATGACAAAAGGGCTGCTCAGGTTACTAAAATTCAGGTAAATGCAAATTAAAATGACAACAAGCTGTCATCTTACACTAACTAGATTATCGAGTCTGAAAATCCCACACACTGGTGAAAATGTAAAGCAGGGGATAAATACGCTATGAGGTATCTATCTGTACAATGAGACTGAAAATGAAGCACAGCACACAATCCCCCAGGAATCCACTTCAAAGCTATACGGTCCAACAAAAGCAGCAGGTAGGGGTGGGGGACACAGCTCAGCGGCCCAGCACCTGCCTGGCAAGCATGAGGCCCTGAGTTCGAGTCCCAGTACCAAAAAAGCAAAACCAATAGAAACCAGTTAAGAGGACTCCAACTACAGATAGTTAAGAACAGGCCAAGCCCAAACTTTGTATTAACAAGATGTGTCCTGGCAAGGTATGCGGTACACACCTGTAACTCCACCACCCAGAAGGCTGCAAGTTCAAGGCCAGCCTAAACTGCACACTGAAACCCTGCCTCGAAACGACAAAAAAAAAAAAGGAATATGTGTACAAAGAGCAAAATTAAGACAGATAACGGAAAAAAAGGGAGACAGCTCTTTCTCAAAGGGGACAGGAATCAAGAGATGGAGGTCGGAACAAGGGAGGGGGTGAAAGGGGGTGAAAAAGTAATTAACACGTGCTATGTGCACAAACCAACTCCTCACCACGTGCGCATTACGTAGTACACATATGTATTAATAAAGAAAATCACCTGAAAAAATAAAATTAGAATAAAGCATTAAGTGAAAAGAAAGAAAGAGGAGGATGTGTAGCTGGGAGCACAGTACCTCATGCTGGCAACCCCAGCACTGCAAATCGGAGGCAGAAAAGTAATAATTTTGAGGGCAGCCTGGGCTATCTCGTGAGACCCTGTCTCAGAATGACAACAACAAAAGAGAGTACATGTAAATATAAAACTATAAAGAAAGGCAAGGAGATAACAAAATCCAAGAAAACGGACACCTCCAACGTGAGGCCTTCAGAAGACATACAGAGTTACTTCCAAGGTACCGGTTATATTTTTTTCTTAAATTAGGTAATAGCTACAGTAACATTCTTTTTTTCTTAAACTATGAATATGTTATATATACTATATTCCTTCAGATGTATATTTTGTAATTTTAAATGATTAAATTACACATGACTAAAGATAGCTGCTCTGGTAAAGAAAATATTATCTCTTAATCATGAACAGAAACCAAACTGCATGGAAGGCACTTCAAAGAATCAACAACTGGGATCTCATCTTATTAAAAAGTTTCTGTACATCAGAAGAAATCACCGAGAGTGAAAAGACAACCCACAGAATGGGGAAAAATCTTACCCAACTGTCCCTCAGACAAAGGACTTATATCTAGAATATAAAAAGAACTGAAAAAAAATCAGGCCCTCTAAAAAACCCAATCCAAAAATGGGCATCTGAGATGAATACACAGTTCTCAGACGAAGAAATACAAATGGCAAATAAATATATGGAAAAATGTTCTATATCATGGGTCATTCAAGAAATGTAAATTAAAACAACATTGAGATTCCATTCTCAGAAAAAATGGCTAGCATCAAGAAATCAACCAGTAACAAATGCTGGAAGAGCTGTGGGGAAAGGAATCCTTCTCCACTATTAGTGGGAGTGTAGACTGGTACAACCACTGTGGAAATCAGTGTGGAGATTCCTCAGAAAAATAGGATTAGAGGTCTCGTTCAATCCAGTTATTCCCCTTCTTGGTATCTTCTCTAAAGAATTAAAAACATCACATCACAGTGATATATGTGCACCCCTGTTGTAGCAGCACAGTTTGTAATAGCTAAATCTTGGAAACAACCCAAGTGCCCCTCAACCACAGAATGGATAAAAAAGATACGGTCTTTTTATACAACGGAGTACTACTCAACTACAAAGAAGCATAAACTCGAGGCTTTTGAGACCATATTCATAGTGAAATAAATCACACTTGCATCATATTGTCTCCAGTGTAAAAATGCTCTCTTAGTCATCAACTTTTTTCCAGGACTGAGAATCGAAGCCGAGGGCACCATCACAGAGCTGCAACTCCAACCCTGCTGGAGACAGGGTCTCACGAGGCTGTCCAGGCAGCACCCAAACTTATAATCCCCCTGCCTCAGCCTCCCTCAGTGTTAGAATTACAGACAGGTACCCCTGGCTGTTAAACTTCACATTTACAACTCTACAACAATCCTAAGCAGAAAAAGAAGTGGAGATGTACCAGTTCCATAACTGTTCTCATTAGCAAGGAATGAGAGGCTGCAAGAAGCCCCCTATTTTTATTTTGTGGTGCTAGGGGTCAAACTCAGGGGCACTGTATCACTGAGCTACATCCTCAGTCCCGTCTATTTTGAGACAGTCTTGCTAACTTGCCCAAGGTGGCCTAAAATTTGTGACCCTCCGATTTCAGCCTCCTTACTGTCTGGGATCACAGGCATGCACCATTACCCCACCCTGCAAGAAGTCTCGTTAACAGCAGATAAAAAGTTTTCATCTACTGATCTCTGAAGCACATTACTTAAACACATCTTTTTACCTATTAAAGATGTATGTATAACAAATCAAAACTCTGCACTTACTATAAAGATAGTTTGATATAATTTTCTTTTCAGGTAGAAGTTTCATTTATATTGGGTTTTGTGTTGGTCTGAGTTGGTTTGGTTTGGTTAACACTACATAGTTAAGGGTGGTCTTGAACTCACTGTGTAGTACTGGTGGCCTCAAACTGTGTCAATCCTCCTGCCTCAGCCTCCTAGTGGTAGGATTAGAGGCATGTACCACCATGCCTAGCTTTATATTGTTTTACACTGGACAGTATGTGTTGCAAACAACTTAGAAATATCTAGGATGCATGTAATTCAACCCATCTGCAGTAAACTAAACTAAAGCAGAAAAAACAATTAGCTACAGAGATGGAGTCAGACCCTAAGGACTATACAGGGAGCTTCCATGAGGTAGACATCCTCACTCACAATCTGTGACAATACAAAAGTATCAATGGACCTAAAACTAACCTGCATCTACTGTCTTACACACATTAGTCACCTCTGCACGCTGTGACACAATGGAGCATGCGGTGCACAGCAGTGTTAAGTGATAGTGTTAGATGAAAATATCATCACACATTCAGGAAAAGAACCTTTCCTAGGTGCATAATACTTAGCTTCTCAAACTACAGTACTCTACAGAAAAACTACCTTCAAAAAGTCTTGGGATGCTGAACATTAAAGAAAGATAAAAGTTGCTTCTCTGACAAGAGACCAAAGTCATTTTTAAAATGCATTCACGACTGGTTTAAGTTAGCAACAACTTCCAGGCAGATGTAAGATAAGTACTTATTATAAATGCTAGATCACCTGCACTACAAAGAGTACTTATTATAAATGCTAGATCACCTAGACTACAAAGAGGCCCCGGCCATCACTCTTCCAAAAGAAATTGCTCCCTGAGTGATGCTAACAGCCAATTAGCTGTTAGCAATTAGCTATTCCAATGGTACAATCAGCGCCTGTTGAAGAAATACACAAGTCCACAGAAGGCTCTCACGCACCGATCTCCGATTTCTTGCAGGCTGGCTTGTAGCACCACCATCAGCTCTCTGAAAGGCATCCACTTGGGAACGTAGATCGCAACTTCCTCTTGATACCGCCTATTCTTGTTTTCCTCAGACAGAGGAGCAAATACTTGAGGCCCTTCATCCACCACTATTTTGCACAAGGAATACAGCCTATCACCATCCTCGGCAGAGATGTCCTAGTTTTGCACAAAGGAAACACAACAGAACAGAAGTGGGCCCACTGGGTAGCCGGGAACAGGAACGGCAGCCTCTCGGCTTGGGTTAGTCAAGTAGATTAGCTATGACAGTACCTTTCAAATTAATTTAGGGTACCTCACTAGATTCCATCGGGTCTCTGCAATACTCCTGAAGCTAGAATGACACGAAATAGATTTCCATAGATAGTAATTTAGTTTGCCTCTAATAAAGAGTCCATTTCTCCATCATGTGGCAAAACCTGCTGCGAAGCAGAGGTTGCTCCACATCAGGGTTTTGTCAACCTCTGCTTTAGAAGCATCAAGTAAGGTCTGCAGGTATCTAAGTGGCACCTGCATAGACTGTACTCATTTTACTAAATTAAATTATTTAGTTGATGTGCAAACCAAATGACTTCATACGACACAACACAGTATGAAGACTAGGGCCACTGCCCAGTTCTCAATTTCCGTTCATATTTATAGATGGTAGAATAAGTAGAATCCTACTTGTTTATCTAGGGATGAGAGAGATTAGCAAGTCTCCAGCAAAACAGAATTAAGGCAAAATTGAAAAATGTAAGAGCATGAGTTAGACAAAAAATATGAACAATTTCTAACTATCTGTGTTGTTCAAAAATGAGACTTCACTTCCTTAACAAAGTCACAATTCAGGATAAGGATTGCATCTCAAATTTTTGTTTTTGCTCTTATTTTTTGGACAGGGTCTCGCTATGTAGCCCTGGCAATCCTGCCTCAGACCCCCAGGCATGCACCACCATACCCAGCTACATTTCAATTTTTAGCAGTAAGGCATCCGATCGTATGAGATCTAGGGCTCTTACCTCAAGGGCCGTGATTCTGCCAATGATTTCAGAAACTGCTGTATTTAGTAAAGTTCCCATGGCCTTGCAATATATGTTCACTGGCAGGACATCCTGCCACACAATTCCAAGTCTCTTCAGTTGGTGTAGTACCTGTTAGGAGAACACAGTATTTACAGAGAAGAGAAATTGCCACAACGCATGTTTCCAGGTTTACCTTACTCACTTTCTGTGTATATGGGGAAAGAAGAGTCATGCAACAGTGAGGTAATCAAGGACACTTGGTTTTTGAATAGTTAACTTTTAGTGGTATCCATGGTAGATGATACAGACTTACCCTGAGGATGAAAAAACTGTTAGAAAAGAGAAATCATTTAAGAGAGAGAAACATGGCTGAAATCCTGTATTTTAGATTTCTCATGCTAGGGAGAAATGAATAGGAAGAATACAGAGGATATTTAGAGCAGCAAAAATATTGATACTATAAAGGTAATACATGGCAACTAAACCCACAGAATGTACAACACCAAAAATGAACTCTAATGTACTCTGGGTAACTGTGACATGTCAATATGGGTTCACTGATTATAACAAAGGTATCACTTTGGTAGATGATACTGATAATAAAGTAGGCTATGTATATGTAGGGGGAAGGGTTGCTGGGATATATCTTTATCTTCCTCTCAGTTTTGCTGTAAATCTAACCTTGTTCTAAAAAAAAAAAAAAAAAAAAAAGACTAAAAATTGCTACCCATAGAATGAAAAACAAATTGAAAACCATGTCTGATAAGAAAAATTAGTATCCAAAGTAAGGAATTCTGCTAAACAAAAAAATCAAGTGAATGAGATAAAACTCAATAGAAATAAATTTCCCAAATACAAATATATAAGTCAACTCCTTTTTACAACAGACTGAGGAGCCACATTACTAGGTCTATGAAAAGAGTGCTTCCTCCAGTCCTGGTGGGGCAGGGTGAAGTTCTTAAACAGGACTAAAGAAGTAACCAGACTTTCCAGTGAGGGCTATCAAGAATAAACTACGCTACTTGCTAGGTATGCTTTGCTGCTTTCTTAACCACCACCATCAACAAAAAAAAGCATGTAGGGATCCAACACAAATTTCAGTACTAGCAATAGCCCCCTACCTGCCGAACTGCTTTACTTGCTGCAGAATAATTCTCTTCATCATCCATGTTTGAAAAATTCCTAGCACTTGATAATCTCTCCAGAAGTTCACCTTTCTGTGCTCGCATCTGGGCCAAAAAACATTCTGTCCCTATGATGGGAAAACAAAATTAAAAATTCTAAAAGTTGTTCAGAGTAGAAGAGGAGAGATAAACACAAAGCATATAACTGTTCTGCCTATATGAAGAAAACTACTATTAATATAAAGCTGCCCTAAGGCTACTAAAAGGAATTACTCCTAATACCTGTAGCTGGTCCTTCCAACCTGATTCTCAAGATAACAGATAAACCTTTCTCAGTAGTTTGTCTAGAGTCCAAGTCAGCTAAGAAAAATCACTGAAATGAAAGAAGTTACAGGAGCTGGGGATACAGCTTTATAGCACAGTGCCAGCCTGCTAAGCCTGAGGTCATGAGTTCAATTCTCAGAACAAAAAAACAGAAAGAAAAGAAGAAAAAAAGAAAGAGCGGTTATTATTCTTTTGCATCTACACTACTGAAGAGAAAAATCAAGACTAAAAAAACAATTGACTCACATAGATTCTTTGTTTTTCTCAGGCTATCATTGTAAACATTTATTTAATTCATATTTCAATTCTTTTAACTATAAATGACCCAAATAAAACTAAGGAAGATGAAAGGGACATAACCATCTTAGGGTTTCTGCAAAAGAATAACCTGTAACATTAATGCATTCTTACCAACAATGGTAACAGAACTTTCCCAATATAAATCTTATTATGTATCATTCTACTAATATAATTCTGATTTGGTGACTGAAATACATACCAAAAGTAAAGACCGCAATGCTAATAAACTGTGAAATTATATCACAAGAAAAGCAATGTTTTCATCGACCACATTCATTTTATAAAATTAAGAAACTAGAGGGCTGGGGAGCAGCACAGCTCCTGCCTGGCAAGCACAAGGCCCTGAGTTTGATTCCTGGTACCAAAAAATAAAAAATTAAATGGCCTTCCACTTTCCAGTACAGATCAGGACCACCACATAACTTCCATCCACCTCATTTATAAACTACACAGATACCGGGCTGAGAAGCTGCATGTTCATGTTTTCCTGAATCTAAGATATCAGTTACCGAGTCTTCTGAAGCCAGGTACAAGGTCCACAAAGGTAGCAGTGCCACCGTCACAAAGAATGGGCGCGAGGCGTAGCCTGAACTGATGCCCCAGGGTCAGCAAGTGGTGAGCAATGTACATACAGTTGTTATGGTGGATGGCAGCCAACTGGGGGAGTTTCTGAAGATTCTCCCTAGGCCAGGAGGAAAGGGAGAAACAGAAACCATCTGTTATTGAAGTCAAGGCCGGTGAAATGTCACTGCTCCTCTAATGAGTCATGATGTCCCTAGGATTTAGTGACTGTCTACTTTATAGATGCTGCACATTGTAAGATAAGCTCCCTTATTTCCACGCCCATTCAGCTAAGATCATGCCTCAATGTGACCTTACCCTGAGAATAACAAAAAAAGAAAGACCAAGAGAATCTACCTGAATCAACTCTTTGTACCAGAAACCTAGCAGAACTGTACATGATACCTTTAAATTTTAATTCTAAAAATCTGTAGAAATATAAGTTTATTTCTGTTTTCTCCAAAGCCTTTTTTTTTGGTGGTGGGGGGGGTGGTCTTGTTGAGACAGGGTTCACTGTGTGGTTCAGGCTGGCTTTGAACTCACTTTGTAGTCCACTGTGGCTCAAACTCACAGCAATTCTCCTACCTTAGCCTCCTAAGTGCTGGAATTACAGATGTGCACCACCATGCCCAGCTTCCAAATTCCTATTTTATTTATATAAAAGCATTTACCTATTTTCTAATTCACTAACTTTCAAAGCTAATTACAGATTAGAGTTACATTGGAAATTTTAAAATATACATGTTTACATTTTACTCCAAGCAAATTAAATCACAACCTCTGAGAATAAAACCTAGGCATTTATACTCCATTAAATATTCCCTAATGATTCGAACTTTCATCCAGGACTTAAAAATCACTGCCCGCCATTTGTGGACTGCAGAAGGAGAGAACCAGGCCTTACCAGGAGGGGATCCCTGCCTGGAGACCATATCATTTTCACTGTATTCTCTTTTGTTTTGCTTGATTATGTTAAACCTGATGGCAGAGCAGCTATTTAAAAGACAGCAAGACACATTATGGGAGCCATTTTGGATTTGCTAATGGCTTGAAGTCAATTACATTCATTGTTTTATTTTCATTGTTCCTATTCTATTCTGTTCGGTTTGATTTTCACTATGTCTGAAGGTATCTATAGTTATTTTGAAGACATCAAATGTTAGGCATTATGGTAACTGATTTCTTAAAGTTTTGAAGTCCTGTACTGGTTTTTTTTTTTTTTTGGCTTTATTCTGCTTGATTATCCTCTTTAAGATAGAAATAAATAAATAAAAATAAAAAATAAAATAAAATAAAAATCACTTCCATAGAGACAGCTGTGGTGGCACACATCTACAATCCCACCTTTCAGGAGGCTGAAGTAGGAGGATCGCTGAGAGTTCAAGGCCAGGCTGGGCTACATAGTGAGTGCAAAGCCAGCCTGACCCATATAGCAAGACCCTGTCTCAAAAACAACAGCATCGATTAAATACCTGGCTAAACACGGCCACCACAGGGCAAGAACCAGATCAGCATTTCCTGAGATCCACGCCATGTTGAAACTTGGGGCACTGGGAGAACAGGCAGCCAGCACACCGCTCCGGTAAGTGGCTGTGAGCCTACTGGCTCGCGGGCCAAGAATCAAATATCCACATCATCCCCCCACCCCGCAACAAGTGAGAGCCAGAGAGCTGAGCATCTCTTGAGAGTTTGACTATATGCAATACAGCAAATAAGGGGGATTTTCTTCTGCCATCTCTTTGAAGGCAAATATTTTTATCTCTATTTTGCTCTGTTCTGATAAATGGTATTGCTCTATTCAATATTCTGTTTTTATAATTTTGGTATTTCCTTCGATATTGCTCTACCTGACTGAAGGAACAACTATTGTGAAGAAAACCAGATGTACTATTGTGCCTATTGCTGTTGTCCCAGTGGCCTGCTGTGAGGTTCTGTACCAATTTCACTTCACTACCTCAGTTGGCTATGTCCTGTCTTGTTCTGCTGTATTTATTTATTTATTTATTTATTTATTTATTTATTTATTTCTAAAATAAATAAATAAAATAAAAAATAAGGAAAAATAAAAAGAGTAAGTAACAACAACAAAACAGATCAGTAAGGTACTGAGCAACCTGAAACATGATATAACTAAACAGATAATGGACTTAAAAAGCAAAAGGAAAAAAAGAAAGTGTTCTAAAGGGTATAACTGGATGTATAATTAAGTGTGTAGGATTGAGCACCATGTTGCTAAGTTTTTGTTGGATCGGTCAACAGAAATGGGTTTGTTTGTCTGCAGCCTCACTGTTTGAATGTCCACTTTGTATGCTTTAATTTTGTAACTTGAACAACTATATCCAAAGAGACAATATGTAATGTATCAGTTAGTGATTTTTTACTGTTTTTTTTTGAAATTCTGTATTGTTTCTACCCTTTTGTTTTACTTTTCTTTCCCCCTCTTTAAATAAAATTAAAATTTTTTTTAAAAAACAGCATCAAAAAACTAACCATTACTTTAATCCTTGCATACATATCTGTCTGTGTATCGTATCTGTCAGCTTGGGATGGATTCTTGCCTTGTATATCTGCTATATACCCATCAGCATCCTTCAGTGAGCACTTCCTGATTTGCTGAATATCAGGCTGCAATATGCAAGCCAGAAACCAGCACCTGGAGACAGTCTCATTCCAGGCTGTAGGTCAGAGTCATCCGTGGGGCTTTAAACAGCACAGATGCCTGGGTCTTACATCAGACCTATGAATTAAGGATTTCAACCCACAGAAAAGAGAATACAAATAACAATAATCCACAATCGATGAGCTCTTTTACAGTGAAAACAAGTGGGCTAAGTGATAAACATGTGAACTGCTCAAAAACCAGAACAAAAGATACTTCAGATAACTGTGGGGGTTTTTATTTTTTTGTTTTTCTTTGAAAGCATAGTCCCTTGGCTGTGAAACACTGTGTTGAACTATTACTAAAAAAACACTTTAGGGGAAGTAGAGGTACTGGGAATCAAATTCTGGACCTCACACTTGCCAGGCAGGTGCTGCACCACTGAGCTATAGGCCTGGCCCTTAAAAACACTTATTAAAAAGCATCTAAAACACTGAATTTGAATAAAAGCACACTGAGAAACTTAGAGCTGAGTAATTTTTCAGAGAAACAGATCTGATAAATACAGTCTGTGATGCTAGGAAAAACAGCTGATCATACTTAACAATTAAGCTGCATTTTCTCTGCAAAACCACAAATGCCAAGGGGAAACGGAAGCATGTTTCCTAGATAGCAATATGGAATGGTGTCTTTTTGGTTTTTTATCCAAGAAAACAGTTCTGAAAATGCCTAGGTATTAAAAATAAGTAAAGTTGGGCCAGGAATTTAGCTCAGTGGCATAAGCACCTGCCTGGCAAGCGCGAGGTCATGAGTTCGATCCCTGGTACCACAAAAAAAAAAAAAAAAGTTAAGTTCTTTTGAGTAAAATTTCTGTTACCCACTCTACTGCAACAATACTGTAAAATTACTCATAAACTTAAATTTAAATGCCCATCTTTTTAAAGGTTTTTAAATTTTAGTACCCAAAATATTTTTGGTGAAAATACAAAATCACTGGCTTTACCTTTACAGTTTAGATGTACAGTTGTTATACACAAATGAGATACAGTGGTACTTACTTATGATATGTTGGTACAACATCATGGAACAAATGGAAGATATTCCTCACTGAGTAGAAAAGTTGAACAGCACTAGAAGGAAAACAGATTTAAGAGAAATGCATAAGGACATACTGAGGCTGAAGGTCAAAAAAAAAAATTAAATGCATGTTTAGTGCAGGTCATCAGTTAAAATTATGGTGGCAGAGAAAATCTGCCTTGGTCACTGCTAGAAAACATTACTAATCTAGATGGAAATATATTTTCAACCAATATTTACTAACTAAATCACAGTTCTAAAAACCCTGGATCCTTTAGTAATTTTAAGAACAGCAGTATTCAACCTAAAGCCTCTTTTCCATTTATCAATTTGTGTTCTGCCAGCACCCAGAGTCCCTTTTCACTTAGAGATGGAGCTAAGCCTGGAGTAAATGTCACCTACGCACTGACGCACTGTGTAAAGTGCAGGGTATCAGTAAAGCCACACGCTGGGTTCTTCTAGAGTCAGTCTTTCAGCTTTCACTTTTTCTCCTTCTTCCCAAATGCAAGGAGATGAGTCAACATTTTCTAGGATAGAATGTAGCTCAAGATTTTTTTACCCTTTACATCTGGTCCTAAAGCACCTAAAAATTATTATTAAAATGCACTTAAAAAGAGCAAATCTCAGGTTTGCTTACCTGTGTGGTTAACCTATATACCTTAAATAACTCAGAGAAATTCCATAAATACTTAGAAAAACAAGTCATGTTTGTTACCCTCAAAAACACTGCTGCTGCAAAATACTGTAACTGATTGAATTAATTCACTTCAGTTCTACTCAGGATGTTGCTCTTTGACATGTGATAATGTGGAGGGAGGCATTATCATGGAGCTGTACTTTTGTTAAGCATATTGAAAACCATTTTTTTTTAGTGGAATGAACATCCATAAATAGTACATAAAAATATTGTTTGGCATCTGTTTTCTCAGTAAATTTTAAAATACTGCTCTATATCTCTAACTTCTGGTCTGATACATTATTTCTTCTATCTGGTCTGATACACCACCAGATAGAAGAAATAATCAGTCCTGTATTTATTGTGCCAAAGGAGTATTTACTTCCTTTATAAGGAAGCATGTATTTACTTCCTACTTATAATTAGAACTGAGTGGATTTATAATGAGTCACTAAAGCCATGAAGTATCCTACTTATAATTAAAACTGGATGGATTTATAATGATTCACTAAAACCATGAAATATCTTGGCAAATGTGTTCTTTCTACAGCAAAATGAAGGAGTTTATCCGTATGTGAAGATAAAAGCTGCAGACCTGAAGATGTGATATTACTAAGCCAAATCTAATTGAAATTGTTTTCTACTACAGAGATGAGAAGTAAAGTATTAAACACAGATTCAAACTAAACAGGCTTTTGTAAATTTGCTTTACAATCAACTTGGGCTATGGCCTGCCATTTTCTTCTCAGTTTAATCTAGGAGTAGAAAAGGACTTTACTAAACAAAAAGAAATTTAGGATGAGATGTAGAATAGTTTGATGCGCTAACACAATGTAAACGAGAAGAGGTCACCCTGAAAGGCTGAAGTCAGATCTGCAGTACGTTCTCTTTTTTTCCTGCTACCTTCAGCTGCCTAACAAATTATTATTGTTTGAAAAATAACTTTTTCTTCTTTTGTTGAGACAGAGTCTTGCTTTGTAGTTTAGCGTGGCCTTAAACTCCTTATGCAGCCCAGGCTGGCCTCAAATTCATAGACACTCTCTTGCCTCAGCTTCCTGAGTTCTGATATTACAGGTATGTATCAGCGGCCTGACTGAAATAAAAGTAAACATTTTAAATATAAAATTGGACCTGGATCTGGGTGTGGTGGCCCACGCCTGTAATCCCAGCATTTGGGAGGCTGAGGCAGGAGGATCACTGCAAGTTTGAGACCAGCCTAGGCTACAAAGTGAGCTCAAGGCCAGCCTGAACTGCATAGAGAGATCTTGTCTCAAAAAAACATACACACACACACACACACCAAAAAAAAAAAAAAAAAAAATGGACTTGGATTTCAAAAACTGGATTTCAACAGCTGGGGCAAATAGAATAATTACTACTATTTATCATCACCACCACCAGTAATAATTCACATTTGAGTACTAATCATTTTCCAGGTACTTTACATAAACTTTCTTGATTCAATTTTTATAGTAAAAAGTAAAAAAATAAAAATTAGAGTATGGTTTTTTTAAAAGAAAGATAACCTCTATAATAAGTGATACTGGAAAAACTGGCTCTCCATATGCTGAAAACTAAAACTAGACCCATGTCTATCACCATGCACTAAATCAAAGTCAAAATAGATCAAAGATCTAAATATTAAAGCAGAAACACTAAATATACTGGAAGACAAAGTAGGTAGAAATTTTGAAGACACAGGGGTCAGCAGAGAATTCATGAACAAAAATCAAACTGCACAGGAAATAGTTCCCAGAATCAACAACTGGGATCTTGTCTTATTAAATAGTTTTTGCATGTCAAAAAGAAATCTCCAACAGAGTGAAAAGAAAACCTATGAACTGGGAAAAAATCTTAGTCAACTGTCTCTCAGATAAAGGACTTCTGTCTAGAACATATAAAGAATTTTTAAAAAACTCAAAGATCCAATCCAGAAATGGGCATCTGAGATAAATACACAGTTTTCAGATTAAGAAATAAAAATGGCAAATAAATACATGAGGGAATGTTCAACATCACTGGTCATTAAAGAAATGCAAATTAAAACAACACTGAGATTCCATCTCACTGTACAGAGACTAGCCAGGATCAAGCAAACCACCAAAAACAAATGCTGGTGAGGCTGCGGGGGGGGGGGGGGGGGAGAGACACTCTTCTGCATTGTTGGTGGGAGTGCAACCACTATAGAAATCAGTGTGGAGATTCCTCAAAAAGCTGGGATTGGGGGAGGAGCTAAAGATAACCGGTCAGTGAGCAACAAAATACAGACAGAGCCTCCCGGGGAGAAACAACTCATATGCCAGAATAAAACATCCTGGAGAGATCCAGACAGAGGGAGATGGATCCTCTTGACAAAAAAGCTCGTCAAACACACAGTCTCGGGGCTACAATTGAACAGCTAAAGTTACTGGACATGGCCCTTTTGCTGCGACCCATAGAACTGCCCGAAACTTGTTCCCGCCACGACTCACAGGACCACAATTGTACTGAAGTCAGGGGTTGGTGAACCCAATGGAGAACAGAGCCAGAGAAGGGATCTTCATTAATCCACAGTCAGTGCTGGGAATAAGACCCCTTCCCAAGGAAGGGCGCAACCAAATGGGCGACATGTTGGAATCGAGCAGGAGGAGCCTGAACTAGGAACAACAGTGACTTTAGTTGGTTGCTCCCTCCCCAGAGCAAACTCGTGGGATTTACTTGGCCTGGGTCACATCCCTGGCCGGGACCCAATAAGCCGTCCCAAACCATTTCCCTAAGCCTAGCACATACTAACCTGGTGAAGGCCCCTAAAATTTGACTGGCCCGATGGGGAGGGGCCAGCATACGCAGTTCCTGCTTACACCTCAGTGACAAGAGCAAACAGCAGAGGGCAGAAATCCCTTGCTAGTGTGCTTCAGAAGAACCATAACCAACAAGGAAAGGGGCTGGGACCTCCACTGTACACTGTATGGAAGAAACCAAAAACATGACAAGAAACAACAAAAAGCCCCTAGCCCAAAACCCTGAGAACACTGATCCAGGAGAAGGAAAAACAAAAAGAGACTGAGGGGAGCAAACATGCAAAATCAGACATGACTTCAATGGACATTAAGAGATCTCTCCAGGACCTTGTAGACGAGCTCAAAACTAAAATATTAAATCAGGTAAAGCAAGATAGAAGTAGATTAATAAAAGAAATGCTAAGCACTTCTCAAGAAGACACAGATGGAAGAAGGGAGGAACACAAAAAAAGGAGAGAAACATTTGATAAAGAATATAAAGAAAATATAGAATACATGAAGCAGATTCAAAGAGATTACCAGGAAATTAAAAACTCCATTGAAAGCTGGAAAAACTCCTTAAAAGAAACTAAGGATAGACTATCAAAACTTGAAGACAAGTTTGCAATGTCTGATCATGAAAGGAAAGAGCTCTTAAAAATAACAAGGAAACAGGCAGTAACAATACAAAGGCTAGAAGACGACAAGAGAATCTATAATTTAAGAATAAGAAACATGAACAAAGAAGCAGGAATACATAAAGGCAAATTACAAAGGCTATTCACAGAAATAATTAAGGAAAACTTCCCAAACATAGGAAAAGAAAATGACATTTGGTTATGTGAGGCATACAGAACTCCAGCCACCTACAACCAAAACAAAGCTACACCCAGACATATAATAATCAAGATACCAGAAATTCAATATAAAAACAGAATATTAAAATCCATCAGAGAAAAGAAAGAGATTACCTATAAAGGTAAGCCCATCAGGATCATGGCTGACTTCTCAACACAGACCATCAGATCAAGAAGAGCTTGGAGCAAAGTATTCCAAGCCCCGAAAGAAAATAACCTCCAGCCCAGATTGACGTACCCTGCAAAACTGTCACTAGAAATTAATGGAGAAACAAGATGCTTCCATGACAAAGAGGAACTGGGGGAGTTTGTGACCACCAATCCAACCCTACAGAGAATGCTGAAGGACATTCTAGAGAGAGAAAAAAAAAATACCAGGATTTTAGGAACAGTGGCAGAAAGGCCTCAATGAATGGGGCAGGCAGTAGAATGAAGGAGAAA